>CP097511.1:54318407-54753907 GCA_023547065.1 Musa troglodytarum
CTAGGATATGTGATGGGATTTTGGACCTTTTGTGGTATTCTATTCCTCAAAGACGCATGGAGGTATGCTTATTTCCATATGATTGATGATATGTATGATCGGTTCTGACTGCAGTGGCATTTAATCTTTTGATGATTGTTTAGACTTTAATCCTAAAATTTCTAGTATGGATGATCCAAGGATTTATGGTAAATGGGGAGAAGGTATGTCGTCACTCTACTTTTTATTTATATGGTATTTTGGATTTGAAGATAGGTATTAATCAATTTCTATGTAATGTGGTTGTTTACAGTCTTCTTCTATTTGATGTTTGCATAATCATAACATCATGCAAGGCTCATTGTTTTAAAGCAAAAAAATATTAGAAAAAATAGAGAACGTACAACCAAGTCTTCCGTATGAAGATATAGTTTAAAAATATGCTATATTGATTTTAAAGGAACAAATACATAACTTTCGAAATGATAGAATAGACATTATCATTTGACTAGCATGTGTGGATTGGACACAGAGGAAGAGAGAGGTGGGTTTAGCAGAGGAAGAAAAGAGGAGGAAAAAAAAAAGAGGTGAGAGATTTAATAAGGATGCCATTTTTATATCAATAGAGTAAGTTTAAAATTTAAAAGATTATATATATGAATGATTTTGAATTCCTATTCATTCCTTACCACTCAGAGAGTAAATAGGACTATAGATTAATTAATCTAAAATCATTGTGTATGATGTGATTTTAGAGAAAAATAATAATCATTCTCAGATAAGAAAGAAAATATTATGATTGTTTATTGGATTAGTTTATATTATTCGAATGATTTAGGAAAAGAAGGATTATGATTGTTTAGTGGATTGGTTTATATTATTCGAATGATTTAGGAAAAGGAGAGCATTGATCGCTATGTCAGTTATAATAATCTACAATTAACATATCAAATGATTTTGTCTAACTTGTTTTCGAATTTAATAATATGTATTTGTTAATAACACTTCCCTCCATCCTCAATTAATATATATCTGTTAATAACCATATACCCAGGTTTATATGGTTATTTAAATCTGACAAGGGTGGCCGGTTCCACCCTTCCCCCCATCCTCAACGCTGCTTATTTAGCTGATCGCTGAGTTGAAGTTTACATGTTAAGTTGAAGGTGAATACATTGTTTCTTTCCTTTATTTTGTTTTAGCATTGGTAAAATGAAGCCCATTTTCTGCCACCTTAGTAGAATGTTTACCATGGTCGGTTACATGATGGCAGTGAAGCTGCAGTAAAACTTTTGCACTCACATCGGATGGTCAAAGAGACATCATCTGAGTCGTCCATGTCTGCAAATTCAGGCTCCAGATCACATGGGCTGAAAGAGTTTCAAGCCGAGGTATGCAATCTATATGAATGCATTTTAATGAACAAATAGGTTATGGATGAAATGGAGTATATATCTTCCTCTTTGGGTTGCAGGCTCTTCTCTTATCGAGGGTCCATCACAGGAACTTAGTGTCTTTGATCGGGTACTGTAGAGACAGCAATCAACTTGGACTCGTTTATGAATATGCTGCTCGTGGAAGTCTTAGAGATCATCTTTCAGGTAAAAAAGATGTTGAATATTATTCTATGATCTGAGCCACCATGTGCTTGGAGAATATTGAGACGTATTCAGAATATTTAGTGCATTGTTAGCTTCATCTAGTCCTCACAGAACTGTGCAGCATAATATTCTTGAGTTAATTTTACGTTATGCTGAACTTATGGAGTTAATTTTACAGATAAAAGTGGAAATAGCCAAACACTGAGTTGGAGAACGAATTCGGATAGCAGTGGAAGCCGCACAAGGTGACCTTACAATAATTGGTATCGCTTTTTATACATCTTTTCGATTTCTCACTTTCTGTTCCACTGAACAATTTATGAACAGGTATGGAGTATCTACACAAGGGATGTGTGCCGCCTATAATCCATAGAGATGTGAAGACTAACAATATCCTCTTAACACATGACTTTGAGGCAAAGGTAGTAGATTTTGGGCTGTCCAAGCCTTTCCTGACCGATATAAGTTTAAGATACAAATTTAATTCCAACACCAACATGTAATCAATGAGCAGGTCAATTCACCGAGTTTGACTTTTTGTTTCCCCTCCCATCCGTCTCTTCCCTCATTTCACTTTCTGCTCGCTTCTTTGTGCTGTGGACAATGGCCTTTCTCGAATCAAGAGATCGAGTGTGATGATACGCATCTACTAGGAAAATGACTCCAGGAGTCGGTGGATGATGAAAAGGGGTGAGAGAATCAAGTCGGAGCAAGGAATTCGAGGCCTGAGAAATACTAAGCGGAAGGATCGGTGACTGTCCGATGACTCCACCGGATGAGTTGCCATTGCAACTTTAGACTTCCAGCCGATAGATGCCACAATCAATCACCGTTGTAGAAGAAAGCAAAGCATGCGAAGAAGAAAAGAAAAAGGTAGGAGAAGACGAGAGAAGGATCCTTATCAGTTCGATCTGACAGCATGTTGCTATGCGACGGTGGCGGTGACGGTGGCGCTGCATGTAGTAGTCTTCGGACGTAAACGTCAGTACAATGCCGGTGATAGTCCCCATCCATGGGCAATAATTCTGACACTCGACAAAAATATTATTATTATTATTTTTCACAAACTGATTTTATAAGTAAAGATAAAAAAAAATCAAATTCAAGGTCTTTATAATACTTAAAAGATATTTTTTTTTATGATTCTTTAGAGAAAATCTTTATTTATATTAGTTCTACGTCTTGAAAACTAATTAATTAGTGATGTGAGATAAATTTTAACTTTTAAAAACTAATCAACTAGTAATGTCAGATTAAAAAATAAATGGACAATTTTAAGTTATTTGAACAAAGTCTTCTTCTTCTTCTGTTTGTTCTACATTGATCCCCTCGAATTTATGTATACTATAATGGATTCTCATATAGAAAAACAATCATATAAATCTATAACATTGAAGGTCTTTCAGATCCTCCAATCATCTCATAAATCAATTATATAAGTATCGTTACTAATTATCTTTAAGACCTTATAAGAACCATATTTCTTTGGTTTAAATTTATTATAAATATCTATAGAAAATCTCTCTTTTCAGAAGTACCTTATAATCATATCTTTTTCCTCGAACACTTTCTCTTTTCTATGCTTATCAATTGCTTCCTTATATTTACTGTAGCTTCAAACTTCTTCGCTTTAGCTTGGGTTGATTGTACTTGTTTAATCATGTTGTTAGTTACTATACTCATTCCAAGAATCTTTGATAGGTAAACTAAATCTAGTTGTTCTAAAGATATTTGTTCCAAATCTTTAGACTCTGCATTCTTTGCTATAGTAATAAAATCAAAAATTTGAATATAGATATCTTAGTATTCTTTTCTATTTCTTTTTGATCACTTATTTTTTCTATTATAGCAAGATATTT
The DNA here is from genome assembly GCA_023547065.1 of Musa troglodytarum. NCBI lineage: Eukaryota > Viridiplantae > Streptophyta > Magnoliopsida > Zingiberales > Musaceae > Musa > Musa troglodytarum. The sequence continues at coordinate 54,321,847 of CP097511.1, forward strand.
CAGAAATAGATTCAGAAATATCTTACTATAATTTTTCAAACTCAACTCATAAAACTTAGAGATGAAGCTTTTTTACTTTATCTATATCATCAAATGATTTTTGAAATATTTCTCAAGCCTCTTTTGAAGTATTTACTGGAGTAATGATCTCAAACATTGTATCATCAAGCTCTTAGAAGATTATGAACAAAGTTATTTTCTCCTCTTTTTTTTTTCTTCTATCTCTAAGTTATTTTCTTGCTTTTACATTCATTGCTCCTTCTACTATTGGACTTGATTTAACAAATCTATTTTCTATAAATTTTCATATATCTTGAGAGCCTCGAGGAACCCTTATTTGGATGTACCATATATCATATATATATATATATATTTATCAATATAGGGATCTGGAGTTGGATGATGCTTGAAAAAAAGATCATAGCTTAACCTAAGATATAATATCAAATGTTGAACTAAAAAGAAGAGATAAAGATATTAGACAAGGTAAAATATTCTATCTTTCACTCAAAACTCTTTACAACTTCAAAATCTTTATGTTTCATAAATCAATATATAGGGTTTATAAAGTCTCCATAGATACATTACATTAAATATATTTAAAATAAATTATTCTTTTCTAAAAATATTTCTTGAAGAATCATTAATCAATTTAGTTTATCCTTTTATAAATATTTAATCTATTTCTTCTAAAACTTCTCTTTTGATATATTGATAGATTGAATCCCTTTTATGATAGGTTAATAAGTTTAATTCCAACACCTCCCTCTCCAGGTTAAAACATCCACTTGCCACCATTAGAAGAGCAGGAAGAAGGTGGAGGTGTATGGCCGGTCAAATCACAAGGCCACCATGCGTGGTTTATCAAGCAACTGATGAGGAAAGGCATGCACCCAAAATTGTCCCACTCCATGGACTACTTTTGATCTCCACCTTCTGCACGAAGAAGACTCGACCTGTCAGCCCAATCGACTCCAATAGACATGGCCAACTTCTTCCACACAGCATGCAAGTCATCTTCTTCTTTTCACCAGTAGACGTGGAAGACTTGTAAAGTTCTCCGGTCTTGCCCACCTAAGACGTTGGTCGCCCGATTGTGTCGAGTAGCTATCCCAATTAACCATCCTCGGTATATCTTCCCGTATGAAGCACGCGCGTCCATGATATTATTTGACGTCTTTCCTAGACAAAAAAAGTTCTACCAAGAGGATGCTTCTGAAACAGGGGGAATACAGAACTCTTTTAGCCTCTAGAAAACATATTACGCTGCGGATGAGGCACTTTCTGCCCTACGATTGTCATTATGACAATCCAAGCTTCGAATGTTTTTTATGAAAAATTATGTTTTTTTTTCTATTTAGAACTCTAATCTAAATACTAATTTAACCGCAAGTCAAAGTCTTGGTGGCCAGCGACGTGCAGAAAAAGAATCAATGGAATGCAGCTTAGGGATGTGAGGCTTCTCACCCCTCATCCTCTCTTCATCAATCAAATTTAATGAACACGACCCCACATTTTTTTTGTTTTATTTCCTGCGACTCGCTCGTCCGTCAAACAGTGCTCATCCCACCGATTGAGACCGATGCTATCAGATTCCAAAACGCTGTATTAATCGTGGTAGCTTTCATCCTTAAGAATCTATCAGTATACCCCGACGATGATGGAACAAAAACTTGGCCCTTACTCTTACGGCACACGATGCTACGTTGAAAATTATGTAATTTAATATAAATTTAATGTAATTTACGTTCTAAATATATTCTTTGTTATCGATCACATAGTGTCTATATCTTTTGATTATTCAATTTTCATGTGTTGAACTCATATCTTATTAGGCCAAGTACATACATATATATATATATATAATTTATTCCTAAAGTTTTAGCACAAACTCAACTACCTTGATTTGTTGCTCTTACATATGCATGTTCAAGCAAGTTTGTTAACCAACATAATCTTGATTTGTTTTTATTGTTCTTTGTCAAATCTGTATTTGATTACCTAATATATGGATTGGATTCAAAGGCAACCAATGTCGATTTCTAAGATCGTCTCATGTTGAGGTATTAGAAAGCAAGAAATTTGACTCGAAACTTTGCAAAAACTACATTGGGTGAACATGCAACTCACTTTGCTTAAAAGTTAGAAAGGAGTTCAGAAGATGGTTGAGAATGCATATGTGAGGGCGCTTTTATATTATGATGGATGATCGACATATTGAGGTTATAATACATCTATGCATTCTTGGCTTCACGTTCATGATCCGCATGATGCCCTACATCATAACCACCGGTTCCGTCCATCCCAACTCTTTCGTCACCAATGGAGCAGGTGACTTGTGTGCTCTCCGATAAGTCAAAGTCTTCTTCAGAGAGCGGGTCCGTACAATTAATTCCATGCATGATGGAAATTTGACCATGGAGTGGAAGAAATTGTGTGCATCAGCTGGCTTATAAATTTGTGATTTGTCATAGCGCAGCATGCACCTCCACCTCCAACTGGGCGCCATGGCTTTCACCCTATCCTTCTCATCATCTTTATTCTGCCTTTTGGGCATCCTCCTCCTCCTCCTCCACGGGGCAGTGGTGGCACGAGGGTGTTTTAGCATGGAGAGGGAGGCGCTGCTGGACTTCAAAGCTGGTGTCGGAGACCTCCGCAACCGGCTATCTTCTTGGACAGGCCACCACTGTTGCACATGGAAGGGAGTGGCCTGCGACACCACCACCGGCCACGTCGTCATGCTGGACCTCCGAATCACCAATTTTACATATGAGTGGCCGTTACGCGGTGAGAGGATGAACTCGTCATTGCTTGCTTTGTCTCATCTGGAGCACTTGGATCTTAGCTTCAATGATTTCAGCGGGATCCGCATGCCGGAATTCATCGGCTCCTTCAAGAAACTGAGATACCTCAATCTATCTTATACACAATTCATGGGAGGAATACCTGCTCGGCTGGGGAACCTTTCGAGCCTCTACGTTCTTGATCTAAGCGATGCTTTATACGTCGATGCTTATGGCCACGGATATCCCGTCGACAACCTCGACTGGCTCTCCCATCTCACCTCCTTGAAGCACTTGGACTTGAGCGGGTTGAACCTAACCGATGTCCCAGACTGGTTCTCATCCGTGAACATGCTGCCTTCCCTCCGAGCGTTAAGTATGTCTTCCGTTGGTCTCAAAAGCATCCCAGCTTCTGTCGTCCACCTCAACTTCACCTCCTCTCTTACCGTCCTTGATCTCTCCTCTAATAATTTCAACTCGACCTTACCCAAATGGTTGTGGAACATTAGCAGTCTTACCCGTCTTGATCTCCGTGATACCGGTTTCCGTGGTGTTATTCCGGATGCAATTGGAGACTTGGGCTCTCTTACTTTTCTTGAGCTTGGAGGCAATCAATTGACAGGAAATTTGAACAGTTTGTTGGAGCAAATGACGACTCTCATCAGTTTGGATCTCAGCGATAATTTATTCAACGGTTCCATGCCTTCCTCCATTGGTAAATTATCTAATCTCACTGAATTATGTCTCGGTGGAAATTCTCTTGGAGGTATCATTTCAGAAGTTTATTTTGAGAATCTTACGAGATTGCAGGCGTTGAGCTTATATGACAATCCCATCACCATATCCATTGGACAGAGTTGGGTCCCCCCTTTCCAACTCAGATCAGTAGATTTATCCAATTGTCAGTTGGGATCCCAATTTCCAGAATGGTTGCAGTTTCAAACACATATTGAAGAATTATATTTGGTAGACTGTGAAATTGCTGGGACAATGCCTGGTTGGTTTTGGAATATTTCATCTTCTGTCATCACAGATTTAGACCTTTCCGACAATCAAATAGGAGGCAAGCTGCCATCTTCTTTAAAGTTCACCAAGTTGGAAGATTTATCTTTGGATTCTAACAGATTTGAAGGTCCATTACCAACGATGCTACCATCTACACTTAATAATCTTTTTCTCTCTAATAATTTCTTTACAGGGCAATTGCCGATATGGCCCTATGTTGGATCAGTGTCACTCTCAGATAACATGCTTGATGGTGGCTTATCTTCATCAATCTGCCAATGGACATATCTCGAAAACCTTAATCTTTCAAACAACAAATTATTTGGTGAGATCCCTTATTGTCTGGGAAAGTCACTACAAAATCTTTATTCCTTAAATTTAAGCAACAATCATTTGTTTGGTGAAATTCCATACACGATCGGTTTTTTAAGTGAGCTTTTGCTATTGCAACTGAAAAATAATAGTCTTTCGGGTGAGGTTCCTTTGTCATTGAAAAATTGTCCAAATTTACTATTTCTTGATCTGGCTCAAAATAATCTTGTCGGAAGTATAACGCTATGGATGGGAGAAAATCTACAACAATTGGTAGTGCTTCGTCTACGTTCAAATATGTTTTCTGGAGTTATTCCCTGGCAACTTGCTCGATTTCAACGACTTCAAATATTGGATCTTGCGAATAACAACTTCTCTGGTTCAATACCTCACAACATTGGTAATTTAAGTACCATGAGATCGACATCGCAATATTTCCAATTTTGTTCTTATGAATCAGATGTCTTTACAAAGGGACAAGATCTTCATTATTTAAAATGCAGCATGCAACTTATGAAAAGTTTGGATCTTTCAAACAATAATCTAATCGGAGAGATCCCAAAAGGAATTGGAGACCTTGCAGGACTCAAGAACTTAAATTTGTCAAGAAATCATTTACAAGGGAAAATCCCTTGGGAGATTGGAGGAATGAAATCATTAGAATCCCTTGATTTATCGATAAATAACCTTTCTGGTAGCATTCCTGAGAGCTTATCGATTTTATATTCCTTGAGCTATTTGAATTTGTCATATAATAATCTTTCGGGAATGATACCATCTGGTCGTCAACTCCAAACCTTTATTGATCCATCCATCTATATGGGCAATGCCGACTTATGTGGACCGCCAATTTCCAAAAGTTGTTCTAACAATAAAACAATTCGAAATATTACACAAGAGTACAAGAAGGAGATTCCCGAGTGGCTATGGTTCTATATCAGCATGATACTAGGATATGTGATGGGATTTTGGACCTTTTGTGGAATTCTCTTCCTCAAAGATGCATGGAGGCATGCTTATTTCCATATGATCGATGATATGTATGATCGGTTCTGGGTGCAATGGCATTTAATTTTTTGATGATTGTTTTGACTTTAATCCTAAAATTTCTAGTGTGGACGATCCAAGGCTTTACGGTAGATGGGGAGAAGGTATGTCGTCACTCTACTTTTTATTTATATGATATTTTGGATTTGTAGGTGTTGGTTGTTAGTAATGAAAAAATAATTTGTGCTGTTGATATAAGAAAAGATGGGCTGTGGTGTTTGAAGAGAGGTATTGATCAATTTCTATGTACTTTAGTTGCTTACAGTCTTCTTCTATTTGAGGCTTGCATTATCATAACATTATGCAAGAGTTGACTCATAGTTTTAAAGTAGAGAAATATTAGAAAAAGAAGAGAACATACACCCAAGTCTTCCGTACGAAGATATAGTCTAAAAATATGCTATATTGATTTTAAAATGAACAAACACATTGGTTTCGAAATGATAGAATAGACATTGTAATTTGACTAGTGTGTGTGGCTTAGACATAGAGGAAGAGAGGGGTGGCTTTGGCAGGGGAAGAAAAGAGGAGAAAAAAAATAAAAAAGATGTGAGATTTAATAAGGATGTTGTTTTTATATCAAGAGAGTAAGTTTAAAATTTGAAAGATTATATATATGTATGATTTTGAATTCCTACAAGAAAAAAAATATTATGATTGTTTGTTGGGTTGATTTATATTATTCGAATGATTTAGGAAAAGAAGAAAAGTGTTGATCACTATATCAGTTATAATAATCTATGATTAATGTAAGCATTGAATATTTTGTCTAACTTATTTTTAAATTTAATAATATATATTTGTTAATAATGAAGTTATGTGATTTGCAAATGTTAAATTGGCTTTTGAAAATAAGCTTTTCGACATTGCATTTGTTTAAAATAATTAAAATAATTTATTGTTTTATTTTTAAATATTATATTATTGGACATATTTAAAATAAGGTGCCAATATGTTATTTTAAATGATGGTTAATTATTCTCAATTAGTTGGTTTTAATTTGGACCTTACCATTCGGGGTTATATATTGATTATAAGTTCAAAAACTAGTTTCTTTTAAGGCTTGATATAGGGATAAATGTATTACCTATACCATGGAAGTTGAATATATTTTTGGTTGTCATGGGGATACAATGTGGTTATAGCCATTGTTCTATTTTAATACCTAGGCACACTTTGTTATAATTAAGACTATCAATGAATTTAGATACAGCTTGGTTATATTTATATTGATTCATGATTAATTAATAATAATTGATGTTTTGTTATGCAAATGTATTAAAAAATTTATGGTGTCTTATGTGCTTAAGCTAAAAGGTTATGATTTGAAAAGCATGTAAAGTTATGTTTGCTCTTTATATAAGTGTATAGTTTTATAAAATGCATGTATGATAAGTTTTGTTAATATATGAGTTTTGGTGTTTACTAAGTTGCGGTTGCTCATATCCTTGTTGTTAAAATTTTTCAGATGCCTACAGGTAGATTGAATTTGGTTATGTATTGAGGAAATAAATTCGATCGTTTATGGTTCAAACACTTGAGACTTGTGATGTAATAATCCATTAGTGGGATGTTTTTGATGAACTTATTTGTGTTTGAGAGCTCAATATTTCACTGCAATTATATGTGGGCATTATGGATGTATCTGTTTTGTATTGTGTCAAGTGCATGGTTTTGGATTTAAGTTGTGTACAAGTTTACGTCTTGCAATTCTCATATGAAAACTTATGAAACTATGGTTATAATATTATGACATATGTTGTGATGATGAATGATCAAGAGAGGGAGATGTTGACAACGACTCTACCATCACCTTTAAAACCCTTATTTTCTATCGTCTTTGGCTTTATAGAATAAGAAATGAAACTGAGTTGTATACTCAAAGAGATCTACTACCATCAGTTTAAGCCTTGGCAACCAATCTACCATAGCCAATGGATGGAAGGTGCCTTCATGATCGACATATAGACTCGATCCCTGCTCTCCTTTTTGAAGCTCTCTCTTTTGCTTCTGGAAATTTGATCCATGGGACTGCCATTTCATTACTCGGTGGCTTAATGTTGTTTCTTTTATGATTTGTCATCGAAAGCCGATGATCTTAAAACTTTTAATCTTAATCACATATGTTGATCTTCTTCTTCTTCTTCTTCTTATCATGCTTCCCAGGGCTATGTAATTGGAGGCGATGGATGGAACTCTTGATGATTGGTTCCTCCTCCTCAATTATCCGATGTGTTTCAGGAAATCTGATATGGCTTGGGCTAAAAGTTTCTATTGTTGGTATTCCAAAAGATTATAGATAATAACGCTGTAGAATTATTATATGGTAGTTCAGTTTTTTTTTCTAATAAACCTGTCATCGTTGTTTTTTCTATTTAAAATGATTTAATAATTTTCTATATGAAGAAAATTAAATTTTTTTATTATGTGAGATCAATTAAAGATTTAGATCATCACTCAAGCATAATTCTCTTTGTATATCTTCTCCTATTAACATCAAATAATTTATATCTTTTTCTCAAGAGGAATCAAAGTATTTTTCACATCTTGTTCTCTCTCTTAAAATTTAAAGATACATAGAATATGTATAGAAGAAATAAACCTCTTCAATATGGCTCCTAAGATAATGACATTTCAACCACTTTAATATTACTCTAATTTAATGATAAGATAAACCCAAGTCATCCGTCCACTTTATATCAAATTTTTTTAGTCAAAATAAATATTAAAAAACTCTGAAGTAAAAACAAATCATGTTAGATCAACTCTCTATCCTCCAAGTCTTTCTCTATATTATGCAAAGTCATGAATTGAATATATATATATATATATATATATATATATATATATATATATATATATATATATATATATATATATATATATATATATATATATATATATATATATATATATATATATATATATATAATATATATATATATATATATATATTCTATTAGAAATTGCCTTACATATCTCTCTCCTTTAAAGATCAAAATATATGATGTGGTTCTAAAAATCATTCCTTCAATATGGCTCTAACTTTCTTGGCTAAAGCTCGACATAGCGTGGTCATGAGAACAGCTTTCTTATATGGTTTTGATTTAGATATATATGATATTTATAGAAAGAAACAAATCCCTTCAATCTTCTCTAATTTAGTGGTGGTGGCGTACTCCAGTTGATCTTTCATCCAATTTAGTAGCAAGATTGATCAACATCCATCTACTCTATATCATCTTCTAGTAAAACAAATACTAGGAGACTATAAAAAACAAAGGTTAGATGTAAACATTATGGCATCACTCCAAATCATCTCACCATTATCCAAAGTCATGAATTGGTCTTCGACATAATATCTTTTGATTATTTAATTTTGGGTTGAAGTAGTAAATCACTCTTATGTTACTAATCAATCTTTCTCAATAGTGATTAAAGAAGAAGCTTTGAAGATGTGGATTGATCAAGTCTTGATTATTCTTTTGGTTACATAGTGTCTATGTGTCTATCTATATATTATTTAATTTTTATGTGTTGGACATCATCTTATTCACAAGTACATATATATTATTGTAGTTCCTAAAGCTCAACACAGACTTAGGTAACTTGGATCGCTCGTACATATAAATGCATGTTCAAACAAGTTTGTTGCCCAACACAATCTTGATTTGTTTTATGATTATTGTTCTTTGTTAAATCAGAATATGATTACCTAATATATGGACCCTGTTCACCAGCAATGTCTATTTCGATACCACTCTTGCTGAGGTATTGCAAGAAATTTGAATCGAAACTTTGAACTATTTGTGCATACAGCTCTTTATCCTAAAGTTAGAAAGGAGTTGAAAAGATTTAGTAATGAACATCCTAATCAGAAGTAAGAAAAAAGAGTCAATTGAGAATGCACATAGGGGCCTTTTTATATTGTGATGAATGATCATAATTGATCTATCTATGTTGGATCTCAATGAAGATCAATGAAAATTTTTATTTTACATATAAAAATGAGATGACCCGATGACTTAAAGGTTCGATGTTTTGTTTTTGTTTGAGAGTCCATCTTGCTAAGAGTGGTCTTGCATATCTATTTGCATGTACATGGACTCAGATTCTTGATTTGGCGAGTTTATCTTGTGACTAGTTCTTCGGTTAAACACGAGTTTATCTTTGAACATTCAACTATCTGATGTTAAAGTTAGAAGGAGTTTAAGATTTGTAAACAAGTGAAGAAAAGAGAAGCCAATTTAGAATCATATCCTTTTATATTGTATCGATAAATTTTAATTTACATATAAAAATAGTGACTCGATGATTTATTCGATGTTTTTTTTTTACTTTGCTCCCAATCTTGCTGAGAGTGGACTCGATTCCTCGGGTGGAAACATGAGTTTATCTTTGATTTAAATCATGTATACCATCAAATGTACAAGCTTAAGTGTGTATGATTGCATTATTGATAAATGCATTGTCCTCGAGAAGAAGGAACTTTGTGACATGACTTGGACTTGCAAAGTCGCTGCAAGTCTGCCGAGAGGAAGACAATAATGTATCATTTTTATCCAATCTTATGATTTACATGCGATTGATTACTTCCTATCCATTTTCTTAAATTTTTATTATTGGAAAATATCAGTACAAAAATTATTTTATTAGTTAATCCTTTTCACATATGCGGTAAATTTCTATCTTAATCCTTTTAAATCTAAAGAAATTTAAGAACACAAAACATGTATCTCTCACGTCAAGATCTTAGATTTATGGTACATTCTACATGAAAAATTATGTTTTTTTCATAGAACTCTAATCTAAATTCTTTAACATGTCAAAGTTAAGTCCGTGTAAAAGAATCCATGTAAAGGTCAATATATTTATAAATGATTGTAATTGTTCTCAATTAGTTGGTTTTAATTTCCCATTCAGGTTATATATTGCTTATATGTTCAGAAATAGTTTCTTTTGAGGCTTGAAACAGGGATAAATGTGTTATAATAATAATGAGAGCTCAATATGTCGCTGCTGTTATGTGGACAATTATGGATGTATTTGTGTATTGTGTGAAGTGCATACATAAATTTGGATCTAACAGGTCTATGTAATTGGAGCCGCTGAAAATGCTACAAAATGAAGTGTTTTTGTTGGATCTCCTTTCTCAGTTGAAATAAGCGTAGGCTAAAAGTTTCTATTGCTGGGATGGAAATACTATAGATAATGACATAGCAATCATCCTTCTAATCATTTTAGAATTATTATCTGGTAGATAATGACAAAGGTTTGAAATGCATGGTTTCTCATCGTCTTCTCTGCACCAATCAAATTCCATTTTGATGGTCAAAAACATGATGAAAATTTGATCAGGAGATGATGATTTCCGTGGAAAAATTTTCAACTCAGCATGATTAGCATCCACAACCAACCATACTCTCTCACGTCACCTAATATTATAGAAAACAAGAAAGATATAAATATTAAACGTTGCTCTCGTCACCTCATACTAACTATGAGAAAAATGTCACCTAAATGTTCCTCTCTATTATGTAGTTCAGTCCTAATAAACATACAATTTTTATTATTAAAATGAGATAACAACAAAAATTTATTTTTTTAATGAGATCAATTAAAGATTTGGATCATCCCCACTCCAAGCATAATTCTTTTTGTAATCTTCTCCTATTAACATCAAATAATTTATATCTTTCTCAAGAATAGTATTCTTCATCTTATTCTCTCTCAAATCTATACATAGAATATCTATAGAAAAATAAGCCCTTCTCTCAGGACGTTAATAAGTTTAATTCCAACACCTCCTCTCCAGGTTAAAACATCCACTTGCCACAATTAGAAGAGCAGGAAGAAGGTGGAGGTGTATGGCCGGTCAAATCACAAAGCCACCATGCGTGGTTTATCAAGCAACTGATGAGGAAAGGGATGCACCCAAAATTCTCCCACTCCATGGACTACTTTTGATCTCCACCTTCTGCACGAAGAAGACTCGACCTGTCAGCCCAATCGACTCCAATAGACATGGCCAACTTCTTCCACACAGCATGCAAGCCATCTTCTTCTTTTCACCAGTAGACGTGGAAGGCTTGTAAAGTTCTCCGGTCTTGCCCACCTAAGACGTTGGTTGCCCGATTGTGTTGAGTAGCTATCCCAATTAACCATCCTTGGTATATCTTCCCGTATGAAGCACGCGCGTCCATGATATTATTTGACGTCTTTCCTAGACAAAAAAAAGTTCTACCAAGAGGATGCTTCTGAAACAGGGGGAATACAGAACTCTTTTAGCCTCTAGAAAACATATTACGCTGCGGATGAGGCACTTTCTGCCCTAAGATTGTCATTATGACAATCCAAGCTTCGACCAACGCCTGCATGCAAGTTTTGGCTAAGATTGTACACTAAATTATGCTTGATGTGCCGCTTAAGATTTGAGAGAGCCAATATTCACTTGAAAGAAGAAGAGAAAATGATAGATGTTAATCGCAAGTCAAATTGTAGTTTGTTTGGCGCATCCTTGTGTTCATAAGAAGAAGATGATATTTAGCAATGCGATGTGTTGATATTTCTGCTCTATACCCCGACGATGACAGAACAAAAACTTGCACTTACTCTTACGTCACATGATGCTATGTTGAAAATTCTCTCTGGACAACTAATAGAGAAAAAAATAAGGAAGCAAGCTCAAAATTCAAAAAATTATGTATTTAATATAGAAACTTTAGTCTATTTTAATTCATCTCTCATCTCAAATTATATACCTAAAGTATTAATCTATTTTACTGTCTTGTTTTCCAGGCAAATTGGGTACCGAAGAAATTTAATTCTAATTAAGAAATTAAAAAAGAAATACTTACTATTTTGCACTCTTGTTATTTCAGTCAGTCAACTGTTTCTGAGTCAAGTGGTGTAGTCTCGATCTATTCTATGCATCCTTGGCTTCACGTTCACGTTCACGTCCATCTCAACTCTTACCTCTTTCGACGCATATGAAGTCTCCGATGGCGAAGGTGACTTGGGTGCTCTTCGCAGGGCCACGAAACTTGGATTGGGCTGATAAGTCAAAAGTCTTCTTCAGAGAGCGGGTCGGTGCAATTAAATTCCATGCATGAGGTAACGGAGTGGAGAAAGTTAGAGCATCATGGAGTGGAAGAAATTCTACATTATGCCAAAATCATGAGTAGGATATCCAACTAACGTCGCCTCTCTCTCTCTCTCTCTCTCCATATATATATATATATATATATATATATATATATATATATATATATATATATATATATATATATATATATATATATATATATATATATATATATATATATATATATATATATATATATATATATATATATTCTTAGTAGGCAACATACGTATATATATTCTTCACATCTTGCTCTCTCTCTTTTAAAATCGAGAGATATATATGATATTTATAAAAGAACCAAACCCCTTCAATACGACTCTAATTTATTGGTAAGACGGTGACATCCCAACCCCTTCAATGCTGCTCCATTTTAGTGGTAAGATTGATCCAAGTCATCCGTCTACTCTATATCATGTCTTCCTAGTAAAACAAATACTAAAAGACTCTAGCAGAAAACAAAGCATGTCATATGAAAACGTTGATTCTGTCACTCCAAATCATCTCCACATTATGCCAAAGCCATGAATTGGACATCCGACTAATATCTTTTGATTATTCAATTTTGGGTTGAACAGTACGAATCGCCTGTTTTGTTATTAATCAATCTCTCTCAGTATCGATTAACCTGTTCACGCGAACATCCAAATGTTTTACCGTGTGTATCTCCCTCATGGAGATCTTAGATTTATGGTGTATGTACTGAAATAAATTCTAATTTATTAAAAATTAATTTTTCTATTTAGATCTCTAAACAAAGTTCTAATTTACCACAAGTCAAAGTCTTCTTGGCCAGCGACGTGTAGAAAAAGAATCCATGGAATGCAGCTTAGGATGTGAGGCTTCTCACCGCTCATCTTCTCTGCATCAATCACCACAAGTCAAAGTCTTCTTGGACATTTCTTGCGAGTTGATCGTCTATCAAATGGTGTTCATCCCACTGATTGAGGCCGATGCTAACAGTTTCCAAAAAGCTGTATTAATCATGGCGGCTTTCATCCGTAAGTATCTATCATTTTACCCCTACGATGATGCAACAAAAACTTGGCCCTTACTCTTAATGATGAAGGTGACTTGTGTGCTCTCGGCATGGCCACGAAACTTGGATTGGGCTAATAAATTATCTAATCTTACTGAATTATATCTCGGTGGACAGTCTTCGGAGGTTTCATTTCATAAGTTTATTTTGAGAATCTTATAAGATTACAAGTGTTGGATTTATCTTACACTCCTATTACCATATCAATTGGCTAGAGTTGGGTTTCCCCTTTCCAACTCAGATATGTAGATTTAAGCAATTGTTAGTTGGGACCTCAATTTCCAGAATGATTGCAGTTTCAAACACAGATGGAAGAATTACATTTGGAAGATTGTAAAATTACAGGGACAATGCCTCCTTGGTTTTGGAATATTTCATCTTCTACCATCAAATATTTTTACCTTTCCAACAGCCAAATAGGAGGCAAGCTGCCATCTTCTTTAAAGTTCACCAAGTTGGACCAATTATATTTGGATTCTAACAGATTTGAAGGTCCATTACCGATGATGCTACCGTCTACACTTCATACTCTTTATCTCTTCAATAATTCCTTTACAGGGCAATTGTCGATATGGGCCTACGTTCAATCATTATTACTCTCAGATAACATGTTTGATGGTGCCTTATCTTCATCAATCCGCCAATGGACATATCTCGAAGATCTTGACCTTTCGAACAATAAATTATTTGGTGAGATCCCTTATTGTCTGGGAGAGTCATTACAAAATCTTTTTTCCGTAAATTTGGGCAACAATCATTTGTCGGGTGAAACTCCACACATGATCGGCTTTTTAAGTTGTCTTTTTCTATTGCAACTGAAAAATAACAATTTTTCGGGTGAGGTTCCTCTGTCATTGAAAAATTGTACAAATTTATGGCTTCTTGATCAGGCTCAAAATAATCCTATTGGAAGTATAATGCTATGGATGGGAGAAAATATAGGACAACTTGGAGTGTACAACTTGGAGTGTACATTAATGCTGCTTTATATTGTGTCTTCCTAGTATAACAAATATTAAGAGACTCTAGCAACAAACAAAAGCATGCTAGATGCAATCGTTGACTCTGTCACTCCATATCATCTCCACATTATGCCAAAGCCATGAATTGGATATTCGCCTAACATCTTTTGATTATTCAATTTTGGGTTGAAGTAGTAAGAATCACCTATTATGTTATTAATCAATCTCTCTCAATAGCGATTAACTGCTTGTGAAGATGTGGATTGATAATTCAGTTGATTATTCTTTTTTGTCGGGTCACATGGTATCTAAATCTTTTGATTATTCAATTTTTATGTGTTGGACTCATATCTTATTAGGCCAAGTACATATATATTATTTGTGTTGACTCAATTACCTTGATTTGTTGCTCTTACATATGCAAGTTTGTTGCCCAACACAATCTTGATGTGTTATACGATTATTGTTCCTTGTTAAATCTGAATTTGATTACCTAATATATGGCTTGGATTCAAAGGCAACCAATGTCCATTTCCGAGATCGTCTCATGCTGAGGTATTGGAAAGCAAGAAATATGAATCGAAACTTGGAATGGGCTGATAAGTCAAAAGTCTTCTTTGGAGAGCCGGTCGGTACAATTAATTCCATGCATGATGGAAATTTGACCATGGAGTGGAAGAAATTGTGTGCATCAGCTGGCTTATAAATTTGTGATTTGTCATAGCGCAGCATGCACCTCCACCTCCAACTGGGCGCCATGGCTTTCACCCTGTCCTTCTCATCATCTTTATTCTGCCTTTTGGGCATCCTCCTCCTCCTCCTCCTCCACGGGGCAGTGGTGGCACGAGGGTGTTTTAGCATGGAGAGGGAGGCGCTGCTGGACTTCAAAGCTGGTGTCGGAGACCCCCGCAGCCGGCTTTCTTCTTGGACTGGCCACCACTGTTGCACATGGAAGGGAGTGGCCTGCGACACCACCACCGGCCACGTCGTCATGCTGGACCTCCGAAACACGAATTCTACATATGATTGGGCGTTACGCGGTGAGAGGATGAACTCGTCATTGCTTACTTTGTCTCATCTGGAGCACTTGGATCTTAGCTTCAATTATTTCAGCGGGATCCGCATGCCGGAATTCATCGGCTCCTTCAAGAAACTGAGATACCTCAATCTATCTTCTACATATTTCATGGGAGGAATACCTGCTCGGCTGGGGAACCTTTCGAGCCTCGACGTTCTTGATCTAAGCTATGCTTTATATTATGCATTCCGTGTTGACAGCCTCGACTGGCTCTCCCATCTCACCTCCTTGAAGCACCTGGACTTGAGCAGGTTGAACCTAACCGATGTCCCAGATTGGTTCTCGTCGGTGAACATGCTGCCTTCCCTCCAAGCGTTAAGTATGCATTACGCTGGTCTCAAAAGCATCCCAGCTTCTGTTGTCCACCTCAACTTCACCTCCTCTCTTACCGTCCTCGATATCTCCTCCAATAATTTCAACTCCACCTTACCCAAATGGTTGGGGAATATTAGTAGTCTTACCCATCTTGAACTCAGTAATTGTGGGTTGCACGACGTTATTCCGGATGCAATTGGGGGCTTGGGCTCTCTTACTTTCCTTAATCTTGGAGTCAATCAACTCCAGGGTACCGTACCGAGATCCATGGGTAATCTCTGTAGACTGGAAGAATTACATATGCCGAGCAACCAATTGACAGGAAGTTTGAGCGGTTGGCTGGAGCAAATGACGACTCTCATCATTTTGAATCTCGGAATTAATTCATTCAACAGTTCCGTGCCTTCCTCCATCAATAAGTTGTGTAATATTACTGAATTGTATCTCGATGGGAA
The DNA here is from genome assembly GCA_023547065.1 of Musa troglodytarum. NCBI lineage: Eukaryota > Viridiplantae > Streptophyta > Magnoliopsida > Zingiberales > Musaceae > Musa > Musa troglodytarum. Next base: position 54,337,987 of record CP097511.1, read on the forward strand.
TTCTCTTGGAGGTGTCATTTCAGAACTTCATTTGGAGAATCTTACGAGATTGCAGGTGTTGGACTTGTATGGCAACTCCATAACCATATCAATTAGCCAAAGTTGGGTCCCTCCTTTCCAACTCAGATTATTAGATTTAAGTAATTGTCAGTTGGGACCCCAATTTCCAGAATGGTTGCAGTTTCAAACACAGATGGAAGAATTACATTTGGCAGACTGTGAAATTGCAGGGACAATGCCCACTTGGTTTTGGAATATTTCATCTTCTACCATCATTTATATAGATCTTTCCAACAACCAAATAGGAGGCAAGCTGCCATCTTCTTTGAAATTCACCAAGTTGGAAATATTAAATTTGGACTCCAACAGATTTGAAGGTGGCTTATCTTCATCAATCTGCCAATGCCAATGGACACATCTCGAATACCTTGACCTTTCGAACAACAAATTATTTGGTGAGATCCCTTATTGTCTAGGAGAGTCATTACAAAATCTTTATTCCTTAAATTTAAACAACAATCATTTGTTTGGAGAAATTCCACACACCATCGGGTTTTTAAGTGGGCTTTCGCTATTGCAACTAAATAATAACAATTTCTCGGGCGAGGTTCCTTTATCATTGAAAAATTGTACAAATTTACAATTTCTTGATCTGGCTCAAAATAATCTTGTCGGAAGTATAACGCTATGGATGGGAGAAAATCTACAACAATTGGTAGTGCTTTGTCTACGTTCAAATATGTTTTCTGGAGTTATTCCCTGGCAACTTACTCAATTTCAACAGCTTCAAATATTGGATCTTGCGAATAACAACTTCTCTGGTTCAATACCTCACAACATTGATAATTTAAGTACCATGAGATCGACATCGCAATATTTACAATTTTGTTCTTATGAATCAGATGTCTTAACAAAGGGACAAGATCTTTCTTATTTACAATGTAGCTTGCAACATATGAAAAGCTTGGATTTTTCAAACAATAGGCTAACCGGAGAGATACCAAAAGGAATTGGAGATCTTACAGGACTCAAGAATTTAAATTTGTCAAGAAATCATTTAGAAGGAAAAATCCCTTGGGAGATTGGAGGAATGAAATCATTAGAATCCCTTGATCTATCGATAAATGACCTTTCTGGTAGCATTCCTGAGAGCTTATCGGCTTTATATTCCTTGAGCTATTTGAATTTGTCATATAATAATCTTTCGGGAATGATACCATTTGGTCGTCAACTCCAAACCTTTATTGATCCATCCATCTATATGGGCAATGCCGACTTATGTGGACCGCTAATTTTCAAAAGTTGTTCTAACAATAAAACAAAGGAGATTCCTGAGTGGATATGGTTATATATCAGCATAGTACTAGGATATGTGATGGGATTTTGGATCTTTTGTGGTATTCTCTTCCTCAAAGACGCATGGAGGCATGCTTATTTCCATATGATCAATGATATGTATGATCGATTCTGGGTGCAATGGCATTTAATCTTTTGATGGTTGTTTTTAACTTTAATCCTAAAATTTCTAGTGTGGGTGATCCAAGGCTTTACCATAGATGGGGAGAAGGTACGTCATCATTCTACTTTTTATTTATAAGATATTTTGGATTTGTAGATGCTTGCTGTGATTAATGAAAGAAGAATTTGTGTTGTTGGTATGAGAGAAGATGAGCTGCCATATTTATAGTGTTTGTAGATAGGTATTTATCAATTTCTATGCAAAGAAGATTAAATATAATTTTGATCCTTATCACGCGCATACAATATACTTTGACTTTTATTTTCTTGTGTGCCCCTTTTTATAGTTATAACTATCGATGAATTTAGATATGAAGGCTTAGTTATGCTTATGCTGATTCATGATTGATTAATAATAATCTTGTTATGCAAATGCATTAAAAAAATTATGGTGTCTGATTTGCTTATGATTTGAAAGCCATGTAAAGTTATGTTTGCTCTTTATATAAGCGTATAGTTTATAAAATGCATCCATGAGAAGTTTTGCTAATATATGAGTTTTGGTGTTTATTAAGTTGTGGTTGCTCATATCCTTGTTGTTAAAATTTTTCAGATGCCTGCGAGTAGATTGAATTTGGTTATGTGTCGAGGCAACAAATCAAATTGTTTATGGTTCAAACTCTTGAGACTTGTGATGTAATAATCCATTAGTGGGATGTCTTGTGTTTGAGAGTTCGATTATGTCGCTGCTGGATGTCATGGATGTATCTGTTTTGTATTGTGTTAAGTGCATGGATTAGGATTTGGATTCAAGTTGTGTACATGTTTTGTATTGTTGGTATCTGTTCACTTTCTAAGATCATTGCATCGGACGACAAATTTCTGTGCTTCCCCTCTTGATGATTAGTTCCTCCTCCTTGAATTATCAGGAAATCTAAAGGCGTGGGCTAAAAGTTTCTATTGCTGGTATTCCAAAAGATTAGAGATAATAATGTTTTTGAATTATTATCCTTTTTCTAATAAACCTCTCATCATTGTTTTTTTATTTAAAATGATTTCATAACTTTCGTTTATCTAAAAAAAATTAAAATTTTTATTATGTGAGATCAATTAAGGATTTGGATCATCCCCACTCAAGCATAATTCTCTTTGTATATCTTTTCCTATTAATATTAAATCATTTATATCGTTCTCTCAAGAGGAATCAAAGTATTTTTCACGTCTTGTTCTTTCTCTTAAAGATATATAAAATATCTATAGAAAAAATAAACCTCTTCAATACGACTACTAAGATAATGACATTCCAACTCCTTTAATACAACTCTAATTTAATGACAAAATAGAAGTTCTTTAACAGTGCTTTTGTTGGTATAAGTTCAACCTCCGGAACACAAATATTACAGATGAGTGGGTGAGAGGATGAACTCGTCGTTGCTTGCTTCGTCTCATCGGCAGCACTTGGATCTTAGCTTCAATGATTTCAGCTGGATCCGCATTCCGGAATTCAGCGGCTCCTTCAAGAAACTGAGATTTCAGATAATATAAACCAATCCAATGATCAATCATAATCTTTTCTTTCTTATCTAATAATGATTTTTTTTCTTATCTATTTACTCTATAATTCTTCAATTCTTGATATAAAAATAATAACATCCTCAAATCTCACATCCCTTTCTTTTGCCCCCCCCCCCCTGCTAAAGCCACCCCTCTCCCACCCCTCTCTCTATTCTATCATTTTGAATATAATGTGTCTGTTCCTTTAAAATCAATATATAGCATTTTTTTTTTTTACTGTATCTTCGTATGGACGACTTGGGTGTATGTTTTCTTCTTTTTCTAATATGCTTTAAAACTATGAGCCTACTTTTGCATGATGGTATGATAATGCAAGCCTCAAATAGAACAAAACTGTAAACAACCACATCACGTACAAGTTGATCAATACTTGTCTTCGAATAATAAGTGGCCCATCCTTTCTTAGATCAACATCACAAATTCTTTTTTCAATGATCACAGCAAACATTTACGAATCCAAAATACCATTCAAATAAAAAGTAGAGTGATAGACATACCTTCTTCCCATCCACTATAAAGCCTTTTTGAATATCCAGAGTAATAAGTTTAGGATTAACGTCCAGATCGTCGTCGTCGAAGAATTAAATGCCATTGCACCCAAACTCGATCATACATATCATCAATCATACAGAAATAAGCATACCTCCATGCATCTTTGAGGAAGAGAATACCACAAAAGGTCCAAAATCCCATCACAAATCCTAGTACCATGCTGATATAGAACCATAGCCACTCGGAAATTTCCTTCTCGTACTCTTGTATATTATTTTGAGCTGTTTTATTGTTAGGACAACTTTTGGAAGTTGGTGGTCCACATAAGTCAGCATTGCCCATGTAAATGGATGGATCATTGAGAGTTTGGAGTTGTTGACCACTTGGTATCCTTCCTGAAAGATTATTATACGACAAATTCAAGTAGCTCAAGGAATATAAAGCCGACAAGCTCTCAGGAATGCTACCAGAAAGATCATTTATTGATAGATCAAGAGATTCTAATGATTTCATTCCTCCTATCTGCCAGGGGATTTTTCCTTCCAAACGATTTCTTGACAAATTTAAATTCTTGAGTCCTGCAAGGTCTCCGATTCCTTCGGGGATCTCCCCTGTCAATCTATTGTTTGAAAGATCTAGACTTTTCAAAAGATCCAAGTCCTTTATATAAAAAAGATCTTGTCCCTTCGTAGATATATCAAACAAATCATAAATAAATGTACCATTGTCTGATGTTGATGCCATGGCACTAAAATTACCAAAGTTGTGGGGTATGGATCCTGAGAAAGTGTTATTCGCAAGATCCAATATTTGAAGTCGTCCGAGTTGTGCTAGTTAGTTGCCAAGGGATGCCACCAAAAAACATATTTGAATGTAGGCGAAGGATTGCCAACTGTGATAAATTTTCTCCCATCCAAAACGGAATGCTTCCGACAAAATTATTTTGAGCAAGATCAAGAAATTGTAGATTTGTACAATTTTGCAATGACAAAGGAAGCTCACCAGAGAAATTGTTATTTTTCAGTTGTAATAGTTGGAGCTTCGATAAGAAACCAATCGTGTTTGGAAGTTCACCAGAAAAATGATTGTTGGCCAAACTCAATATAGAAAGATTTTGCAACGACTCCCCCAAACAATGAGGGATCTCACCAAATAAATTGTTGCTCGAGAGGACAAGGTATTCCAGATATGTCCATTGGCAGATCGACGAAGATATATCACCATCAAGCATGTTGTCTGAGAGCAACGCCAAGCTAACATGCGGCCATACCGGCAATTGCCCTGTGAAAGAATTGTTGAAGAGATATAGAGTGTTGAGTGCAGACGATAGCATCGCCGGCAATGGACCTTCAAACATGTTGGAGTACAAATCTAATTCTTCCAACCTAGCGAACGACAAAGAAGATGGCAACCTTCCTCCTATTCGGTTGTCAGAAAGGTCTACGAGCGTGACGGTGGAGGATGAAAAGTTCCAAAACCAATCAGAATCGATCACACATATCATCGATCATATGGAAATAAGCATGCCTCCATGCGTCTTTGAGGAAGAGAATACCACAAAAGGACCAAAATCCCATCACATATCCTAGTACCATGCTGATATAGAACCATAGCCACTCGGGAATCTCCTTCTTGACCTCTTGTATAATATTTTGAGTTGTTTTATTGTTAGAACAACTTTTGGAAATTAGCGGTCCACATAACTCGGCATTGCCCATATAGATGGATGGATCAATAAAGGTTTGGAGTTGACGGCCAGATGGTATCATTCCCGAAAGATTATTATATGACAAATTCAAATAGCTCAAGGAATATAAAGTCGATAAGCTCTCAGGAATACTACCAGAAAGGTCATTTATCGATAGATCAAGGGATTCTAACAATTTCATTCCTCCAATCTCCAAAGGGATTTTCCCTTGTAAATGATTTCTTGACAAATTTAAGCTCTTGAGTCCTGCAAGGTCTCCAATTCCTTTTGGTATCTCTCCGGTTAACCTATTGTTTGAAAGATCCAAACTTTTCATAAGTTGCATGCTGCATTTTAAATAATAAAGATCTTGTCCCTTTGTAAAGACATCTGATTCATAATCACAATCTCCATAATAATGTGATGTTGATCCCATGGTACTTAAATTACCAATGTTTTGAGGTATTGAACCAGAGAAGTTGTTATTCGCAAGATCCAATATTTGAAGCTGTTCAAATCGAGCAAGTTGCCAGGGAATAACTCCTGAAAACATATTTGAACGTAGACGAAGTACTACCAGTTGTTGTAGATTTTCTCCTATCCATAGCATTATACTTCCGATAAAATTATTTTGAGCTAGATCAAGAAATTGTAAATTTGTACAATTTTTCAATGACAAAGGAACTTCACCCGAAAAACTGTTATTATTTAGTTGCAATAGCGAAAGCCCACTTAAAAAGCCGATCGTGTGTGGAATTTCACCCGACAAGTGATTGTTGCCCAAATCTAAGATCCGAAGATTTTGTAATGACTCTCCTAGACAATAAGGGATCCCACCAAGTAATTTATTATTCAAAAGATCAAGATATCGGAGATATGTCGACTGACAAATTGATGAAGTTAAGCCACCATCAAGCATGTTATCTGAGATCGACACATCTATAACATAGGGCCATATTGGTAATTGTCCTATAAAGGAATTATTGGAGAGATATAGAGTATAAAGTGTAGACGGTAGCATCATCCGCAATGGACCTTCAAATCTGTTAGAATCCAAAACTAATATTTCCAACTTCAAAAAAGATGGCAGCTTGCCTCCTATTTGGTTGTCGGAAAGGTCTAAAACTGTGATGGTAGAAGATGAAATATTCCAAAACCAACCGGGCATTGTCCCTACAATTTCACAGTCCGCCAAATATAATTCTTCGATCTGTGTTTGAAACTGCAACCATTCTGGAAATTGGGGTCCCAACTGACAATTGGATAAATCTACTGATCTGAGTTGGAAAGGGGGGACCCAACTCTGTCCAATGGATATGGTGATGAGATTGTCATATAAGCTCAACGCCTGCAATCTCGTAAGATTCTTAAAATAAACTTATGAAATGACACCTCCAAGAGAATTTCCACCGAGATACAATTCAGTGAGATTAGATAATTTACCAACGGAGGAAGGCATGGAACCGTTGAATAAATTATAGCTGAGATCCAAAATGATGAGAGTCGTCATTTGCTCCAGCTAACCGCTCAAACTTCTTGTCAATTGGTTGCTCGGCATATGTAATTCTTCCAGTCTACAGAGATTACCCATGGATCTCGGTACGGTACCCTGGAGTTGATTGACTCCAAGATTAAGGAAAGTAAGAGAGCCCAAGCCCCCAATTGCATCCGGAATAACGTCGTGCAACCCACAATTAATGAGTTCAAGATGGGTAAGACTACTAATATTCCCCAACCATTTGGGTAAGGTGGAGTTGAAATTATTGGAGATATCGAGGACGGTAAGAGAGGAGGTGAAGTTGAGGTGGACAACAGAAGCTGGGATGCTTTTGAGACCAACGGAAGACATACTAAACGCTTGGAGGGAAGGCAGCATGTTCACCGACGAGAACCAATCTGGGACATCGGTTAGGTTTAACCAGCTCAAGTCCAGGTGCTTCAAGGAGGTGAGATGGGAGAGCCAGTCGAGGTTGTCGACGGGATATCCGTCGCCATAATAATCGACGTATAAAGCAGCTCTTAGATCAAGAACGTGGAGGCTCGAAAGGTTCCCCAGCCGAGCAGGGATTCCGCCCATGAAATATGTAGAAGATAGATTGAGGTATCTCAGTTTCCTGAAGGAGCCGAGGAATTCCGGCATGCGGATCCCGTTGAAATCATTGAAGCTAAGATCCAAGTGCTTCAAGGAGACAAAGCAAGTAATGACGAGTTCATCCTCTCACCGCGTAATGCCCGATCGTACGTGTTCGTGTTCCGGAGGTCCAGCTTGACGACGTGGCCAGTGGTGGCGCGACAGATGACCCCCGCCCATGCGCAGCAGTCTCGGCCCACCCAAGAAGATAGCCGGTTATGGGTGTCGTGGATGCCGGCTTTGAACTCCAACAGTCCCTCCCTCTCCATGCTGAAACACCCGCTTGTCACCGCTGCCCCGTGGAGGAGGAGGATGCCCAAAAGGCAGAATAATGACGATGAGAAGGATCGGGCGAAAGGCATGGCGCCCAGTTTGAACTCCCTCCCTACCTACGTACCTACTCCTGGCCGCCACAACCAGAAGAACCGGGCGAAGGTGGAGGTGCATGCTACGCTACGCCAAATCACAAATTTATAAGCCAACTGATGCACACAATTTCTCCGCTCCATTACATCATGCATGGAATTAATTGCACCGACTCGCTCTCCAAAGAAGACTTCCACTGAGAGCACACAAGTCGCCTTCACCATCGGAGAGCTCGTCTGCGACGAAAGAGGTACGAGTTCAGACGGACGGAACCAGTGGATACGATGCGGAGCATCATGCGGATCATGAACGTGAAGCCAAGTGTGCATAGAATAGTAAGTGTTTCTTTTCTTATGTCTTGGTTAGAATTAAATTGCTTCGGGACCTAATTTACTTGGAGAAGAAGACAGTGAAAATTTTCAACATAGTATGAGACGGAGAGATGAACTAGAAGAGATTAAAATTTTCATATTAAATATATGTTTTTGAATTATAAACTCTCTGCCTTGTTCTTCTCTATTATCGCTTTCTATTAGTTCTCGATGTCGATCACTCGCTCCCGAGAAAGATTTCAACATAGCATGAGGTGATGTCAATCGCCTTCTCTTGAGAAAATTTTCAACATAGCATGAGATGATCTGAGAGTAAGGTTAGTTCTCGATGCCGGTCGCCTTCTCCTAAGAAAATTTTCGAACATAGCATTAGGTGGCATGAGAGCAACGCTACTTCTCAACGCCAGTCATCTTCTCCTGAGAAAATTTTCAACATAATATTAGGTGACGTGAGAGTAACGTTAGTTCTCGATGCCAGTCACCTTCTCCGGGCAAAACTTTCCTGAAAAATTTTCAACATGGCATCATGTGACGTGAGAGTCCAAGTTTTTGTTCCCATGGAAGACGAGCGGTGAGAAACCTTGCATTCCTAAGCTGCAGCAGCGCACAACATCGACCAAGAAATTTAATGCGATAAGACAGGCGACGTCGCATTCCATGGATTTTATTTTTACGTTCTGGTCTACACGGCGTTGGCCAAGAAAACTTTGGCTTACCGGCCCAGTCTACACTTCAAGAATATTATGATTGGTGAATTTTTTTTTTACTTTTAATTAGTTTCAAATTATCGGAGGAATTCTAATTCGATTCAAATTTTTTATGAATTAAAATTTAGATTTGTATTAGAGATCCAAATAAAAAAGATTAAGTCTTAGCAACTTAGGATTTGCTAATTAATTCTTAGCAAAAGTTTAAATCTAGTACAATCAGTTATTGGGAATGACAATCAATCTTATAAAATAATTGAGTATCAATAGAGGATCATCTACTTTCGGTATCACGAGAGGAATATCCTGTGTGTGCTCGCTTATATAAAATAACTAACTATGGTCGTTTGGATTAAAAGAGCATGAGTTCTCTAGGAGATTCTGATTAGAGCAAGACTCGGACAAGATTCCGTATGGGTCTAACGTTACCATACCCAATAAACGGTCTTTGGAATATTAGATAGATAATGGACTATAGATACATAGTAATTATGGATAGACAAATCTGATGGATTAGATCCTCTATACCTTCTGGGGACTATGACGTAGTAGCCTAGTACATCCATAGTCGATGAGTCAAGTGAATTATTATAGATATAATAATTTAAAATATCAGAAGGAGTTTTGATAAGAGCGACTCAAGGCCAGCTTAGAATCGGGCCTAGATGGTTACACACATATGGTAAGTATTGTGACAAATAGAGATTCGAATATAAGATATCCGTTGAAGTCCTTATCTTATTTTATATCCAATAAACTCCTGAATTATTAGATATTGTGGATAAGACCCAATAAAAGCCAATGAGAGATTATTGGTTAGAGATCTACGAATCCAAGAGACTTGGTAATTGAAATCTAATACCCAATATGGAAAGATCCATTAGGGTTAAGTTAATAAATACCTCAATAAATAGGAGAAAATTAAAGAGGTATATAGGCTGAACTCTTTTTAACTACCAACTCCTATTTTTCTCTCTTCCTTTTCTCCTTAGCTAATAGTCCCAGTTTGGGACGGATCAATCATTTCTTTATCACATGGTGCACATGAAGAAGATGATGCAATGATTTGAACAGCATCTTTGCTGTATCTATCTTGTGTATAACTAGTGAGGAGGATAATAGGAGTTGATAGTAAAAAAGCAGTGATGACAAGTGGATAGTGTTTTGTTGATAGTGTTTTGTGGTTTTATTTCCCCGTTGGCAGCCACAAAAGAGGAAGACGGTGAGGCAGGAGAGATACGCACGGATCTTTTTGCCCCTGCAAAGACGCGGACAAGATTCCACCTTCTGACTTGACTTGACTCCGCCAAAGATGGCTGCATTCCTACACCGAAAAGAAGGAAACGGAGAGCCCGCAAGTCATCTACCAACCCCCGACACGGAAGTCAAGTTAACGCTCACTCGCTCTCGTTCCCCACTGCTGTCTCCACCAGCTCCGACGACCGACGGGGTTAGAATAGGGGTCAAGCGCGGGTCCCCAACACGGCTTTAGCGGTCGATGGCAGACTTCATCTTCACAAGTCGTCGGGTCAAGACAATGTAATCATCAAAGTCCAGATGTATTATCTTCGGCCAAATCCCGTAGATAAAGATGGCATCACGAACGAATCTCATCGAGGGTGAAACCTTCGACGAAAGTGGAACCTTCCTCACCGAGGATTTCTTTCAGTGTCTTGTTCTCTCAGTAACGTTGGTACCGAGGCAATTTAATTCTGATTATGAAATCAAAAAGATATACTTACTATTTTGCACTCTTGTTATTTCAGTCAGTCAACTGTTTCGGAGTCAAAGTGGTGTCGTCTCGATCTATTCACGTTCATGATCCACATGATGCTCTGCATCATGGCCACCCGTTCCATCCATCTGAACTCCTACCTCTTTCGTCACATATGAACTCTCCGATGGCGAAGGTGACTTGTGTGCTCTCCGCATGGCCATGAAACATGCAGTGGGCTGATAAGTCAAAGTCTTCTTCAGAGAGCGGGGGACGGAACAATTAATTCCATGCATGATGGAAATTTGACCACGCAGTGGAAGAAATTGTGGGCATCAGCCGGCTTATAAATTGTGTGCATAGCGTGGCAAGCACCTCCACCTTCACCTTCTTCTGATTGTGGCGGCCATGGCTTTCACCCTATCCTTCTCATCATCATTATTCTGCCTTTTGGGCATCCTCCTCCTCTTCCTCCACGGGGCAGCGGTGACAGGCGGGTGTTTTAGCATGGAGAGGGAGGCGCTGCTGGACTTCAAAGCTGGTGTCGGAGACACCAGTGGCCGGCTTTCTTCTTGGAGTGGCCTGCGACACCACCACCGGCCACGTCGTCGTGCTGGACCTCCGGAACACAAATTTTACAGGCGATTGGGCATTACGCGATGAGTGGATGAACTCGTCATTGCTTGCTTTATCTCATCTGAAGCACTTGGATCTTAGCTTCAACGATTTCAGCGGGATCCGCATGCCGGAATTCATCGGCTCCTTCAAGAAACTGAGATACCTCAATCTATCTTCTACACGATTCATGGGAGGAATACCTGCTCGGCTGGGGAACCTTTCGAGCCTCGACGTTCTTGATCTAAGCGATGCTTTATACGTCGATGATTATGGCCACGGATATCCCGTCGACAACCTGGACTGGTTCTCTCATCTCACCTCCTTGAAGCACCTGGACTTGAGCGGGTTGAACCTAACCGATGTCCCAGATTGGTTCTCATCGGTGAACATGCTGCCTTCCCTCCAGGCGTTAAGTATGTCTTCCGTTGGTCTCAAAAGCATCTCAGCTTCTGTTGTCCACCTCAACTTCACCGCCTCTCTTACCTTCCTTGATCTCTCCTCTAATAATTTCAACACCACCTTACCCAAATGGTTGTGGAATACTAGTAGTCTTACCCATCTCGATCTTCATGATACCGGGTTCCGTGGTGTTATTCCTGATGCAATTGGAGACTTGGGCTCTCTTACTTTTCTTGATCTAGGGCTCAATCAACTCGAGGGTATCGTATCGAGATCCATGGTTGATCTCCGTAGACTGAAAGAATTACATATGGAAGCCAACCAATTGACTGGAAATTTGAGCGGTTGGTTGGAGCAAATGACGAATCTCTATCGTTTTGGTTCTCATATCTAATTTTTTCAACTGTTCCATGCCTTCCTCCTTTGGTAATTTGTCTAATTTTACTGAATTGTATCTCGGTGCAAATTCTATTGGAGGTGTCATTTCATAAGTTTATTTTGAGAATCTTAAGAGGCTGCAAGTGTTGGACTTGTCTTACAATCCCATCATCATATCAATTAGCCAAAGTTGGGTCCCCCTTTCCAACTCATATTATTAGATTTAACCAATTATCAGTTGGAACCTCAATTTCTAGAATGGTTATAGTTTTAAACACTGATCGAAGAATTATATCTGGCAATCGTAAAATTACAAGGACAATGCCCGTTTAGTTTTTGAATATTTCACCTTCTACCATCACATATTTAGACCTTTCCAATAATCAAATAGGAGGCAAACTGTCATCTTCTTTAAAGTTCACCAGGTTGAAAAGCTTATATTTGGAATCCAACAGATTTGAAGGTTCGTTGCCTATGATGCCACCGTCTACACTTGATACACTATCTCTTTCCAATAATTCCTTTATACGGCAATTGCTGATATGGCCCCATGTTAGATCAGTGACACTCTCAAATAATATGCTCGATGTTAACGTATCTTCATCAATATGTCAAAGGATATATCTCGAATATCTTGACCTTTCGAACAACAAATTATTTGATGAGATCCCTTATTGTCCAAAGGAGTCATTACAAAATCTTTTTTTCTTAGATTTAGACAATAACCACTTGTCAAGTGAAATTCCACACACGATCGGCTTTTTAAGTAGGCTTTCACTATTGCAATTAAAAAATAACAGTTTTTCCGATGAGGTTCCTTTGTCATTGAAAAATTGTATAAATTTATGGTTTCTTGATTTGGCTCAAAATAATCTTGTCGGAGGTATAACGCTATGGATGGGAAAAAATCTACAACAACTGGTAGTGCTTCGTCTGCGTTCAAATATGTTTTCTGGAGTTATTCCCTTACAGCTTGCTCGATTTGAATGACTTCAAATATTGGATCTTGCCAATAACAACTTCTCTAGTTCAATACCTCACAACATCAGCAATTTAAGTACCATGAGATCGACATCACAATATTTTATATTTCTTTCTGAAAAAATTGATATATTTACTAAGGGACAAAATCTTTATTATTCACATTGGATAAAATATCCTATGAAAAGTTTGGATTTTTCAAATAATAATCTAACCGGAGAGACACCAAAAGGAATTGGAGACCGTGTAGGACTCCAAAACTTCAATTTTTCAAGAAATCATTTACAAGAAAAAATCCCTTGGCAGATTGGAGGAATGAAATCATTAGAGTCCCTTGATCTATCGATAAATAATCTTTCTGGTAGTATTCCTGAGAGCTTATCAGATTTATATTCCTTAAGCTATTTGAATTTGTCGTATAATAATTTTTTGGGAATGATACCATCTGGTCATCAACTCCAAACCTTTACTGATCCATCCATTTATATGGGTAATGCTGCTTGCTTTACGTGGACCGCCAAATTTTAAAAGTTGTTTTAACAGACTTTTAGCAGAAAACAAAATGCAATGTTGACTCTATCACTTCAAACCGTCTCTATATTGTGCCAAAGTTTAGAATTTGTCTTCATCCTTTATCCTTTATAAAAGTTAATAATAATAATTAATTATTATATATATATTAATTAATCACCCAAATAATCCTTTATCCTTTATAAGAGACATATGTCATGCGAACGGATCACCCAAATCATCTGTGCACGATTATTACTGTCGCCCCGTCCGACTTCCTGTCGACATGCCTGGCCAACGTTGGTTCGGGAACACCGTTCATATCTTCGCTGGAGTCGAGGCATATCGACGACCATCTGGCGTTCCAGGACGCGAATCAGTCCGCAGCACTAGAAGCAATCGACTCTGTGTACTCTTCGATTACAATTTTGATTAAACTGACTCTCAATTTTAACCACACATGTCCGGCAAAAGTGTTCATCGCTAGACAAGACTATTTGACTAAATCAAACCCAATCAAGATCCAAGTTTAATTTTCTATAGAAGCGAAATTTCAATGAACAATGCCGTAGTTATGGTTCTTTGATTACACAAGTTAGTTAGACACGAAGCACAAGCTAAATGAACTCAGCATAGTGTTAGTATTTGATTACACCAATACTCCAAAGACTCCAGTAGTGCAACAAAAAGATAGGAGATGATTACCACAATTTGGGAGAGGACAGCAAACTCGTAATCTTTTATCTGGGAAATCATTCCTCTTGTCATTCTTGCAAACCATTTTGAGCTTCTCTTGCTTGATATATGATCTTGCTTTTCTGAACTTATGGCTGCACAGGTATCCAGAAGATAAATATGATGGGACATGGCGTCCTTGCAACGGGTTGTATTGTTGGTTGTGAAACATGGAATTTTACAAGCAGTACTACTTTGGGAATCAAGACCAGTCGTGGTGATGCTTATGAGGTCCCAGGCGTGGTCATGGGGACTGCAACTGTTGCTGCAGATAATTTTACATTGCAATATCCCTGGGGCTATGGCCTCGATTCGAGTGTTCGAACAACATTCTATATCTATTTGCACTTTGCGGATTTCGACTATTTAACTGGGAACGGAAGTAGAATTTTTCAGGTGAGAGCAGACAGGGAACCCGATGGTGATAACATCAGTCTTACATATCTACTGGCAACGCATGTCCATTTCGTCTTTCGGCTGGCGTACTCAGGTGAGAGCAGACAGGGAACCCGATGGTGATAACATCAGTCTTACATATCTACTGGCAACGCATGTCCATTTCGTCTTTCGGCTGGCGTACCCAGGTTTGCCTGGTTATTTTAATCTGACAAGGGTGGCCGGTTCCATCCTTCCCCCCATCCTCAATGCTGCTTATTTAGCTGATTGCTGAGTTGAAGTTTACATGTTAAGTTGAAGATGAATACATTGTTTCTTTCCTTTATTTTGTTTTAGCATTGGTAAAATGAAGCACATTTTCTGCCACCTTTGTTAAAATAATAGAACTTGCTTAGGGATCCATTTGGCCAACTTGGAGTGTACAATAATTTAGTGGTAAGACGGTGACATCCCAACCCCTTCAATGCTGCTCCAATTTAGCGGTAAGACTGATCCAAGTCATTCGTCTTCTTTATATTGTGTCTTCCTAGTACAACAAATATTAAGAGACTCTAGCAACAAACAAAGCATGTCAGACTTAAACGTTGACTCTGTCACTCCATATCATCTAACATCTTTTGATTATTCAATTTTGGGTTGAAGTAGTAAGAATCGCCTATTATGTTATTAATCAATCTCTCTCGATAACAACCAACCCGAAGATGCCTATGAAGATGTAGATTGATAAACCAGTTGATTATTCTTTTGATTATTCAATGTCTACAAATATATTATTTGTGTTGACTCAACTACCTTGATTTGTTGCTCTTACATATGCATGTTCAAGTGCCGGACACAATCTTGATTTGTCTTACGATTATTGTTCTTTGTTAAATCTGTATTTGATTACCTAATATATGGCTTGGATTCAAAGGCAACCAATGTCTCATGCTGAGGTATTGGAAAGCAAAGAAAGTTGAATCGAAACTTGGATTGGGCTGAAAAGTCAAAGTCTTCTTTGGAGAGGAGAGCCGGTCGGTACAATTAAATTCCATGCATGATGGGAATTTGACCATTGGTAATTTAAGTACCATGAGATCGACATCACAATATTATAAAGATTGTTCTTATGAATCAGACGTCTTTACAAAGGGACAAGATCTTTATTATTTAAAATGCAGCTTGCAACTTATGAAAAGTTTGGATCTTTCAAACAATAGACTAATCGGAGAGATACCAGAAGGAATTGGAGACCTTGCAGGGCTCAAGAACTTAAATTTGTCAAGAAATCATTTACAAGGAAAAATCCCTTGGGAGATTGGAGGAATGAAATCATTAGAATCTCTTGATCTATCGATGAATAATCTTTCTGGTAGCATTCCTGAGAGCTTATCGGATTTGTATTCCTTGAGTTATTTGAATTTGTCGTATAATAATCTTTCGGGAATGATACCATCTGGTCGTCAACTCCAAACCTTTATCGATCCATCCATCTACATGGGCAATGCCGACTTATGTGGACCGCCAATTTCCAAAAGTTGTTTTAATAATAAAACAACTCAAATCATTATACAGGAGTACAAGAAGGAGATTCCCGAGTGGCTATGGTTTTATATCAGCATGGTACTAGGATATGTGATGGGATTTTGGACCTTTTGTGGTATTCTCTTCTTCAAAGACGCATGGAGGCATGCTTATTTCCATATGATTGATGATATGTATGATCGGTTCTGGGTGCAATGGAATTTAATCTTTTGACGATTGTTTAGATTTTAATCCTAAAATTTCTATTACGAATGATCAAAGGCTTTACGGTAGATGGGGAGAAGGTATGTCCTCACTCTTTTTTTTTATTTATATGATATTTTGAATTTGTAGATGCTGACTGTGATTAATGGAAAAAGAATTTGTGTTGTTGATATGAGAAAAGATGGGCTGCTATATTTATGGTGTTTGAAGACAAGTATTGATCAATTTCTTTGCAATGTGGTTGCTTACAGGCTTCTTCTATTTGAGGTTTGCATAACCATAACATCATGCAAGAGTTGGCTCATAGTTTTAAAGCAGAGAAATATTAGAAAAAGAAGAGAACAACACCCAAGTCTTTTGAAAATAAGCTTTTCGATATTGCATTTGTTTAAAATAATTAAAACATTTAATTATTATATTTTCTTGGACATATTTCAAATAAGGTGCCAATATGTTATTTTAAATGATGGTTAATTGTTCTCAATTAGTTGGTTTTAATTTGGACCTTACCATTCGGGGTTATATGTTGGTTATAAGTTCATAAACTAGCTTCTTTTAAGGCTTGATATAGGGATAAATGTATTATTTATACCGTGGAAGTTGAATATATTTTTGGTTGTCACGGGGATACAATATGGTTATAGCCATTAGCACGCCAACTTCTATTTTAATATAGGCCCTTTGTTATAATTAAGACTATCGATGAATTTAGATATGAAAGCTTGGTTATATTTATATTGATTCATGATTAATTAATAATAATCTTATGTTTTGTTATGCAAATGTATTAAAAAATATTATGTTGTCTCATGTGCTCATTATGGAAAAGAGTTATGATTTGAAAAGCATGGAAAGTTATGTTTGCTCTTTATATAAGTGTAAAGTTTTCTAAAATGCATTTATGATAAGTGTTGCTAATATATGAGTTTTGGTGCTTACTAAATTGATATCCCCAACCCTTTTAATATTGCTCCAAATTTAAAAAGGGTAAGGCTGACCCAAATAGTCAATCCATATCAAGTCTTCCTAGTCAAAACAAAAATATTATGAGACTAAACAGAAAACAAAATCATGTTAGATGTAAACATTAATCTTATCACTCCAAGTCGTTTCTATATTATGCCAAAAACATGAGTTAGACATTCAACTGAACTTATGGAGTTAATTTTACAGAAAAAACTGGAAATAGCCAAACATTGAGTTGGTGGGGAGAACGAATTCGGATAGCAATTGAAGCCGCACAAGGTGATCTTTACAATTGGTATCGCTATTTATGTATCTTTTCGATTTCTCACTTTCTTTTCCACTGAACAATTTATGAAGTATCTACACAAGGGATGTGTGCCGCCTATAATCCATAGGGGATGTGAAGACTAACAATATCCTCTTAACACATGACTTTGAGGCTGTCCAAGCCTTTCCTGACCGATGCCCAGACTCATGTATCTACCGATGTTGTGGTTGGCACTCCAGGATACGTAGATCCACAGTATGTTTTCTACTTCACAGAAGTTTGCCAGATAATATTTGCAGTGTGAATCGCTCAGGATTTCCTTGATCGCCCCCTCTACTGATAAGTCGGTTTAATTTGTTTTATAGAGAATCTAAGAATTACTTTGACAACTAAATGAAAAAAGAGAATGATGGAGAATCACAATGAGAAGAATTCACAAAAAAAAAAAATGTTCTTTTTCCAGATGTGATGCAGATTTCTTGCTTAGCTAACTTTACAAGAGGAGAATCACAAACGATCGTTGCACCTTTCTGGGATGATTATTTTTGCCACTTTTACATCATTAAAACATTCAAAGGAATCATGCTAAATTATTGTATGAGTCAAGTCAAAACAATATTCAATCTTCTTAGTTTTCTTCTCCAAAGTTATCATAGCAGTTACCAAGTACTACATTTTCTTTTTTCAGGTACTCTGTTACGTTCCAGCTGACCGAAAAAAAGTGATGTATACAGCTTCAGAGTTGTTCTTCTGGAGCTGGTTACAGGCCGATCAGCCGTGTTGGATCAACCAAAAAGGTGTCACTTGGTCCGATGGGTACGATCGAGGCTAGCTGAAGCCGACATCACTAAGAAGATTGACATCTCTGCTCATCAGAGGCCAACCATGACCGAAGTGGTGATGCGATTGAAGGAGAGCTTGCAACCGGAGAGCAACAATGGAAGTTATCCAAACGCTTATATGGAAATCAACGATGCTGGGAATAGTGGAACGGCAAGCGAAGCTATGCTTGCTCGCCTCTCACTTTAGGAGTTTCCGTTTGTCAAATTTGTAAATGTAAAATTGTGTTGAGAACAAACTGTGTTTGGATCATAATGTTTGATGAGCGTCGGGTGGGCTCATCAACTCTTTTATGTACATGGGGTTTATATAGTCCCCATAGATATATTATGTTTAATATAAATTATTTTTTCAATGGTCAATAGTTAATTTAATTTATTTTTTTTTATAAACCTTTAACGTATTTTACCTCTTGATACAATAAACATCTTTAAGATACAAATTTAATTCCAACACCAACATGTAATCAATGAGCAGGTCAATTCACCGAGTTTGACTTTTTGTTTCCCCTCCCGTCTGTCTCTTCCCTCGTTTCACTTTCTGCTCGCTTCTTTGTGCTGTGGACAATGGCCTTTCTCGAATCAAGAGATCGAGTGTGATGATACGCATCTACTAGGAAAATGACTTGAGGAGTCGGTGGATGACGAAAAGGGGTGGGAGAATCAAGTCGGAGCAAGGAATTCGAGGCCTGAAAAATACCAAACGAAGGGATCGGTGACTGTCTGATGACTCCACCGGATGAGTTGCCATTGCAACTTTAGACTTCCAGCCGATAGATGCCACGATCAATCACCGTTGTAGAAGAAAGCAAAGCATGCGAAGAAGAAAAGAAAAAGGTAGGAGAAGACGAGAGAGAAGGATCGTTAACAGTTCGATCTGACAGCATGTTGCTATGCGACGGTGGCGGTGACGGTGGCGCTGCATATAGTAGTCTTCGGATGTAAACGTCAGTACGATGCCGGTGATAAGTCCTCCCTTTGCCGGTGATAGTCTTCGGATGTAAACGTCAGTACGATGGGCAATAATTCTGACACACAACAAAATTAAAATTTTAAAAAAAAGATTTTTACACTGTAGATTGTATCGACTTAATCCCAACTTGAATAGAAAATTTTTGGATAGCAATTGAGGTCGAGTCAACAACATTTCAACCTTTAACATCAAATTGTAAGCTTCATCTATTGTTCATATCATGCTAGTTAAATGCATCTTATCTTTGATTATAAATTTCAGTTTGTCGACGTACCTTATTGTTTGCTAGTCTTTTGATTATGATAAGTTATATCTGGCTGAAAGGCATAAGAGTTCATATACCTTAGATGCAGTTTTGATATTTTGTAATGTATCCCACCAAGTTATTGCACCTCATTTCAACATGTATACAATAAGCTTGACTCATTTGTCATCAAAAATATCTATCATCTCGAAGCAATTCTCACTTCATAACTCTAGTCAAGAAAAACTTCAATGCTGAGGTGATCATTAAAATTGAGGAGGTCTAATTTGATGTGGTAATATTTAAATAGCCTATTTCATCTAAATAGTACTGATGTCTTTCATATCTTTCACTATCATTTTTGAAGTCATCATCGTATACTATTTATCGTTGTCGATAAATAGTACCACATCAATTTAAGTGTCGAGATTGAGTTGCACCTATATTTCTTCTTTGATTGGTTCTGTAATAGTCCACAATTCCTTCTTTGTCTGACTCATCTTTATCGACCGGTTGCATACGGTGAATTACAGACCCGTGTTGATGATTAGACCAGCTATTAACATCAATTCTAGCATGGTTGATCATACTATATTCATAAACTCTTTTGGCACCTAAACCTAAGTTAGCGTCATGAGCATATCATGAATCTCTCAAAGTTCTTAGGTTATTCTCGCTTCTTGTGCTTCTAATATCGCCCATAAAGCTAACACTCTCAGATCACATTGATGAGATTATTGCCACTGTTTTCATCGTGAAGATCATCATCGTCGAATTTGCCACTACCATCATCGATAATGCCGTCGTTGTTGTCACCGTTATTGTCATTAGTAAATTAAGTTTCTGATATATAAGATGAATATAGAGCATGTTTCTTAATTTCCTAACAATAAATCTATTATCTTAACGCCAAGAGCAAAACTCTAATACCAACTAATATGGAACCAAATTAAAATTAATAAAATATTACTAAAAATGATTCTAACAAATTGATCTTTTAAAAAGAGTCGAGAAAAAAATTAACTGATAAGAATTTTACAATATTTAAAAGATATTATTTCTTGATGAGCTTATATTCTTAAAGGAGGTTTTTATTTATACTAGTTCTAGCTTTTAAAAATTAATTATCTAATAATGTAAGATAAATTTAGGTTTTAAAAATTAATTAACTAATAATATGGGATTAAAAAATAAAAAATAATAATAAGTAGATAATTTAATATTATTTAAAAACAACCTTCTATTAAATAACACCTCTGCTATATTGATTTCATCTCTCGATTAATTACTCTTCTTCTTCTTCCTCCTCCGATTTGGATTTGAATCCAGTAAACCATGCGCTCCTCGGAAAGAACAGACGCCGACGTCTCCTTCATATTTCCAAAGCTTAAGCTTTACCGCATGGCTTATCAGTTGATCTTTACCTCACGATTCACAGATTTCATGTCTTGTCACGCAAGCGATGGTGAATTCCACGGCGGAGAAGATAACGTCGACGGGACGGACAACGATGTCCACGAGATGTTGGCCCTCCTTTTCCCCAACACTCGGAGGGGACCGACCGAGACGACGCTCAACCTCTCCCTCACCGCTCCTTAATTGAGCACATCAGGTGATCTCCGGGGCAATATCGCCTGGCAGAAGGAGCGAGGTTTCCTGCTGCACACCCTTCTGATGCATCAGCCTTCAGGCGCTGCCACTCGAGTACGTAGACGCACGAGTTTGCATGCAGAAAGAAACACCACCTGGTCTCTCCGACGCCGGACATCCCGACACATAGCAGTCGACGCGCAGCATGTCGATCGTCTCTTCTGCTTCGTTTCTCTTTCCGATCTCTTGTTTTGAACACCGTATCAAGAAAAAGTAATGGACTATCGGGTAGAAATTAAGCTGAGATTTACAATGTCCACATATGACAGACACAGATGCTAACATGATCCTTAATTCGATCAACGAGATCCTTCGTCTTCCTCCGACCCAAAAGCTATACAGCAAGTGATCGCTCCTCTCCTTTTTCTCGCTTGCATGCAACTTCGGAGACTTCGAGGATCACAATAATCCAAGAAAGAAGGAGCGCAGCTGGCATCCGAAAGCTGCACCTTTCTTCCTTCCTGCGATCTTCTTGCGATTGGCTACTTTGCGCTAATTTAGCAGCTCTGTCACCCACCCCACGTCCGGTGCGGCCTCCGCCTTCTCGAAGGTGCTGCCTTTGCTCAGCCTCTGGAACATCTTCGCCCTCAGAGCCCGCCCGGACTCCACCCTCTCCGCCGGCTCCTCTTCCTCTAACCACCTGGAATCGCCGCACGTCATCACGGGGGCCGTCGGCGTCGACGGCAGGCCGCAGAAGCCTGCATTAAACCCGGCAAATAACGCGCCCCTCGGCGAGGCAAATCCACCGCTTCCCACCTGCAACCCCCAGGAGGTCGGCGCCGACTCCGCCCTGCTGAGCTGCAACTGCCTCAGCGACGCCACGATCTCGTTCGCCGATGAGCCCGCATGCCATGGCCCCCGCCGCAGCTTCGCGCCGTCGGGTGATATCGGCGGAGACTCCGTCGGCGGGGAGCTGGGCGGCGAGATCAGCGTCGAAGTCGGCGAGGCGGCGAGATTCTTGGGAAGATACGAGTGCAAGGACGAGTGCCGGCGAGGAGGCGACCCGTCGTAGGAGTCCTTCCTGTGCTGCGGCGGCACCGCGCGGAGCTGGTCGGGGGTGTGAGCGAAGAAGCAAACGCGGCGGCGGCAGGCGGTGCCGTCCTTGCAGGGCTGGGTGCGGTAGCGGTCGGGGTGGAGCCAGCACTCGAACACCCCGTGGGCGAGCTCGCAGGCGTCGCCGCGCTTGCACCAGGTGGTCTTGCGGAAGTCCGGGCAGGAGGTGCCGGAGTACCGGTGCCTCCGCGGGTCGCGGCGGCGGGCCTTCTCCCCCGGGTGCGCGAAGGGGCACTCGGTCCAGTCGTGGGCGCGCCCGCGGGCGCACCGCCGCACCTTGAACTCGTACATCCGGAACTCGTCCGACGCGTTCGCGTCCACCAGCGAAAGGTCCTCCTCCCCCGCCTCCTCCTCGCGGCCGACGCAGAGACGCAGCGCCGCGAGCGCGGCCTCGTCTTGGAGGACGTCGCCGGCCGTTGGATCATCGAAGGAGGCCCAGGGAGGTACGTGGACCGTCGCATTGTGATAGCAGCTACCTCCTCCGATCATCATCATCTCCGTCTTCTCTCGCTCTCCCGTTCCCTCTGCGCTCCACGGCATTTAAAGGAGCAGAGCAACCGGGGTCGGGTTCGAAGCTAACCGCGGTTCAAAAGAATGAGAGTGTTGATCACTATCAGTTATAATAATCTACGAATAAGGTAAGTATCCAATGATTTTATCTAACTTGTTTTGAAATTTAATAATATACATTTGTTACTAATGAATTTATGTGATTTGCCAATGTTAAATTGGCTTTTGAAAATAAGTTTTTCGATATTGCATTTGTTTAAAATAATTAAAATATTTGATTATTAGATTTTCGAATGCTATATTGTTGGACATATTTCAAACGATACCTAAGGAGTTATGCATTGAAAGGATATGTTAATTTAAATGATGATTAATTGTTCAATTAGTTGATTTTAATTTGGATGTTATCAATTGAGGTTATACATTGCTCATAAGTTGATAAACTAGTTTCTTTCGGGGCTTGACATAGAGATAAATGTCTTACCTATACCCTGGAGGTTGAATATATTTTTTTATTCTTGTCATGAGATATAATATGGTTATAGCCATTAGATATATGCCCTTTGTTATAGTTGTGACTATTGATGAATTTTAGATGTGAAAGCTTAGTTACACTTATACTGATTCATAATTAGTGAATGATAATCTTTGCATTAAAATGAAATATATCTACTTATGTTTTGGTATACAAGTGTTTTCAAAGATTATGTTATATTATGTGCTTGTTATGCTAAAAGTGATGATTTGAAAAGCATAGTTGCTCTTTATTTAAGAATAAAAGAGGGTTTAACATTTATGTATAGTTTTCTAAAATGCATTTATGATAAGTTTTGCTAGTATATGAGTTTTGGTGCTTACTAAGTTGTGGCTGCTCATATCCTTGTTGTTAAAATTTTTCAGATTAGATTGAATTTGGTTATGTAATCGAGGCAACAAATTATATCATTTATGTTTCAAACTCTTTATACTTATGATGTAATAATCGAGAGCTCAATATGTCATTGTTGTTATATGTGGACATTATGGATGTTTCTGTTTTGTATTGCATAAAGTGTATTGGATTTAATAGTTCTATGTATAATTGGAGGTGATAGAACTCAATATATATATATATATGATTCTGTATTCCTTCTCCTTTCTTCCGGTCTTTCTTTCTTCTTAAACTCCGTCTCCTAAGCTGCTGCTCCTCTTTCTCTTCTCTCCCAATTTTCTCCTTTTTTTCTCTCTCTCTCTCTCTCTCAACAATATATTACTAGATTATATATTATTAATTTATATTTTAATTGTTCTACATGGAATAATCATTCCTAGTCAATCATGGTCTTAATCAATATATATTTTTGACAGTGTTATGGGAAATAACTTTTTACCGTGATCCCGGGGCGTGCGGCGTGGAATCCGGGAACCGGAGGATCGTCTCGGTATGGTTCGGGCCCATCGATGGCTCCTGCTCCCGCCTCCTGACCCCTCCGAAAGGCAGCTCCAGGCTCAAGTCGTCGAGAACGAGACCTGCAGCAAGGCGGGTCGGATGCTCCGCCCGACCCCTCCGACGCTCAAGTCAACCCTCGCCCGTCGGCCGAGCTCCCCAGAAATGTGTCAGGGTGTTTGAGTCTACTCACCTCTCGGAGCGTTCCTCCCTTCTGCCTGTCTTACCCATTCGGCTTAAATAGGTCGGACGGATGACATGCTTCCGGTTGCGTCTGCGGGTGGCGTATGGGCCTGACCTCGCAGGCCGGTGCCGTGGTCAACTTGGCGGGCAGTTGGGGCGATGCCGAGGAGAAGCGACGTCGGGCGATCAAATCGTAGGAGTAATGGAGCGCAGGAGGGGCGATGACGTCATCCGGGTGTACGACCCAGGACCAGGTGTCACGTCATACTTAATACCCCTAACATTACCCCCCCTCAAAAAGCCACTCCTGCGGGACGGTCTTTGAGGGTTGGGGGGTGGTGCTCGGAGAAACCCGGTTGCCGACTGAGATCTCGGGCGGAGGTTCTGCCGTGTCGTGACATAATTGACCGAATCCCTGTGCAGGATAAGGGGTCGAGGCGCCGCTCAAGACCCGGAAAACCGATGATCGAGGAAGCTCGAGACCATGTGACCGAACCGCCGTTCGGGATAAAGGGGGTCGAGGAACCTCAAGACCCAGAAAACCGATGGTCGAGGACCCTCGAGACCATATAACCGAACCGCCGTTCGGGATATAGGGCCGAGCCGCCGCTCAAGGCCTAGAAAGCCGGTGGTCGAGCCGTCGCTCAAGACCATGTAACCGAACCGCCGTTCGGGATAAAGGATCGAGGCGACACTCAATCCCCCGTTGCCAATCCGTCGTCCGGTAATCAGGGGTCGAGACCCGCGCAAGGCCCTGAAAACCGATGGTCGAGGAACCTCGAGACCATGTAACCGAACCGCCGTTCGGGGTAAAGGGCAGGCGATGCTCAACTCCCTGTTGCCGATCCGTCGTTCGGTAATAAGGGGTCGAGGTCCGCACAAGACCTGGAAAACCATAATAACCGAACCGCCGTTCGGGATATAGAACGAGCGCGCTCAAGGCCTAGAAAACGATGGTGCCGCCGCTCACACGAAAGCCGTATCGCCCGAACGCGTTCGGGATATAGGGCGAGCCGCCGCTCTGGCCCAGCGATGGTCGAGCGCGCTCAAGACCTGAAAACCATACCGAACCGCCGTTCGGGATATAGGATCGAGGCGACACTCAATCCCCCGTTGCCAATCCGTCGTCCGTCAGAGGGGTCGAGACCCGCGTAAGGCCCAGAAAACCGATGGTCGAGGAAGCTCGAGACCATGTAACCGAACCGCCGTTGGGTAAAGGCGGCGATGCTCAACTCCATTGCCGATCCGTCGTTCGGTAATAAGTCGAGGCCCGCACAGACCGGAAAACCATAATAACCGAACCGTTCGGGATATAGGGCCGAGCCGCCGCTCAAGACCTGGAAAACCGATATCGCCGAACCGCCGTTCGGGATATAGGGCCGAGCCGCCGCTCTGGACCCAGAAAACCAGTGGTCGAGCCGCCGCTCAAGACCTGGAAAATCGATATCGCCGAACCGCCGTTCGGGATAAAGGGCCGAGCCGCCGCTCTGGACCCAGAAAACCAGTGGTCGAGCCGCCGCTCAAGACCTAGAAAACCGAATATGCGCCGAACGCTAGTGCGGTTGGAATCAGTCGTTGGCGTCTTTGGGTAAGTTACTTACAGGTGGTGGACACGTCACCTCTTCATTAATATGGCCGGCGTGCCGATGCAATGCCATTGGGCGGTATGTGCGGCGTCATGCTGTCGCTTACCTCGGGAGGCGAAAGGTCGAGGCCCCCCTTTCTATAAATAGTGAGCTCCGCGACACTCAATCACTTTTTATCAGCAGAGTTTTCTCTCTCGAGTCCTGCCGTTGTCTTCCTCCGAGTTTTCTCCCTTGGCTCCGGTGTCCTTTGACTCCCTTCAGTCGATTCCTTCCACTGTAGGTTAGTGCACGATGGCCCTTCCTTCCACTTCCTCCTCATCTGCTTCTTCCTCTTCGTCCCCCTCTGTCACTACCCGTGTCGCCGCTCTCCCTTCATCTCCACCTTCCAGCCCTTCCTCAGGTGCGGAAGCGGCGCGTGCGCTAGAGGCCATAATGTGGCCGCACGACCAAGACTCCACCCTGGATGAGCGCATGATAGGGATCCTCCGGCGGCGCTACGGCGTTCCGGAAGAATATGCCCTTTCGGCCCCCGAAGCGGGGCAGCGGGCCTTCGACCGCCTAAGGGCTTTGCCACGACCGCGATGCCTTAGAGGCGGCCTGCGTCTTCCCCTGCACCCAATCATAGTATCCTGCATATCCTTGTGGCGGATCTCGCCTTCACAAATAACCCCAAACTCTTTGCGGTATCTGGTGGCTTTCCTGGGGGAATGCCATTACGCCAACATCGCCCCGACCCGCAACCTTTTTCTCTCCTGTTTCCGCCTTTTCAAGGGGTCGGGGGGATACTTCCTTGCCGCCCGGACAGGGTTCCGGGTTAGCGGCGCCCCCACCAATAACAAAGGGTGGAAGAGGCGCTTCTTCTTCGTCCAGTGCCAGAAGGACTGGGGTTTCGGGGTTCGGTGGTCGTCAAGGACCATTGATAACACTGCCCTGAAACTCAATGCCGAGGAGCGTGCGCACCTCGAGCGGTTAAGGGTGATCCTCCCTTCCTCGCAAGCCATCCGCAACATGTCGGAGAAGTGGCTTGTGGAGGCGGGACTTAGTCCGCGCTCACGGGGTAGGCTATTGTTGCTTCGCATCTTTGGGGCTTGCCACACTCTGGTTTCTAACTCATCCTTGTTCTTTGCAGAGATGGTGAACCTGCGGTCCTTCCATGATTCGGGTGCTCCGACAGGACCGTCTCCGCGCTCTCCGACGGTTCTCAAGCGGGCGGGGGGCGGCTCCCCGCGCACTACCGAGGAGGGGCGCCCAAAGAAGAGGGCCAAGGCCAGGGACGTGGTGGACCTGGAGGTGCCTGTGGCTCCATCCGCCAAGACGACCGACCGAGCGCTTCTGCTCCTGCCGAGAGCGCTGGGCCCAGCCAGGGGACGACCGGGAAGGGTCAGCGTCCTCCGGCCATGAAGGACTTATGCCGAGTCGCGCCGGGGAAGGATCAGCCATTCCTTTCCCGTGTGATGGGCGAGGTCCCTTCTGGGGCGCTGAGTGACCCTCTGGTGGCCCGGTGGCATGGACTGTCCCGAGGGGACAAGGTGTGGGTTGGGGGAGAGCCCTCGGCTAGCTACCTCCGGGGGGCGCTCCATCCCGACATAGCTTGGGACCTATACACGCTCCCTTCGGAAGTACTCATCGCCAAGTCGGCCAAGTCGGTGTTGTGGGTAAGCACCGTCTCGCGTGTATTCTCTTGGCTAAGCACTGTTCACCAATTTCACCCTTTCCTCTCTATGCAGAATCTCCACTACACCACGGCCCTCATCGGCCAAGGTGCACGACTTGATCGGTTGGTGGTGGATTGCAGGTGGCGCGACCTCGAGTTGCGCCGCCCGACAAGAGGCCCGGCGGGTCTGGACCGAGGCGGTTGCTGCTGTCGAGCAGCGTGCGGCCGACATGGGCGCGGAAGTCACGCGCCTGACCGCCGAGCTCGAGGCCGCCTCGGCTTCGGAGGCCAACCTGCAGAAGATTCTCCGGGCAGAGAAGCTGGAGAACCGCCTTCGCTCAAAGGAGGCCTCGGAGTTGGCCGCCAAGCTGACTTCGAGGGAGGCCGAGGTGAAGGCCACCCAGGAAGCTCTTGCCGCGGCAGAGGGCAGCCGTCCGGAGAGGGACCGGGAGGCGGTCGAGGCATACAAGAAGTCGGAGGGCTTCCTCCTCGGGCTGGACCAGACGGGCAGGGTATCATACGAGTATGGGTACAAGGTTACCCTGGCCCGATTCCGAGCATGCCCTCCAGGCTCCACGGTCGAGGAGGATCCCTTCTCCTTCTGCCCTGAGGACGAGGGGTTGACATGCCGAGCGAGGTTCCTTCGGCAGCCTTCCGGGCGCGGCAGGGGTTTTCTTCTTTTTTGGAGGGCCTTCCCGCCTTTGTAATCCTTCTTTCCCCTCTAGGGGCTCGTTTTGTACTCCAAAGCTTTTGGTAATACAATTCCCTTTTATGGCAATACAATTTCCAACTTCATTCCAATAGCCCGAGTCAAATATTGTCACTGCTTACATTTGGCCCTTAAACAAAATACTTCTTAAGGTTACGGGCGTTCCGGGTCCTCAACGATTCTTTGTCCGGTCATAGTCGCGAGTCGGAGCGTTCTGGTCGGACAACTTTGATTACGCGGTAGGGGCCTTCCCACTTAGGTGCAAGCTTGCCCCTTGAGTTGGCAGGGTCGCTTACTTCCGCCTTGCGTAATACTAGATCTCCCATCCCGAGAGGTCGGGGGCGCACCTTCTTGTTATAACTTCTGGCAACACTCCGATTGTACGCCAGCATCTTTACGTGCGCGTCGGCCCTGCGTTCTTCTAGCAGGTCTAGGCCAGCCCGAACTCCCTGGGCCGAGGTGGATTCCTCATAGTTCTCCACCCGGAATGTTGGAATGACCAACTCGGTGGTAGGATCGCTTCCACGCCGAATGCCAACGGTAGGGGACTCGCCGTCGTCTTCGGGGTAGTCCGTAAAGACCATAAGATGTTCGGGAGCTCGTCGACCCAGCTCGATCAGGGCTTCCAAAGTCCTTTTCTAAGTCCATCTAGGATAGATCGGTTGGTCACCTCGGCGAGCCCGTTGGTGCAGGGGTGGGCCAGAGCTAAACCTCAAGCTGGATTTGATAAGTCGCACGAACTCCGTAAACCGAGTCTTTGTGGCGGGTTCCGTTATCGGTGATGATAACGTTAGGCGAACGAATCGGGTCACGATGTTCTTCCATCTGACTGTTCGACCCGTTAGTGCCGTAATGGTTGCCGAGGGCTCGGCTTCCACCCACTTAGTGAAATAATCTATCCCCACGATGATATATCTCCGGTGGCGGGCCGGAACGGCCCCAAAGGTCCATTCCCCATTGAGCGAAGGGCCAAGCGCAATCCATTGAGGTGAGCGGGACCGCGAGGAGGCTGCGAAGCGCGAACTGGCGGCAAGTGTCGCACCGTCATCGCCGCGAAAGCCTTGGCGTCTCGGTGCAACGTGGGCGATGTGCCACGGCGTAGTATTTTGAAGGCCAAAGTTCGGCCGCCCATGTGCTCCCCACAAGTCCCGCCGTGAACCTCGGCGAGAATCACTTCCGCTTCGCCGGGATCTAAACATCGCGATAGGGGATGAGAAAAGCGACCTTTTGTAGAGCCGGTCGCCAATCTCACGACCACGCTGGGTTGGCGGAGCCACCGTGCCTTGACCTCATCCTCGAGGCGAGGATCCCATCGCGCTTGTATTTGATCTCACGAATCCACGTAGGTGGAGAGGTCGGGACTCGGGGTCCCCTATCTCCATGATGGCCACCGGCCAGGTGTGTGAGCTCTTCGACCTCGGGATGTTCCTCTGGATCGGCTCCGAGGCTAATTTGTGGCTCCGTCCGCGCTCGTTTTGGGACACAGGCACCTGGGCCAGTGAAATGAGGAAAGTTAGAGGTTTGGGCTTTTACCTTGGCCAGGTATTTGGACATAGTCGAATCCGCGCCCGATACTCTCAGCTAACTTGTTCGGCGAGTTGGGAATCCGTGAGAACATGGGACTGCTCTGTGCATCTCGGCTGCCAAACGGAGGCCTGCCAGAAGCGCCTCGTATTCCGCCTCATTGTTCGTGGCCTCAAAACCGAAGCGGAGGGAACGCTCGAAGGCGTGTCCGTCGGGGTCCTCTAGAATGAGTCCGGCGCCGGCACCCCTGGAGCTGGAAGACCCATCCACATGCAGGGTCCAGTCCCGGTGGATTTGCTCAACGCACTCTGTTTCCGGCTGTGCCAACTCCGAGATGAAATCGGCCAAGGCCTGGGCTTTGATGGCTGTTCTCGGCTTGTAGCAAAGGTCGAACTCGGATAGCTCCACCGACCATTTTAGAAGGCATACCTGCTACGTCAAACTTAGAAAGAACTTGACGCAGGGGTTGGTCGGTCATTACCTCAATCGTATGGGCTTGAAAATAGGGGCGTAACTTCCGAGCTGATAGGATAAGCGCTAATGCCAACCTTTCGATAGGGGGATAGCGCTGCTCCGGCCCACGCAATACGTGGCTGGTGTAATAGACCGGATGTTGAGCGTCGGAGGCTTCCTTCACCAGCACTGAGCTTACTGCATGTCGAGATGCCGCCAGGTAGAGTTTAAGTTTTTCTGGCGTGGACACCGAGGTAAGGCGGGGGAGCTCGGATAAGTCTTTGCCAGCGTGTGAAGGCTTCCTCGCATTCCGTCGTCCATTGGAAGTTCTTCGGATCTTTGAGGACTCGGAAGAAAGGAAGGCACTTATCTCCCGACCGGGACAAAAACCGGGACAGAGCCGCTATCCTTCCGTTAAGGCATTGAAGCTCCTTCACTGTTCTCGGGGATCTCATGTCGGTGAGAGCTCGGATCTTCTCCGGGTTGGCATCAATTCCTCTCTCGTGTATGATGAATCCGAGGAACTTCCCTGATGTCACGCCGAAGGTGCATTTGGCGGGATTAAGGCGCATTCCATGTCTCCTTAGTGTGGAGAAGGTTTCCCGCAAGTCATCAAGGTGGGCAGCCCCTGTGCGACTTTTTACGATCATGTCGTCAACATATACTTCCATGTTCCGCCCTATTTGGTGGGCGAACACCTTGTTCACCATCCTTTGGTAGGTGGCCCCCGCGTTCTTTAATCCGAACGGCATGACCTTGTAGAAGTAAGCTCCTTGGGGCGTGTGGAAGGCCGTATGTTCTTGATTCTCGGGGCCATCCGGATCGATTATGTAGGAGTAGGCGTCCATGAAGGAGAAGCGGGCGTGCCGCGGTTGAGTCGACCAAGCGGTCGATCCTCGGCAAGGAAGCAATCCTTTGGGCAAGCACGATTTAGATCGGTGTAGTCGACACACATCCTCCGGCTTCCATTAGGCTTCTTGGCGAGGACTACATTGGGCGACCAGCGAGGATACGACTTCCTCAATGAAGTCGGGCGCCAAACTGTCGACTTCCATTTGCACGACTGTTGGCGCTCGAGGAGGCCCGAGGCGGGTCTCTGTCTTCTGAAGCGGCGGTCGAGAAATGTGCGGATGGTGTTGAGAAACCGAGATCGATTCGGGAGGTCGGCGGTTGTCGGCGAAGACATCGGTGTTTTCTAGGAGGCGATGTGCGCTCTTGATCATCGAGTCGGGCCAATTCCGTCCGTCGGGGCGGTCATCTTGCGGCGGAATATTAACGCGGGTTTGTCGGCTCGGGATGCTCGATGCAGCGTTGCGTCCGCGTGGGTCTTCGAGGGTACTCGGCCTTTTCTCTTACCGGGAGGTCGGCTGTCAAGTAACACCGTCTGGACTCTGAGATCTCCCGGACCTCCCGACTCCGGCCGTGAAACTTCAGCGTCGGTGGTATGTGGATATAATCGCCCTTAGCTTTGTTGAGGTGGGTCGGCCCGAGGATGGCGTTATGCAGCGGTAGGAGTCGACCACGGAAAGGTCACCAGTGAGTTTTGCCTTGGAGAATCCCGAGTTAACGGTAGGGTCACGCGCCCGGCGAAATCAGTCGCCCGGTAAAGCCGGTGAGTGCAGTGCAAGGGCTTGAGGGCTTCCTTCGGCAACCCTAGCTTCAAAAGGCCTCGAAATAAAGGATGTCGGTCGAGCGCCGGTGTCGACCATAATCGCTTGGACTGTAGCGTTGGCTATTCGGGCCGACACCACGGTAGCGTCATCATGCTCCGTCGCTCCCATGTCCCCGAGAATGTGATCTCGGCTCGGAGGAGGTGGTATTCCCGATGCATAGCGGCGCGGGCGTAAGCTCTTCGACCGAAGCGCTATGCCCTCTAGCGGCGGGCCCCCCAGTAATTACGTCGATGTGTTGTTCGATAGGGCCTTGGGATGCGAGGATGGTTCCGTGGATCTTTGGAAGTGCGATCTAAGTGACCTCTTCGGATCAGCTCCTCAATTTGCCGCTTCAGCTCGTGGCATTGCTCCGTGTCATGTCTGTTTTGCCGATGGAAGCGGTAATATCAGGTATGATCGGCCAGCTCTCGTCGGCCCTTCATCGGGCGGGGCGGCCTGAGCATTCCTCGCTCCTTTATCTGGAGAAATATTTGCGTCCGAGACGCGTTCAGGGGGGGAGGTGGCGGCCCGGGCACGTATGGGTCGGGGTGCCCCATCCGGCGTCCCTGGTGCGGGGACTCCCGCCTAGTTGTCGTTCCCGATCGGGATGGAGTAGAATGCCCCCTCGGTCGTTCTTCCCTTCTTCCCGACATCCAGGACTCGGCCGCCACATATTGACTTGCCCGCTGAAACATTTCCGCGATGGACACGGGGGGTCGCTCCACCAAGGACCAGCCAAAATCTTGGCGGTCCATCATAAGCGCTGCATCAACAACGATGGGTGAGCATCAGATAACTCCCGTACCTCTGTGGTAAACCTCCGCACAAAGTGGGAGAGGGGTTCGTCCTCTTTTTGCTTCAAACCCAGGAGGAGTGCGACAGAAGGCTTCGGTCGCGCAAACGCCAAAAAATGTAGCTCGAAGTCCTTGGCGAGCTGTTCAAAGGATGTCACCGTCCCGCTTTTTAAGGTGTTGTACCACGTCTGGCGGATCCTTTCAACGTGGTGGGGAAGCACGGCACATCAAGGCGTCGAGGTTCCATATAGGGCCATCGAGCCGGAAGCGGCGGCGTGATCATTTGGATCGCGACTCCATCATAAAGGTCGATGGAGGCGGAAGTTCAAAGGGCACGGGTATTCCCGTATGTCGGCGAATGGGGACTCGGTGGGACACTTCCCTCTGCTCCTCTTTGGACTTACGGACGTCCTTTGCACCTCATCCGGTATTTGGCGATGGAGCAGTTGAGCCGAAATAAATGCAGCCGAATCGAGGACACCGCCTCGGGTTCGGGCGGGGCGTCGAGTTTTGAGAGCCGGGTTCCGTCTGAACCCGGGAGGCGGGAAGATGGTGCGGTGGGAATGCCTCATGATGCGGGGAAGGGTTCCGCCTTTGGAGAGTCGGTCCTCGCCTCCTGAAGTAAGCGGGGAGGGCGGCTGGGCGACTGGGGTTCGGACACATTGGGAAAGGTCACTGAAAAGCCTCCGCCATGGCGGGAAGAAGCGGGGAACCCGACTCGGCGGGTGGAGTCGGCGTCGCTAAATAAACTCGATGGCGATCTGCGGTGGCGGGATCGTCCCTCCGGGGTTAGTGCAGCAGGACCTCGTAGAGTGCCGGCCGAGGCGACCTTTCGTCCATGTGTCGTTAAAGGTGGAGCAGGTAGACCTTCGACAGACAGGCCCTCCTTCTAGTGCCAATATGTTATGGGAAACAACTTTTTACCGTGACCTCGGGGCGTGCGGCGTGGAATCCGGGAACCGGAGGGTCATCTCGGTATGGTTCGGGCCCGTCGATGGCTCCTGCTCCCGCCTCCTGACCCCTCCGAAAGGCAGCTCCAGGCTCAAGTCGTCGAGAACGAGACCTACAGCAAGGCGGGTCGGATGCTCCGCCCGACCCCTCCGACGCTCAAGTCAGCCTTCGGCCGTCGACCGAGCTCCCCAGAAATGTGTCAGGGTGTTTGAGTCTACTCACCTCTTGGAGTGTTCCTCCCCCTTCTCCCCGTCTTACCCCTTCGGCTTAAATAGGTCGGGCGGACGGCATGCTTCCGGTTGCGTCTGCGGGTGGCGTACGAGCCTGACCTCGCAGGCCGGTGTCGTGGTCAACTTGGCGGGCAGTTGGGGCGATGCCGAGGAGAAGCGACGTCGGGCGATCAAATCGTAGGAGTAATGGAGCGCAGGAGGGGCGATGACGTCATCCGGGTGTACGACCCAGGACCAGGTGTCACGTCATACTTAATACTCCTAACAGACAGCGATGGTATCAAACCAAACTGTAATCCACGATTCGAGCAAACGATGGGTCTATTAGAAAACTAATGATCTAAGAGAATTCAAATCTCGAAAAATATACTTGAGAAGTCTTTATATAATGAGGTGTTAGATTATTATAATCCATAAAAAGTAATAATAAATTTTCTTTAAGATTGAATTGATCATTACCTCATCTAGAGTAGAGTATGATGATGATATAGCAATCACAGGATGATGAGGTGTTGACGATATTGCATGTGTCATCGTATATATATAATTATATTTTTTAGTTCTTCATAACTTTTTTTATTTTGAAAAAAAATAAAAAGTATAATTAAAAATAGACAAATAGAAGATCCACTCTTAGCGATAATGATAAAAGCTTTGCGAGAATTCATCTTCATCCTTTTATCCTTTATAAAAGTTAATAATAATAATAATAATAATTAAAAAAAAGGAGCAGAGTACGGCGATTTATTTATTGAGGAAAAGGAAATCGACAATGACATCCATCCGTGCAGGATTCGTGAGCATCGACGGTGGCGCCACTCGCAGCTACACCGACTCCCAAACCGGGATACTGTACGAAGTCGATGAAGGATACGTCGACACGGGGAGAAACGCTGAAAGGTACATCGAGGATCCTACACAGGTGCGTACGTGGTTCACCGTTCGAAGCTTTCCCGACGGAACTCGCAACTGCTACACCATTCCCGGGTTGAAGGAAGGCGACCGGTATCTCGTGAGGGCCTCCTTCGTTCACGGCAACTACGACGGCCAAGCCTCTGGGGATTCCGTCGCCCCACCGCTGCTATTCGATCTCTACGTCGGTGTCAACCTCTGGCGAAGCATCAACATCACCGAGGTGTTCACACTTTACGAGGCCGAGATTATTACTGCCGCCCCGTCGGACTCCCTGTCGACATGCCTGGCCGACATCGGTTCGGGAACGCCGTTCATATCTTCGCTGGAGTCGAGGCATATCGACAACCATCTGGGGTATCAGGACGCGAATCAGTGTGCAGCACTAGAAGCAATCGACTCTGTATACTCTTCGATTACAGTTTTGATTAAACTGAGTCTCAATTTTAACCACAGGTGTCCAGCAAAAGTGTTCATCGCTAGAAAAGACTATTAGACTAAATCAAACCCAATCAAGATCCAAGTTTAATTTTCTGTAGAAGCGAAATTACAATGAACAGTACCGTAATTATGGTTCTTTAATTACACAAGTTAGATAGACACGAAGCACAAGCTAAATGAACTTAGCATAATGTTATAATTTGCTATCGACTCCAGTAAAGCAACAAAAAGATAAGCGGACCAACACTTGAGAAATAATTACACAAATATCTGATGTGGCGAAGGAGGAGTCTTCAGGAACACGACGAGCATAATCTCTCTTTATTATTATGCCTTTGAAAAATGGTCGAGTCTATCATATCATATCAGTATTAATAATATTGATTGGTTAACAAATATCATGCTTGCTGGTCACCTTTTTTTTTTTTTTTTTTGCCACAGTTAAGTTGATATTAGATGTGGTGGCCTTCATGATAAGCTACTAACTAACTAGTTGATTGAAGAAATTAGATTGTCTCTTCATCATGAAATGGATCTCGTTTGAGTCCCTGTGGAGTGGATACCGAAGTCGCAAACTCGTAATCTTTTATCTGGGAAATCATTCCTCTTGTCATTCTTGCAAACCATTTTGAGCTTCTCTTGCTTGATATATGATCTTGCTTTTGTGAACCTATGGCTGTACAGGTATCCAGAAGATAAATATGATAGGACATGGGATCCTTGCCACGGTTTTATTAGTGGTTGTGAAACATGGAATTTTACAAACAGTACTACTTTGGGAATCAAGACCAGTCGTGGTGATGCTTATGAGGTCCCAGGCGTGGTCATGGGGACTGCAACTGTTGCTGCAGATAATTTTACATTGCATTATTTCTTGCACTATGGCCTCAATTCGAGTGGGAACGGAAGTAGAATTTTTCAGGTGAGAGCAGCGGGTGTCCGATAGCGATAACATCAGTCCTGTCTCTGCCGGCAACGCATGTCCAGGTTTCGTCCATCGGTCGTGGTTTTTTTAATCGACATGGGTGGCCGGTTCCACCCTCTTCCCATCCTCAATACTGCTTATTTATCATCTCAAGTGCTGAAGATAATTTTATTGATTATTAAGTTATTAAGTTGAAGATGAATACATTGTTTCTTTCCTTTATTTTGTTTTAGCATTAGTAAAAATGAAGCACACTTCTCTGCCACCTTTGTTAAAATAATGGAACTTGCTTAGGGATGACATGAAGTTTACCAGGTATACAATAATTCAGTGATATGACGATGACATCCCAGCCAAACCCTTTCTGCTAATTATTTAGTTAGTAAATTAGTTAAATTATTCAATATATCGGGTCTGGGTAGTGCTATACCTTTTTGTAATATATATATTTTTCATTGGACTCATATCTTATTAGGCCATATTTTGTGTTGACTCAACTACCTTGATTTGTTGCTCTTACATATGCATGTTCAAGTGCCGGACATAATCTTGATTTGTTATACGATTATTGTTCTTTGTTAAATCTGTATTTGATTACCTAATATATGGCTTGGATTCAAAGGCAACCAATGTCTCATGCTGAGGTATTGGAAAGCAAAGAAAGTTGAATCGAAACTTGGATTGGGCTGATAAGTCAAAGTCTTCTTTGGAGAGCCGGTCGGTACAATTAAATTCCATGCATGATGGGAATTTGACCATGGAGTGGAAGAAATTGTGCGCATCAGCCGGCTTATAAATTGTGTGCATAGCGTAGCATGCACCTCCACCTTCGCCCTCTTCTTCTGATTGTGCCGGCCAGAGTAGGTAGGTAGGTAGGAGGAGATCAAACTGCGCGCCATGGCTTTCCCTTTACGCTTCTTATCATCATTGTCGTTGTGCCTCTTGGCCCTCCTCCTCCACCGTGCCACGGTCACAAGCGGGTGTTTCAGCATGGAGAGGGAGGCACTGTTGGAGTTCAAAGCCGGCATCCACGACACCCATAACCGGCTATCTTCTTGGGTGGTTGCGGGTGTCTCCGACACCAGCTTTGAAGTCCAGCAGCGCCTCCCTCTCCATGCTAAAACACCCTCGTGCCACCGCTGCCCCGTGGAGAAGGAGGATGCCCAACAGGCACAACAACGATGACGATGAGAAAGCCATGGCGTGCAGTCTGATCTCCCTCCCTAAGGTAGAAGTAACGATGTAGCTTTAGGATTAAAGTCACAAATTTGTAAGCCAGCTGATGCGCACAATTTCTTCCACTCCATGTTTCATGGACATGCGGAGAGCACTCAAGTCACCTTCGCCATCCGAGACTTCATATGTGGTCATGATGCAGAGCATCATGTGGATCGTGAAGGTGAATAGATCGAGACTACACCACTTTGACTCCGAAACAGTTGACTGACTGAAATAACAAGAGTGCAAAATAGTAAGTATTTCTTTTTGATTTCGTAATCAGAATTAAATTGCCTCGGTACCAAAGTTACTGAGAGAACAAGACACTGAAAGTAACAAGTGTTCTTACCTAGGCATCTCAAGGTTTTGATAGAAGAAGTTGCGAAAGAAAAACACTTCCATTTCTAAATAGAAAATATTTTTTGAAGGTCCACGTGAGATGATATATTTGGATTGACTCGTTATATAGATAGTCTCATTTCTTACACTTAAACATAGTATCATAAAACTGATGATCTGGAGTTGGATGTATCATATATCATAATTTTTTTTCGTCAATCGAAGGATCTGAAGTTAGATACTGCTCGGAGAAGAAGCCGTAACTTAACCTAATATCTAATACCAAATGTTGAACCAAATAAAAAGAAAGGATAAGCCTATCACACAATACGGACAAGGCAAAATACTTTATCCTTCACTCAAAACCTTTTACAACTTTAAAAAATTTATATTTTATGACCCAAGTTATGGAGTTTATATAGTTTCCATAAATTAATTAATAATTATATTTAAAATAAATTATTCTTTTCTAAAAATCTCTTTCAAGAATCAATAATCATTTATTTTTTATAGATATTTAATTTATTTTTTCTCTTGATATAATAAACTTTTCGCTTGATATATTGAATGTCTATACGATACCTTAATAAATTTAATTCGAAACACCTCCATCTCTGGGTTAAAATATCCACTTGCCACTGTTGCCACTCCTAGCCGCCACAATTGGAAGAACAGGAAGAAGGTGGAGGTGTATGGCCGGTCAAATCACAAACCCAACATGCATGGTTTATAAAGCAACTGACGAGGAAAGAGATGCACGCAATATTCTCCCATTCCATGGACTACTTTTGATCTCGAAGCAGGCCTCTACTTCATAACTCCAGTCAAGAAAAACTTGAATGCTAAGGTGACTATTAAAACTGAGGAGGTCTAATTTGAGGTAGTAATTCTCAAACAGCCTATTTCATCTAGATAGTGTTTGATATCTTTCATATCTTTTACTGTCATCTTTAGAGTCATCATCATATATTATTGTTCGTTGTGGGCAAATAGCATCATGTCAATTTAAGTGTCAAGGTTGAACTATACCTACATTTCTTCTTTGATTGGTTCTATAATAATCCAAATTATAGACTCGTGTTGATGATTAGAATGACCATTAGTATCAACTCTAGCACGATTGATCCTGCTATCACCATCAACTCTTTTGGCACCTAAACCTAAATTAGTGTAGTGAGCATATCATAAATCTCTTGAAGTTTCTATGTTATCCTTATTTCTTGTGTCTCTAATGTTGGTCATACAACTAGCACTCTCCAATTATTATTAATGAGGTTATTATCATTGCTTCTATCGTGAATATTATCATCATTAAATTTGTCACTATCATCAATAATATCCCATCGTCGTTATCATCATTATTGTCACTGAATCTTATCTTGATGGGTTATAGGATTGTACATAGTAAATTAAGTTTCGTACATGTAAGATCCACCGTAAGCAGTGGGTATAAAGCGTATTTCTTAATTTTTTAACCATAAGACTATTATGCTAACCTCCTGTAAACTATGAGCTCCTCGGAAAGAACAGACGCCGACGTCTGCTACATATTTCCAAAGCTCAAGCTGTACCGCAAGGCTAATCAGTTGATCTTTACCTGACGATTCACAGATTTCATGCCTTGTCGCGTCGACGGGACGGACAACGATGTCCACGAGATGTTGGCCATCCTTTTTCCCAACACTCGGAGGACCGACCGAGACGACGCCCATCCTCTCCCATCTTTTCCTTCCTCTTCGATTGACCTCTCGCCAAAGCTGCAACGCCATGACCGCTCTTTAATCGAGCACATCAGGTGATCTCCGGGGCGATCGATCGCCTGGCAGAAGGAGCGAAGTTGCACGAAAGAATTCGGTGAGGCAGGAGATAAGCACGGAGCTTTTTACCCATGCGAAGACGTGGTCAAAGACTCGACCTTTTTTACTTAACTTAACTTGACTCCGCCAAAGATGGCTGCTTTCCTCCTTTGCCGAAAAGAAGGAAATGGGACCCACGAGAGCAACCCTCACTCGCTCTGTACTTTGGCTTCCCATTCGCCACTGCTGTTTCCACCTGCTTCCTATTAGCGGTCGATGGCAGACTTCCTCGATCAGATCTGCACGATTCTCCGATCAAGTCGTCAGGTCAAGTCAATGTAATCATCACCTCACCTTCGCCCTGTTCTTCTAATTGTGGCGGCCAGGAGAAGGGAGGGAGGGAGGGAGATCAAGCTGCGCGCCATGGCTTTCTCATCATTCTTCTCGTCATTGTTGTTGTGCCTGTTGGGCATCCTCCTTCTCCACGGGGCAGCGGTGGCACGAGGGTGTTTTAGCATGGAGAGGGAGGCGCTGCTGGACTTCAAAGCTGGTGTCGGAAACACCAGTGGCCGGCTTTCTTCTTGGACAGGCCACCACTGTTGCACATGGAAGGGAGTGGCCTGCGACACCACCACTGGCCACGTCGTCATGCTGGACCTCCGGAACACAAAGTTTACAGACGATTGGGCATTACGCGGTGAGAGGATGAACTCGTCATTGCTTGCTTTATCTCATCTGAAGCACTTGGATCTTAGCTTCAACGATTTCAGCGGGATCCGCATGCCGGAATTCATCGGCTCCTTCAAGAAACTGAGATACCTCAATCTATCTTCTACACGATTCATGGGAGGAATACCTGCTCGACTAGGGAACCTTTCGAGCCTCTACGTTCTTGATCTAAGCGATGCTTTATACGTCGATGATTATGGCCACGGGTATCCCGTCGACAACCTCGTCTGGATCTCCCATCTCACCTCCTTGAAGCACCTGGACTTGAGCTGGTTGAACCTGACCAATGTCCCAGATTGGTTCTCATCCGTGAACATGCTGCCTTCCCTCCAAGCGTTCAGTATGTCTTCCGTTGGTCTAAAATGCATCCCAGATTTTGTTGTCCACCTCAACTTTACCTCCTCTCTCACCGTTCTTGATCTCTCCTCTAATAATTTCAACTCCACCTTACCCAAATGGTTGTGGAATATTACTAGTCTTACCCGTCTCGATCTTCATGATACCGGGTTCCGTGGTATTATTCCTGATGCGATTGGAGACTTGGGCTCTCTTACTTTTCTTGATCTAGGAAGAAATCAACTCGAGGGTACCGTACCGAGATCCATGGTTGATCTTCGTAGACTGAAAGAATTACATATGCCGAGCAACCAATTAACAGGAAATTTGAGCGGTTGGCTGGAGCAAATGACAAATCTCATCATTTTGGATCTCAGCTATAATTTATTCAATGGTTCCATGTCTTCTTACGTTGGTAAGTTGTCTAATCTCACTGAATTCAATCTCGGTGGAAATTCTCTTGAAGGTGTCATTTCAGAAGTTTATTTTGAGAATCTTACGAGATTACAAGTGTTGGACTTATCTTACAATCCCATCACCATATCAATTGGCAAAAGTTGGATCCCCCTTTCCAACTCAGATTTGTAGATTTAACCAAGTCTCAGTTGGGCCCTCAATTTCCAGAATGATTGCAGTTTCAAACACAAATCGAAGCATTATATTTGGCAGACTGTAAAATTACAGGGATAATGCCCGCTTGGTTTGAGAATATTTCATCTTTCTACCATTCCAGATTTAGACCTTTCCAACAACCAAATAGGAGGTAAGCTGCCATCTTCTTTGAAGTTTACCAAGTTGAAAAGATTATATTTGGACTCCAACAGGTTTGAAGGTCCATTGCCAACGATGTTGCCGTCTACACTTGAGGCTCCATCTCTGTCCAATAATTCATTTACAAGACAATTGTTGATATGGCCCCATGTTAGATTTGTGTCGATCTCAGATAATATGCTTGCTTCATCAATTTGCCAGAGGACACATCTTCAATTCCTTGATCTTTCAAACAACAACTTATTGGGTGAGATCCCTTATTATCTGGGAGAGTCATTACAAAATTTGTATTTCTTAAATTTGAGCAACAATCACCTATCAGGTAAAATTCCACACACGATTGGGTTTTGAAGTGTGCTTTCGCTATTGCAACTAAAAAATAATAGTTTCTCGGGCGAGGTCCCTTTGTCATTGAAAAATTGTACAGAGTTACTGTTTCTTGATCTGGCTCAAAATAATCTTGTTGGAAGTATAACGCAATGGATGGGAGAAAATCTACGATAATTGGTAGTACTTCGTCTGCGTTCAAATATGTTTTCTGGAGTTATTCCTTGGCAACTTGCTCAATTTCAACAGCTTCAAATATTAGATCTTGCAAATAACAACTTCTCCGGTTCAATACCTCACAACATTGGTAATTTAAGTACCATGAGATCGACATCACAATATTATAAATATTGTGATTATGAATTAGATGTCTTTACGAAGGGGCAAGACCTTTATTATTTAAAATGCAACATGCAACTTATGAAAAGTTTGGATCTTTCAAAAAATAGTCTAACTGGAGAGACACCAAAAGGAATTGGAGACCTTGCAGGACTCAAGAACTTAAATTTGTCGAGAAATCATTTACAAGGGAAAATCCCTTTGGAGATTGGAGGAATGAAATCATTAGAATCCCTTGATCTATCGATAAATGACCTTTCTGGTAGTATTCCTGAGAGCTTATCGACTTTATATTCCTTGAGCTATTTGAATTTGTCATATAATAATCTTTCGGGAATGATACCATCTGGTCGTCAACTCCAAACCTTTATTGATCCATCAATCTATATGGGTAATGCCGACTTATGTGGACCGCCAATTTCTAAAAGTTGTTCTAACAATAAAACAACTCAAAATATTATACAA
Organism: Musa troglodytarum; assembly: GCA_023547065.1. NCBI lineage: Eukaryota > Viridiplantae > Streptophyta > Magnoliopsida > Zingiberales > Musaceae > Musa > Musa troglodytarum. The sequence goes on from CP097511.1 coordinate 54,380,457, forward strand.
GAGTACAAGAAGGAGATTTCCGAGTGGCTATGGTTCTATATCAGCATGGTCCTAGGATATGTGATGGGAGTTTGGATCTTTTGTGGTATTCTCTTCCTCAAAGATGCATGGAGGCACGCTTATTTCCATATGATTGATGATATGTATGATCGGTTGCGCAATGACATTTAATCTTTTGACGATTGTTTAGATTTTAATCTTAAAATTTCTAGTATGGATGATCCAAGACTTTACCGTAGATGGGGAGAAGGTACGTCGTCACTCTACTTTTTATTTATATGATATTTTGGATATATGACATATTATTTATATGATATATATGTATGATTTTGAATTCCTCTCCATCCCCTACCAATCAGAGAATAAATAGGACTATAGATTAATTATTCTAAAATCATTGAGTATGTTGTGATCTTAGATGAAAAAAAAGTCATTCTCAGATAAGAAAGAAAATATTATGATTGTTTGTTGGATTGATTTATATTATTTGAATGATTTAGGAAAAGAAGTAGAATGTTTATCAACTGTATCATCAGTTATAATAATCCACGATTAATGTAAGGACTGAATGATTTTGCATAACTTGTTTTCAAATTTAATAAAATATATTTGTTAATAATGAAGTTATGTGATTTGCAAATGTTAAATTGGCTTTTGAAAATAAGCTTTTCGACGTTGCATTTGTTTAAAATAATTAAAAATATTTAATTATTGTATTTTCTTGGACATATTTCAAATAAGGTGCCAATATGTTATTTTAAATGATTGTTAATTGTTCTCAATTAGTTGGTTTTAATTTGGACCTTACCATTCGGGGTTATATATTGCTTATATGTTCAGAAATTAGTTTCTTTTGAGGCTTGAAACAGGGATAAATGTATTATATATATATATCATGAAAGTTGAATATGTTTTTTGGTTGTCACGGGGATACAATATGACCATGGCCATTAGCACCCCAACTTCTATTTTAATATGTGCCCTTTGTTATAATTAAGACTATCAATGAATTTAGATACGAAAGCTTGGTTATATACTTATATTGATTCATGATTAATTAATAATAATCTTAGAATTAAAATGAAATCTATCTACTTATATTTTGTTATGCAAATGTATTAAAAAAATTATGTTGTCTCATGTGCTCATTATGCTAAAGGGTTATGATTTGAAAAGCATGTAAAGTTATGTTTGTTCTTTATACAAGTGTAAAGTTTTCTAAAATGCATCTATGATAAGTTTTGCTAGTATATGAGTTTTGGTGCCTACTAAGTTGCGATTGCTCATATCCTTGTTCAAATTTTCCAGAATAGATTGAATTTGGTTGTGTCATGGCAACAGTTTATGGTTCAAACTCTTGAGACTTGTGATGTAGTGGTGAAATCATTTGTATTTGAGAGCTCAATATGTGGACAATTATGGATGTATTTGTTTTGTATTGTGTAAAGTGCATACATAAATTTGGATCTAACGGGTCTATGTATTTGTTTTTGTTGGTATCTATTCACTTTCTCGGTTCATTGCTAGTTTCTCCTCCTTCAATTTGCTGATGCCTTTCAGGAAATCCAAAGGCGTAGGCTAAAAGTTTGTATTGCTGGGATTGGAAATACTATAGATAATGGCATAGCGGTACTCATCCTTCTTAATCATTTTAGAATTATTATCTGGTAGTTCAGATTTTTTTTTTCTAATAAACCTATTATCATAAATTTTTTCAATTTAAAGTGATTTGACAACATTTCTGTATCTGTAGAGAGAAAATTAAAATTTTCATTATATAAGATCAATTAAAGACTTGGGTCATTTCGCACAACTCTTCTTGTATATCTTTTTCCATAAACATCAAATAATTTATATCTTTCTGTCAAAAGAAATCAAATTATTCTTCACATCATGTTCTCCCTCCTAAAATATGGAGATAGAATATCTATAGAAAAAATAAACCCCTTCAATACGGCTCCTAAGATAAATTCTTCATGGCATTCATATTGAACTTATATACTATGCCGCAACAGACAAATGTCATGCGAACGGATCACCCAAATCATCTGTGCACGATTATTACTGTCGCCCCGTCCGACTCCCTGTCGACATGCCTGGCCAACGTTGGTTCGGGAACGCCGTTCATATCTTCGCTGGAGTCGAGGCATATCGACGACCATCTGGCGTACCAGGACGCGAATCAGTCCGCAGCACTAGAAGCAATCGACTCTTCGATTACAATTTTGATTAAACTGACTCTCAATTTTAACCACACATGTCCGGCAAAAGTGTTCATCGCTAGACAAGACTATTGGACTAAATCAAACCCAATCAGGATCCAAGTTTAATTTTCTATAGAAGCGAAATTTCAATGAACAATGCCGTAGTTATGGTTCTTTGATTACACAAGTTAGTTAGACACGAAGCACAAGCTAAATGAACTCAGCATAGTGTTAGTATTTGATTACACCAATACTCTAAAGACTCCAGTAGTGCAACAAAAAGATAGGAGATGATTACCACAATTTGGGAGAGGACAGCAAACTCGATGAGGACGATGATTAACGTTGTCGTGTGTGCCGAAGGAGGAGTCTTCAGGAACACGACCAGCAGAATCTCTCTTTATTATGCCTTTGAAGAGTGGTTAATAATATAGATTGGTTAACAAATTTCATGATGTACAGGTATCCAGAAGATAAATATGATAGGACATGGGATCCTTGCCACGGTTTTATTAGTGGTTGTGAAACATGGAATTTTACAAACAGTACTACTTTGGGAATCAAGACCAGTCGTGGTGATGCTTATGAGGTCATGGGGACTGCAACTGTTGCTGCAGATAATTTTACATTGCATTATTTCTTGCACTATGGCCTCAATTCGAGTGGGAATGGAAGTAGAATTTTTCAGGTGAGAGCAAACGGGGAACCCGATGGCGATAACATCAGTCCTGCGTATCTACCGGCAACGCATGTCCATTTCGTCCATCGGCTGGCGTACCCAGGTTTGCCTGGTTATTTTAATCTGACAAGGGTGGCCGGTTCCACCCTTCACCCCATCCTCAATGCTGCTTATTTAGCTGATTGCTGAGTTGAAGTTTACATATTAAGTTGAAGATGAATACATTTTCTGCCACCTTTGTTAAAATAATGGAACTTGCTTAGGGATCCATTTGGCTAACTCGGAGTGTACAATAATTCAGTGGTAAGACGGTGACATCCCAACCCCTTCAATGCTGCTCCAATTTAACGGTAAGACTGATCCAAATCATCCGTCTACTCTATATTGTGTCTTCCTAGTATAACAAATATTAAGAGACTCTAGTAACAAACAAAACATGTCAGGTAAACGTTGACTCTGTCACTCCATATTATCTAACATCTTTTGGGTTGAAGTAGTAAGAATCACCAATTATGTTATTAATCAATCTCTCTCGATAACAACCAACCCGAAGATGCCTATGAAGATGTAGATTGATAAACCAGTTGATTATTCTTTTGATTATTCAATGTCTACAAATATATTATTTGTGTTGACTCAACTACCTTGATTTGTTGCTCTTACATATGCATGTTCAAGTGCCGGACATAATCTTGATTTGTTATACGATTATTGTTCTTTGTTAAATCTGTATTTGATTACCTAATATATGGCTTGGATTCAAAGGCAACCAATGTCTCATGCTGAGGTATTGGAAAGCAAAGAAAGTTGAATCGAAACTTGGATTGGGCTGATAAGTCAAAGTCTTTTTGGAGAGGAGAGCCGGTCGGTACAATTAAATTCCATGCATGATGGAAATTTGACCATGGAGTGGAAGAAATTGTGCGCATCAGCCGGCTTATAAATTGTGTGCATCATCCGGCTTATAAATTTTGTGCATATTGTAGCATGCACCTCCACCTTCGCCCTCTTCTTCTGATTGTGGCGGCCATGGCTTTCACCCTATCCTTCTCATCATCATTATTCGGCCTTTTGGGCATCCTCCTCCTCCTCCACGGGGCAGCGGCGACAGGCGGGTGTTTTAGCATGGAGAGGGAGGCGCTGCTGGACTTCAAAGCTGGTGTCGGAGACACCAGTGGCCGGCTTTCTTCTTGGACTGGCCACCACTGTTGCACATGGAAGGGAGTGGCCTGCGACACCACCACCGGCCACGTCGTCGTGCTGGACCTCCGGAACACAAATTTTACATATGGCTGGGCATTACGCGGTGAGAGGATGAACTCGTCATTGCTTGCTTTATCTCATCTGAAGCACTTGGATCTTAGCTTCAATGATTTCAGCGGGATCCGCATGCCGGAATTCATCGGCTCCTTCAAGAAACTGAGATACCTCAATCTATCTTCTACAAATTTCATGGGAGGAATACCTGCTCGGCTGGGGAACCTTTCGAGCCTCTCCGTTCTTGATCTAAGCGATGCTTTTGCATCCCATGTTGACAACCTCGACTGGCTCTCTCATCTCACCTCCTTGAAGCACCTGGACTTGAGCTGGTTAAACCTAACCGATGTCCCAGATTGGTTCTCATCGGTGAACATGCTGCCTTCCCTCCAAGCGTTAAGTATGCATTCTGCTGGTCTCAAAAGCATCCCAGCTTCTGTTGTCCATGTCAACTTCACCTCCTCTCTTACCGTCCTTGATCTGTCCTATAATAATTTCAGCTCCACCTTACCCAAATGGTTGTGGAATATTAGCGGTCTTACACATCTTGATCTCCATTATTCTGGGTTGCATGGCATTATTCCGGATGCAATTGGAGACTTGGGCTCTCTTACTTTTCTTGAGCTTGGAGTCAATCAACTCCAGGGTACCGTACCGAGATCCATGGGTAATCTCTGTAGACTGGAAGAATTACATATGGAGGCCAACCAATTGACAGGAAATTTGAGCGGTTGGCTGGAGCAAATGACGAATCTCATCATTTTGGATCTCAGCTATAATTTATTCAATGGTTCGATGCCTTCCTCCTTTGGTAAGCTGGCTAATCTCACTGAAATGAATCTTAGAGAAAATTCTCTTAGAGGTGTAATTTCAGAAGATCATTTTGAGAATCTTACGAGATTGCAATGGTTGGACTTGAATGGCAACTCCATCACCATATCAATTGGCCAGAGTTGGGTCCCTCCTTTCCAACTCAGATTTGTATATTTATCCAATTGTCAGTTGGGACCTCAATTTCCAAAATGGTTGCAATTTCAAACACAGATGGAAGAATTATATTTGGCAGACTGTGAAATTGAACGTACAATGCCCGCTTGGTTTTGGAATATTTCATCTTCTACCATCACATATTTAGACCTTTCCAACAATCAAATAGGAGGCAAGCTACCATCTTCTTTGAAGTTCACCAAGTTGGAAATATTAGTGTTGGACTCCAACAGATTTGAAGGTCCATTGCCGATGATGTTACCGTCTACACTTTATACTCTATATCTCTCCAATAATTTCTTTATAGGACAATTGCCAATATGGCCCAATGTTATAGATGTGTCGATCTCAGATAACATGCTTGATGGTGGCTTAACTTCATCAATTTGTCAGTGGACATATCTCCGATATCTTGATCTTTTGAATAATAAATTACTTGGTGGGATCCCTTATTGTCTAGGAGAGTCATTACAAAATCTTCGGATCTTAGATTTGGGCAACAATCACTTGTCGGGTGAAATTCCACACACGATCGGCTTTTTAAGTTGGCTTTTTCTATTACAACTGAAAAATAACAATTTTTCGGGTGAGGTTCCTCTGTCATTGAAAAATTGTACAAATTTACAGTTTCTTGATCTGGCTCAAAATAATCTTGTCGGAAGTATAACGCTATGGATGGGAGAAAATCTACAACAATTGGTAGTGCTTCGTCTACGTTCAAATATGTTTTCTGGAGTTATTCCCTGGCAACTTGCTCGATTTCAACGACTTCAAATATTGGATCTTGCGAATAACAACTTCTCTGGTTCAATACCTCACAACATTGGTAATTTAAGTACCATGAGATCAACATCACAAAATTATGAATCTTGTGATTATGAATCAGATGTCTTTACAAAGGGACAAGATCTTCATTATTTAAAATGCAGCATGCAACTTATGAAAAGTTTGGATCTTTCAAACAATAATCTAACCGGAGAGATCCCAAAAGGAATTGGAGACCTTGCAGGACTCAAGAACTTAAATTTGTCAAGAAGTCATTTACAAGGAAAAATTCCTTGGGAGATTGGAGGCCTGAAATCATTAGAATCCCTTGATCTATCGATAAATGACCTTTCTGATAGTATTCCTGAGAGCTTATCGACTTTATATTCCTTGAGCTATTTGAATTTGTCTTATAATAATCTTTCAGGAATGATACCATCTGGTCGTCAACTCCAAACCTTTATTGATCCATCCATCTATATAGGCAATGCAGACTTATGTGGACCACCAATTTCCAAAAGTTGTTTTAAAAATAAAACAACTCAAAATATTATACAAGAGGACAAGAAGGAGATTCCCGAGTGGCTATGGTTCTATATCAGCATGGTACTAGGATATGTGATGGGATTTTGGACCTTTTTTGGTATTCTCTTCCTCAAAGACGCATGGAGGCATGCTTATTTCCATATGATTGATGATATGTATGATCGGTTCTGGGTGCAATGGCATTTAATCTTTTGACGATTATTTAGACTTTAATCCTAAAATATCTAGTGTGGATGATCCAAGGCTTTACCGTAGATGGGAAGAAGGTATGTCGTCACTCTACTTTTTATTTATATGATATTTTGGATTTATAGGTGCTGGTTGTAATTAATGAAAAAAGAATTTGTGTTGTTGATATGAGAAAAGATGGACTGCTATATTTATGGTGTTTGAAGATAGGTATTGATCAATTTCTATGCAATGTGCTTGCTTACAGTCTTCTTCTATTTATGGCTTGCATTATCATAACATTATGCAAGAGTTGACTGTAGAGAAATATTAGAAAAAGAAGAGAACATACACCCAAGTCTTCCGTACGAAGATATAGTTTAAAAATATGCTATATTGATTGTAAAGGAAAAACAAAAACACATTACTTTTGAAATGATAGAATATACATTATAATTTCACTAGCGTGTGGATTGGACACAGAGGAAGAGAGGGGTGGTTTTGGCCAGGGAAGAAAAGAGGAGAAAAAAAAAAGATTGAGGTGTGAGATTTAATAAGGAAGTTTTTATGTTCAGAGAGTAAGTTTAAAATTTGAAAGATTATATATATGTATGATTTTGAATTCTATAAGAAAGAAAATATTATGATTGTTTGTTGGGTTGATTTATATTATTCGAATGATTTAGGAAAAGAAGAAAAGTGTTGATCACTATATCAGTTATAATAATCTATGATTAATGTAAGCATTGAATATTTTGTCTAACTTATTTTTAAATTTAATAATATATATTTGTTAATAATGAAGTTATGTGATTTGCAAATGTTAAATTGGCTTTTGAAAATAAGCTTTTCGATATTGCATTTGTTTAAAATAATTAAAATATTTAATTATTATATTTTCTTGGACATATTTCAAATAAGGTGCCAATATGTTATTTTAAATGATGGTTAATTGTTCTCAATTAGTTGGTTTTAATTTGGACCTTACTATTCGGGGTTATATATTGGTTAGAAGTTCATAAATTAGTTTCTTTTAAGGCTTGATATAGGGATAAATGTATTATTTATACCATGGAAGTTGAATATGTTTTTGGTTGTCACGGGGATACAATATGGTTTAACCATTAGCACTCCAACTTCTATTTTAATATATGTCCTTTGTTATAATTATGACTATGGATCAATTTAGATATGAAAGCTTGGTTGTATTTATATTGATTCATGATTAATTAATAATAATGATGTTTTGTTATGCAAATTTATTAAAAAAAAATTATGGTGTCTTATGTGCTTATGAAGCTAAAAGGTTATGATTTGAAAAGCATGTAAAGTTATGTTTGCTCTTTATATAAGTGTATAGTTTTATAAAATGCATGTATGATAAGTTTTGTTAATATATGAGTTTTGGTGTTTACTAAGTTGTGGTTGCTCATATCCTTGTTGTTAAAATTTTTCAGATGCCTACGAGTAGATTGAATTTGGTTATGTATTGAGGCAACAAATTAAATCGTTTATGGTTCAAACTCTTGAGACTTGTGATGTAATAATCCATTAGTGGGATGTATTTGGTGAACTTATTTGTGTTTGAGAGCTTAATATGCCACTGTTGGACATTATGGATGTATCTATTTTGTTTTGTATTGTGTCAAGTGCATGGATTTAGATTTAAGTTGTGTACAAGTTTAAGCCTTGCAATTCTCATATGAAAACTTATGGAACTGTCTGTGGTTATAATATTATGACATATGTTGTGACGATGAATGGGTAAGAGAGGGAGAAGATGTTGACAACAACTCTGCCATCACCTTAAAAACCCAACAAGTTTTCTATCGTCTTTAGCTTTATGGAATAAGAGAAACGATAACCCAACACAGCTCTATCGGTTAAGCCTTAACCAATCTACCATAGCAGGAGAAGGTGAGTCCTTCATGATCGACATATAGGCTAAATCCCTGCTCTCCTTTTTGAAGCGATCTCTTTTGCTTCTGGAAATTGATCCATGGGATTGCCATTTCATTCCTCGGTGGCTTAATGTTGTTTCTTTTATGATTTGTCATCGAAAGCAGCCGATGATCTCAAAATTTTTAATCTTAATCACATATGTTAATTTGTTTTTCTTATCATGCCTGCCAGGTCTATGTAGTTGGAGGTGATGGAACTCTTGATGATTGGTTCCTCCTCCTCGAATTATCCGATGTGTTTCAGGAAATCTGAAGGCTTGGGCTAAAAGTTTCTATTGTTGGTATTCCAAAAGATTATAGATAATAACGTTTTAGAATTATTATATGGTAGTTAAGTTTTTTTCTAATAAACCTCTCATCATCATTTTTTTTCTATTTAAAATGATTTGATAACTTTCATCTATCCGGAGAAAATTAATTTTTTTTTTATGTGAGATCAATTAAAGATTTCGATCATCCCCACTCAAGCATAATTCTCTTTGTATATCTTCTCCTATTAACATTAAATAATTTATATCTTTTTTCTCAAGAGGAATCAAACTATTTTTCACATATTGTTCTCTCTCTTAAAATCTAAACATACATAGAATATCTATAGAAGAAATAAACCTCTTCAATATGGCTCCTAAGATAATGATATTTCAACCCCTTTAATACTGCTCTAATTTAATGGTAAGATTAACCCAAGTCATCCGTCCACTTTATATCAAGTTTGTTTAGTCAAAACAAATATTAAGAAACTCTTGAGTAGAAACAAAATCATGTTAGATGCAACGTTGACTCTATCGCTCCAAGTCGTCTCTATATTATGCCAAAGTCATGAATTGAATATATATATATATATATATATATATATATATATATATATATATATATATATATATATATATATATATATATATATATATATATATATATATATATATATATATATATATATATATATATATATATATATATTCTATTAGAAGGTAGCCTTCACATATCTCTCTCTTAAAATCAAAAAATATATGACATTTATAAAAGAAATAAATTCCTTCAATATGGCTCTAATTTAGTGGTAAGACCGTGACATCCCAGGCGTGGTCATGGGGACTGCAATCTGCTGCAGTTATTTAGATATATATATGATATTTATAAAAGAAACAAATCCCTTCAATACTGCTCTAATTTAGTGGTAAGACAGTGACGTCCCAACTCCTTCGATGCTACTCCAATTTAGTAGCAAGATTGATCCAAGCCATCCATCTACTCTATATCAGGTCTTCCTAGTAAAACAAATACTAGGAGACTAGCAAAAAACAAAGTCGGTTAGATGTAAACATTAACTCTATCACTCCAAATCATCTCCACATTATGCCAAAGTCATGAATTGGATATTCGACTAATATCTTTTGATTATTTAATTTTGGGTTGAAGTAGTAAGAATCACTTGTTATGTTACTAATTAATCTTTCTCAATAGTGATTAACCTGAAGAAGCTTGTGAAGATGTGGATTGATAAGCCAGTTGATTATTCTTCGTTAACGGGTTACATAGTGTCTATGTGTCTATCTATATATTATTTAATTTTTATGTGTTGGACTCATATCTTATTCGGCCAAGTACATATATATTATTTATTCCTAAAGCTTCAACACAGACTTGACTACCTTGATTTGTCGCTCGTACATATATATGCATGTTCAAACAAGTTTGTTGCCCAACACAATCTTGATTTGTTTTATGATTATTGTTCTTTGTTAAATCAGAATATGATTACCTAATATATGGCTCGGATTCAAAGGCAACCAATGTCTATTTCCGATACCATCTCATGCTGAGGTATTAGAAAGCAAGAAATTTGAATCGAAACTTTGCAAAAACTATGTTGGGGTGAACATGCAGCTCGCCTCTTATCCTAAAGTTAGAAAGGAGTTGAAAAGATTTAATAAAACATCCTAATCAGAAGTGAAGAAAAAGAGAGTCAATTGAGAATGCACATATGGGGCCTTTTTATATTGTGATGAATGATCATGGATTGAGGTTATGTGTATTGTTGGATCATCAATGAAGATCAATGAAAATTTTTATTTTACATATAAAAATGAGGATGACCCGATGACTTAAAGGTTCGATTTTTTTGTTTTTGTTTTTGTTTGGGGTTCCATCTTGCTAAGAGTGGTCTTGCATATCTACTGGTGCATGTCCCACATGGACTCGGGAGTTCTTCGGTTGGAAACACGAGTTTATCTTGGGGTGACTCGGGAGTTCTTCGGTTGGAAACACGAGTTTATCTTGGGGTGAACATGCAACTCGCGTCTGATGCTAAAGTTAGAAAGGAGTTTAAAAGATTTAGTAAACAAGTGAAGAAAAGAGAGCCAATTTAGAATGCATATGTGGGGGCCTTTTATATTGTGATCGATGAAAATTTTAATTTTACATATAGATTTAAATGAGAGTGACTTGATGATTTAAAGGTTCGATGTTTTTTTTTTTGGGTTCCATCTTGCTGAGAGTGGACTCGGGGATTCCTCGGGTGGAAACATGAGTTTATCTTTCGATTTAAATCATGTATACCCATCAAACATGTACAAGCTTAAGTGTGTTTTTTTTTTTTTTATGATTGCTATTATTATTATTGCTATTGTCCTCGAGAAGAAGGGAACTTTGACGACCATGACTTGGACCTGCAAAGTCGCTGCAAGTCTGCCGAGAGGAAGAGGACGCAGCAACCAATGTAGTCATTTTTATCCAATCTTATGTTGTTACACTTGCGATTCGATTACTTCCTATCCGGCTGCAAATTAAAATTTTTATTATCTGGAAAATATCAGTACAAAAATTATTTTTATTAGTTAATCCTTTTCACATATGTCCGTAAGAATTTCTATCTTAATCCTTTTTAAATCTAAAAAGAGAAATTTAAGAACACCGAAAACATGTATCTCTCACGTCAAGATCTTAGATTTATGGTACCGAAAAAAAATTCTACTTTATGAAAAATTATGTTTTTTTTTCTATTTAGAACTCTAATCTAAATTCTAATTTAACCGCAAGTCAAAGTCTTCGTGGCCAGCGACGTGTAGAAAAAGAATCCATGTAAGGTGCCAATATGTTATTTTAAATGATTGTTAATTGTTCTCAATTAGTTGGTTTTAATTTGGACCTTACCATTCGGGGTTATATATTGCTTATATGTTCAGAAATTAGTTTCTTTTGAGGCTTGAAACAGGGATAAATGTGTTATAATAATATGTATTTGAGAGCTCAATATGTCGCTGCTGTTATATGTGGACAATTATGGATGTATTTGTTTTGTATTGTGTGAAGTGCATACATAAATTTGGATCTAACAGGTCTATGTAATTGGAGCCGCTGCAATATTTGAGGTAGCTACAAAATAGAAGTGTTTTTGTTGGTATCTATTCACTTTCTCGGTTCAGGAAATCCAAAGGCGTAGGCTAAAAGTTTCTATTGCTGGGATTGGAAATACTATAGATAATGACATAGCGGTACTCATCCTTCTTAATCATTTTAGAATTATTATCTGGTAGATAATGACAAAGGTTTGAAATGCATGGTTTCTCACCGCTCGTCTTCTCTGCACCAATCAAATTCCATGAGAACGAACATCTGATGGTGGGAGCAAAAACATGATGAAAATTTGATCAGGAGATGATGATTTCCGTGGAAAAATTTTCAGGAAAATTTTCTCAGGAGAAGTGATTGGCATCCACAACCAACCATACTCTCTCACGTCACCTAATATTATGTTGAAAATTTTCTTAGAAGAAAGATATAAATATTGAGTTAACGTTGCTCTCGCGTCACCTCATACTAACTATGTTGAAAATTTTCTCAGGAGAATTAACATTACTCTCATGTCACCTAATGCTATGTTCACTCTCTATTATACGGTAGTTCAGTTTTTTTTTTCCTAATAAATCTGTCATCGTCAATTTTTTTTATTCCATTTAAAATGATTTGATAACTTTCATCTATCTGGAAAAAATTTATTTTTTTTATTATGTGAGATCAATTAAAGATTTGGATCATCCCCACTCAAGCATAATTCTTTTTGTATATCTATCTTCTCCTATTAACATCAAATAATTTATATCTTTCTCTCGACAAGAATCAAAAGTATTCTTCACATCTTATTCTCTCTCATAAAATCTAAAAATACATAGAATATCTATAGAAGAAATAAACCCTTTCGATACGACTCCTAAGATAATGATATCCCAACCCCTTCAGTGCTGCTCCAATTTAAGGATAAGATCGATTCAAGTCATCAATCTACTCTATATCCAATCTTCTTAGTCAAAACAAATATTAAGAGACTGAACAAAAAATAAAATCATGTTAGATGAAAACATTGACTCTATCACTCCAAGTCGTCTCTATATTATGCCAAAACCATGAGTAGGATATCCAACTAACGTCTCCTCTCTCTCTCTCTCCATATATATATATATATATATTCTTAGTAGGTAATATATATATATATATGTATATATATTCTTCACATCTTGCTCTCTCTCTCTCTCTCTCTCTCTCTCTCTCTCTTTTAAAATCGAGAGATATATATGATATTTATAAAAGAACCAAACCCCTTCAATACGACTCTAATTTATTGGTAAGACGGTGACATCCCAACCCCTTCAATGCTGCTCCATTTTAGTGGTAAGATTGATCCAAGTCATCCGTCTACTCTATATCAGGTCTTCCTAGTAAAACAAATATTAAGAGACTCTAGCAGAAAACAAAGCATGTCAGACGAAAACGTTGATTCTGTCACTCCAAATTATGCCAAAGCCATGAATTGGACATCCGACTAATATCTTTTGATTATTCAATTTTGGGATTGAAAACGATGCGAATCGCTGTTTTGTTATTAATCAATCTCTCTCGATTAACTCAAGACGCGAACACCCAAATGTTTTACCGTGTGTATCTCCTCATGGAGATCTTAGATTTATGGTGTATGTAGAAATAAATTCTAATTTATTAAAAATTAATATTTTCTATTTAGATCTCTAAACAAAGTTCTAATTTACCACAAGTCAAAGTCTTTGGCCAGCGACGTGTAGAAAAAGCATCCATGGAATGCAGCTTAGGATCTGAGGCTTCTCACCGCTCATCTTCTCTGCATCAATCACCACAAGTCAAAGTCTTCTTCGACATTTCCAAAAAGGCTGATTGAGGCCGATGCTAACAGTTTCCAAAAAGCTGTATTAATCATGACGGCTTTCATCCGTAGGTATCTATCATTTTACCCCCTACGATGATGCAACAAAAACTTGGCCCTTACTCTTAATGATGAAGGTGACTTGTGTGCTCTCCGCATGCCCGCGAAACTTGGATTGGGCTGATAAGTCAAAGTCTTCTTTAGAGAGCGGGTCGGTACGATTAATTCCATGCATGGAATGCAGCTTCTCACCCCTCATCTTCTCTGCATCAATCAAATTTAATGAAGACGACCCCACTTTTTTGGTTTTATTTCCTTCAAGTCGCTCGTCCGTCAAACAGTGCTCATCCCACTGATTGAGACCGATGCTATCAGATTCCAAAAAGCTGTATTAATCGTGGTAGCTTTCATCCTTAAGAATCTATCAGTATACCCCGACGATGATGGAACAAAAACTTGGCCCTTACTCTTACGGCACACGATGCTACGTTGAAAATTATGTAATTTAATATAAATTTAATGTAATTTACGTTCTAAATATATTCTTTGTTATCGATCACATAGTGTCTATATCTTTTGATTATTCAATTTTCATGTGTTAAACTCATATCTTATTAGGCCAAGTACATACATACATACATATATATATATATATATATATATATATATATATATATATAATATTATATATTAAAATAAAACACTTTGAACTTACATATATATTGTTCAAGCAAGTTTGTTAACCAACATAATCTTGATTTGTTTTACGATTATTGTTCTTTGTGATTACCTAATATATGGATTGGATTCAAAGGCAACCAATGTCGATTTCTAAGATCGTCTCATGTTGAGGTATTGGAAAGCAAGAAATTTGACTCGAAACTTTGCAAAAACTACATTGGGTGAACATGCAACTCACTTCTTATGCTAAAGTTAGAAAGGAGTTCAGAAGATGATTGAGAATGCATATGTGAGGGCTTTTATATTATGATGGATGATTGACATATTGAGGTTATAATACATGTATGCTCATTATATTCGATTTTGTTTTTTTTTTGTTTTCCATCTTGCCTATCTACTGGTGCATGTCCCACGCGGACTCGGGGTTCTTCCGGTGGAAACACGAGTTTGTCTTTCGATTTAAATCATGTATGCTCATTAAAAAAAAAAATGTACATGATCCGCATGATGCCCTACATCATGAGTTTCTGAGACTGGTGGTGTGGTCTCGATCCATTCTATGCATTCTTGGCTTCACGTTCATGATCCGCATGATGCCCTACATCATAACCACCGGTTCCGTCCATCCCAACTCTTTCGTCACCAATGGAGCAGGTGACTTGTGTGCTCTCCGATAAGTCAAAGTCTTCTTCAGAGAGCGGGTCGGTACAATTAATTCCATGCATGATGGAAATTTGACCATGGAGTGGAAGAAATTGTGTGCATCAGCTGGCTTATAAATTTGTGATTTGTCATAGCGCAGCATGCACCTCCACCTCCAACTGGGCGCCATGGCTTTCACCCTATCCTTCTCATCATCTTTATTCTGCCTTTTGGGCATCCTCCTCCTCCTCCTCTTCCACGGGGCAGCGGTGGCACGAGGGTGTTTTAGCATGGAGAGGGAGGCGCTGCTGGACTTCAAAGCTGGTGTCGGAGACCCCCGCAACCGGCTATCTTCTTGGACAGGCCACCACTGTTGCACATGGAAGGGAGTGGCCTGCGACACCACCACTGGCCACGTCGTCATGTTGGACCTCCGGAACACCAATACATATGATTGGGCATTACGCGGCGAGAGGATGAACTCGTCGTTGCTTGCTTTGTCTCATCTGAAGCACTTGGACCTTAGCTTCAATAATTTCAGCGGGATCCGCATCCCGGAATTCATCGGCTCCTTCAAGAAACTGAGATACCTCAATCTATCTTCTACAGAATTCATGGGAGGAATACCTGCTCGGCTGGGGAACCTTTCGAGCCTCGACGTTCTCGATCTAAGCGATGCTTTAGATTTAGCATCCCATGTTGGTGACAACCTCGATGGCCTCTCCCATCTTACCTCCTTGAAGCACCTGGATCTTAGCTTCAATGATTTCAGCGGGATCCGCATGCCGGAATTCATCGGCTCCTTCAAGAAACTGAGATACCTCAATCTATCTTCTACACAATTCATGGGAGGAATACCTGCTCGGCTGGGGAACCTTTCGAGCCTCGACGTTCTTGATCTAAGCGATGCTTTAGATTTAGCATCCCATGTTGGTGACAACCTCGATGGGCTCTCCCATCTTACCTCCTTGAAGCACTTGGATCTTAGCTTCAATGATTTCAGTGGGATCCGCATGCCGGAATTCATCGGCTCCTTCAAGAAACTGAGATACCTCGATCTATCTTCTACATTTTTCATGGGAGGAATACCTGCTCGGCTGGGGAACCTTTCGAGCCTCGACGTTCTTGATCTAAGCTATGCTTTATATTATGCATTCCGTGTTGACAGCCTCGACTGGCTCTCCCATCTTACCTCCTTGAAGCACCTGGACTTGAGCAGGTTGAACCTAACCGATGTCCCAGATTGGTTCTCATCGGTGAACATGCTGTTGCCTTCCCTCCAAGTGTTAAGTATGTATTCCGCTGGTCTCAACAGCATCCCAGCTTCTGTTGTCCACCTCAACTTCACCTCCACTCTTACCGTCCTTGATCTCTCCTCCAATAATTTCAACTCCACCTTACCCAAATGGTCGTGGAAAGTCAGTACTCTTACCCATCTTGAACTCAGTAATTGTGGGTTGCACGACGTTATTCCGGATGCAATTGGGGGCTTGGGCTCTCTTACTTTCCTTAATCTTGGAGTCAATCAACTCCAGGGTACCGTACCGAGATCCATGGGTAATCTCTGTAGACTGGAAGAATTACATATGCCGAGCAACCAATTGACAGGAAGTTTGAGCGGTTGGCTGGAGCAAATGACGACTCTCATCATTTTGGATCTCAGCGATAATTTATTCAACGGTTCCATGCCTTCCTCCATCGGTAAGTTGTCTAATCTCACTGGATTGTTTCTCGATGGAAATTCTCTTGGAGGTGTAATTTCGGAAGATCATTTTGAGAATCTTACGAGATTGCAAGTGTTGGACTTGTATGGCAACTCCATCACCATCTCAATTAGCCAGAGTTGGGTCCCCCCTTTCCAACTCAGATTTGTAGATTTAATCAATTGTCAGCTGGGACCCCAATTTCCAGAATGGTTGCAGTTTCAAACACAGATGGAAGAATTACATTTGGCAGACTGTGAAATTGCAGGGACAATGCCCACTTGGTTTTGGAATATTTCATCTTCTACCATCATTTATATAGATCTTTCCAACAACCAAATAGGAGGCAAGCTGCCATCTTCTTTGAAATTCACCAAGTTGGAAATATTAAATTTGGACTCCAACAGATTTGAAGGTGGCTTATCTTCATCAATCTGCCAATGCCAATGGACACATCTCGAATACCTTGACCTTTCGAACAACAAATTATTTGGTGAGATCCCTTATTGTCTAGGAGAGTCATTACAAAATCTTTATTCCTTAAATTTAAACAACAATCATTTGTTTGGAGAAATTCCACACACCATCGGGTTTTTAAGTGGGCTTTCGCTATTGCAACTAAATAATAACAATTTCTCGAGGTTCCTTTATCATTGAAAAATTGTACAAATTTACAATTTCTTGATCTGGCTCAAAATAATCTTGTCGGAAGTATAACGCTATGGATGGGAGAAAATCTACAACAATTGGTAGTGCTTTGTCTACGTTCAAATATGTTTTCTGGAGTTATTCCCTGGCAACTTACTCAATTTCAACAGCTTCAAATATTGGATCTTGCGAATAACAACTTCTCTGGTTCAATACCTCACAACATTGGTAATTTAAGTACCATGAGATCAACATCACAAAATTATGAATCTTGTGATTATGAGTCAGATGTCTTTACAAAGGGACAAGATCTTCATTATTTACAATGTAGCTTGCAACATATGAAAAGCTTGGATTTTTCAAACAATAGGCTAACCGGAGAGATACCAAAAGGAATTGGAGATCTTACAGGACTCAAGAATTTAAATTTGTCAAGAAATCATTTACAAGGGAAAATCCCTCGGGAGATTGGAGGAATGAAATCATTAGAATCCCTTGATCTATCGATAAATGACCTTTCTGGTAGCATTCCTGAGAGCTTATCGGCTTTATATTCCTTGAGCTATTTGAATTTGTCATATAATAATCTTTCGGGAATGATACCATTTGGTTATCAACTTCAAACCTTTATTTATCCATCCATCTATATGGGCAATGCCGACTTATGTGGACCGCTAATTTTCAAAAGTTGTTCTAACAATAAAACAAAGGAGATTCCTGAGTGGATATGGTTATATATCAGCATAGTACTAGGATATGTGATGGGATTTTGGATCTTTTGTGGTATTCTCTTCCTCAAAGACGCATGGAGGCATGCTTATTTCCATATGATCAATGATATGTAGATCGATTCTGGTGCAATGGCATTTAATCTTTTGATGGTTGTTTTTAACTTTAATCCTAAAATTTCTAGTGTGGGTGATCCAAGGCTTTACCATAGATGGGGAGAAGGTACGTCATCATTCTACTTTTTATTTATAAGATATTTTGGATTTGTAGATGCTTGCTGTGATTAATGAAAGAAGAATTTGTGTTGTTGGTATGAGAAAAGATGGGCTGCTATATTTATAGTGTTTGAAGATAGGTATTTATCAATTTCTATGCAAAGAAGATTAAATATAATTTTGATCCTTATCACGAGCATACAATATACTTTGACTTTTATTTTCTTGTGTGCCCCTTTTTATAGTTATAACTATCGATGAATTTAGATATGAAGGCTTAGTTATGCTTATGCTGATTCATGATTGATTAATAATAATCTTGTTATGCAAATGTATTAAAAAAATTATGGTGTCTGATGTGCTTATGATTTGAAAGCCATGTAAAGTTATGTTTGCTCTTTATATAAGTGTATAGTTTATAAAATGCATCCATGAGAAGTTTTGCTAATATATGAGTTTTGGTGTTTATTAAGTTGTGGTTGCTCATATCTTTGTTGTTAAAATTTTTCAGATGCCTGCGAGTAGATTGAATTTGGTTATGCGTCGAGGCAACAAATTAAATTGTTTATGGTTCAAACTCTTGAGACTTGTGATGTAATAATCCATTAGTGGGATGTATTTGGTGAACTTATTTGTGTTTGAGAGCTTAATATGCCACTGTTGGACATTTTGTTTTGTATTGTGTCAAGTGCATGGATTTAGATTTAAGTTGTGTACAAGTTTAAGCCTTGCAATTCTCATATGAAAACTTATGGAACTGTCTGTGGTTATAATATTATGACATATGTTGTGACGATGAATGGGTAAGAGAGGGAGAAGATGCTGACAACAACTCTGCCATCACCTTAAAAACCCTTGTTTTCTATCGTCTTTAGCTTTATGGAATAATAGCAACGATAACCAAACAATGAGAGTTGTATACTCCAAAAGAGATCTACTACCATAGCAGGAGAAGTTTGACCGAATTAGCAGCCAATAGATGGATGGATAGAGTTGCCCAAAAGGTGAGTCCTCCATGATCGACATATAGGCTAAATCCCTGCTCTCCTTTTTGAAGCTTTCTCTTTTGCTTCTGGAAATTGATCCATGGGATTCCCATTTCATTCCTCGGTGGCTTAATGTTGTTTCTTTTATGATTTGTCATCGAAAGCCGAAGATCTTAAAATTTTTAATCTTAATCACATATGTTAATTTTTTTTTCTTATCATGCCTGCCAGGTCTATGTAGTTGGAGGTGATGGAACTCGAAAAGGAGCCTCTGCAATATTTGGGTGAAAGCCCTTGAACAAGTGTTTTTGTTGGTATATGTTCACTTTCTAAGATCATTGCATCGGACGACAAATTTCTGTGCTTCCCCTCTTGATGATTAGTTCCTCCTTGAATTATCAGGAAATCTAAAGGCGTGGGCTAAAAGTTTCTATTGCTGGTATTCCAAAAGATTATAGATAATAATGTTTTTGAATTATTATCCTTTTTCTAATAAACCTCTCATCATCATTTTTTTTAATTTAAAATGATTTGATAACTTTCGTTTATCTAAAAAAATTAAAATTTTTATTATGTGAGATCAATTAAGGATTTGGATCATCCCCACTCAAGCATAATTCTCTTTGTATATCTTTTCCTATTAATATTAAATCATTTATATCGTTCTCTCAAGAGGAATCAAAGTATTTTTCACATCTTGTTCTTTCTCTTAAAGATATATAAAATATCTATAGAAAAAATAAACCTCTTCAATACGACTACTAAGATAATGACATTCCAACTCCTTTAATACAACTCTAATTTAATGATAAGGTTAACCCAAGTCTTCCATCCACTCTATATCAAGTTTTCCTAGTCAAAACAAATAGTAAGAGATTCTAAGTAGAAAACAAAGTCATATTAGATGCACTCTAATACTCTAAATCATCTTTCCATTATGCCAAAGCCATGAAATGGACATTCAACGAACAATGATTTCTCTCTCTCTCTCTCTCTCTCTATATATATATATATATATATATATATATATGTGTGTGTGTATTGTTTGCAAGCAGCATACATGTATGTATATATATATATATATATATTCTTCGCATCTTGCTCTCTTTCTCTCTCTCTCTCTTAAAATCGAGAGATACATATAATATTTATAAAAGAAACAAATCCCTTCAATACGACTCTAATTTAGTGATAAAGACGATAACATCCCAACCCCTTCGATGCTGCTCCAATTTAGTGGTAAGACTGATCCAAGTCATTCGTCTACTCTATATCAGGTCTTTCTAGTAAAACAAATATTAAGAGACTCTAGCAACAAACAAAGCATGTTAGATGCAATTGTTGACTTTGTCACTCCATAACATCTCCACATTATGCCAAAGCCATGAATTGAATATTCGACTAACATCTTTTGATTATTCAATTTTGGGTTGAAGTAGTAAGAATCGCCTATTATGTTATTAATCAATCTCTCTCAATAGCGATTAACCTAAAGACAATTGTGAAGATGTGGATTGATAAGTTAGTTGATTATTTTTCCTTATCGAGTCATATAGCATCTACATCTTTTGATTATTCAATTTTTATGTGTTGGACTCATGTCCTATTTGGCCAAGTACATATATATTATTTATTCCTACCTTGATTTGTTGCTCTTACATATGCATGTTCGAGCAAGTTTGTTGCCCAACACAATCTTGATTTGTTTTACGATTATTGTTCTTTGTTAAATTAGAATATGATTACCTAATATATGGGTTGGATTCAAAGGCAACCAATGTCCATTTTCCGATGCCGTCTCATGCTGAGGTATTGGAAAGCAAGAAATAGAAGTTCTTTAAAAGTGTTTTTGTTACAAAATAGAAGTTCTTTAACAGTGCTTTTGTTGGTATAAGTTCAACCTCCGGAACACAAATATTACAGATGAGAGGATGAACTCGTCGTTGCTTGCTTCGTCTCATCTGCAGCACTTGGATCTTAGCTTCAATGATTTCAGCTGGATCCGCATTCCGGAATTCAGGGGCTCCTTCAAGAAACTGAGATTTCAGATAATATAAACCAATCCAATGATCAATCATAATCTTTTCTTTCTTATCTAATAATAATTTTTTTTTTCTCTAACATCACAGCATACTCAATGATTTTAGATTAATTAATCTATAGTCCTATTTACTCTATAATTCTTCAATTTTTAAACTTACGCTCTTGATATAAAAATAACATCCTCAAATCTCACACCTCTTTTTTTTTTTCCCCTCTTTTCTTCCCCTTCTAAAGCCACCCCTCTCTCTATTCTATCATTTTGAATATAATGTGTTTGTTCCTTTAAAATCAATATAGCATATTTTTAAACTGTATCTTCGTATGGAAGACTTGGGTGTATGTTTTCTTCTTTTTCTAATATGCTTTAAAACTATGAGCCTACTTTTGCATGATGGTATGATAATGCAAGCCTCAAATAGAACAAAACTGTAAACAACCACATCACGTACAAGTTGATTAACAACACAAATTCTTTTTTCAATGATCACAGCAAACATTTACGAATCCAAAATACCATTCAAATAAAAAGTAGAGTGATAGACATACCTTTTTGAATATCCAGAGTAATAAGTTTAGGATTAACGTCCAGATCGTCGTCGTCGAAGAATTAAATGCCATTGCACCCAGAATCGATCATACATATCATCGATCATATGGAAAAAAGCATGCCTCCATGCGTCTTTGAGGAAGAGAATACCACAAAAGGACCAAAATCCCATCACATATCCTAGTACCATGCTGATATAGAACCATAGCCACTCGGGAATCTCCTTCTTGTCCTCTTGTATAATATTTTGAGCTGTTTTATTGTTAGGACAACTTTTGGAAATTGGCGGTCCACATAAGTCGGCATTGCCCATGTAGATGGATGGATCAATAAAGGTTTGGAGTTGATGACCAGATGGTATCAGTCCCGAAAGATTATTATACGATAAATTCAAGTAGCTCAAGGAATATAAAGCTGATAAGCTCTCAGGAATGCTACCAGAAAGGTTATTTATCGATAGATCAAGAGATTCTAATGATTTCATTCTTCCAATTTCCCAAGGAATTTTTCCTTGTAAATGATTTCTTGACAAATTTAAGTTCTTGAGTCCTATAAGTTCCCCAATTCCTTTTGGTATCTCTCCAGTTAGTCTATTGTTTGAAAGATCCAAACTTTTCATAAAATGCATGTTGCATTTTAAATAATGAAGATCTTGTCCCTTTGTAAAGACATGTAATTCATAAGAACAAAATGGTAAATATTGTGATGTCGATCTCATGGTACTTAAATTACCAATGTTGTGAGGTATTGAACCAGAGAAGTTGTTATTTGCAAGATCCAATATTTGAAGTTGTTCAAGTCGAGCAAGTTGCCAGGGAATAGCTCCTGAAAACATATTTGAACGTAGACGAAGCGCTACTAATTGTTGTAGATTTTCTCCCATCCATAGCGTTATACTTCCGACAAGATTATTTTGAGCCAGATCAAGAGATAGTAAATTTGTACAATTTTTCAATGATAAAGGAACCTCGCCCGAAAAATTGTTATTATTCAATTGCAATAGCAAAAGCCCACTTAAAAACCCGATGGTGTGTGGAATTTCACCTGACAAGTGATTGTTGCCCAAATCTAAGATATAAAGATTTTGTAATGACTCCCCGAGACAATAAGGGATCTCACCAAGTAATTTGTTGTTCGAAAGGTGAAGGTATTCGAGATGTGTCCATTGGCAGATTGATGAAGATAAGCCACCATCAAGCATGTTATTTGAGAGTGTCAGTATTGTAACATGCGGCCATATCGGCAATTGTCCTGTAAAGGAATTATTGAAGAAAGATAGGTAATACAGTGTAGACGGTAGCATCATTGGCAATGAACCTTCAAATCTGTTGGAATATAAATATAACATTTCCAACTTAGTGAACTTTAAAGAAGATGGCAGCTTGCCTCCTATTTGGTTGTTGGAAAGGTCTAAATATATGATGGTAGAAGATGAAATATTCCAACAATCATCGCCAATAATAATTCTTGGATCTGTGTTTGAAACTGCAACCATTTTGGAAATTGAGGCCCCGACCGACAATTGGTTAAATCTACAAATCTGAGTTGGAAAGGGGGGACCCAACTCTGGCCAATTGAGATGGTGATGGAGTTGCCATACAAGTCCAACACTTGCAATCTCGTAAGATTCTCAAAATGAACTTCTGAAATGACACCTCCAAGAGGATTTCCACTGAGAATCAATTTAGTGAGATTAGACAACTTACCAACGGAGGAAGGCATGGAACCGTTGAATAAATTATCTTGAAGATCCAAAATGATGAGATTCGTCATTTGCTCTAGCCAACCGCTCAAATTTCCTATCAATTGGTTGCCCTTCATATGTAATTCTTCCAGTCTACAGAGATTACCCATGGATCTCGGTACGGTACCCTGGAGTTGATTGACTCCAAGATCAAGAAAAGTAAGAGAGCTCAAGTCTCCAATTGCATCCGGAATAACGCCATGGAACCCAGAATTACCAAGATCAAGATAGGTAAGACTAGTAATATTCCACAACCATTTGGGTACGGTGGTGTTGAAATTATTAAAGGAGAGATCAAGGACGGTAAGAGAGGAGGTGAAGTTGACATGGACAACAGAAGCTGGGATGGTTTGGAGACCAGCGGAATGCATACGTTTAACGCTTGGAGGGACGGCAGCATGTTCACGGACGAGAACCAATCTGGGACATCGGTTAGGTTCAACCTGCTCAAGTCCAGGTGCTTCAAGGAGGTGAGATGGGAGAGCCAGTCGAGGTTGTCACATGGGATATAAAATGTAAAGCAGCTCTTAGATCAAGAACGTAGAGGCTCGAAAGTTTCCCCAACCGAGCGGGTATTCCTCCCATGAAATGTGTAGAAGATAGATTGAGGTATCTCAGTTTCCTGAAGGAGCCGATGAATTCCGGCATGCGGATCCCGCTGAAATTATTGAAGCTAAGATCCAAGTGCTTCAGATGAGACAAAGCAAGCAATGACGAGTTCATCCTCTCACCGCGTAATGCCCGATCGTACGTGTTCGTGTTCCGGAGGTCCAGCTGACGACGTGGCCGGTGGTGGGTCGCAGGCCACTCCCTTCCATGTGCAACAGTGGTGGCCTGTCCAAGGAGAGAGCCGGGTGCGGGGGGCTCCGACACCAGCTTTGAAGTCCAGCAGCGCCTCCCTCTCCATGCTAAAACACCCTCGTGCCACCGTTGCCCCGTGGAGGAGGAGGAGGAGGAGGATGCCCAAAAGGCAGAATAATGATGATGAGAAGGATAGGGTGAAAGCCATGGCGCCCAGTTTGAACTCCCTCCCTACCTACGTACCTACTCCTGGCCGCCACAATCAGATGAACAGGACGACGAAGGTGGAGGTGCATGCTACGCTCCGCCAAATCACAAATTTATAAGCCAACCGATGCACACAATTTCTCCGCTCCATTACATCATGCATGGAATTAATTGCACCGACTCGCTCTCCAAAGAAGACTTCCACTGAGAGCACACAAGTCGCCTTCACCATCGGAGAGCTCGTCTGCGACGAAAGAGGTACGAGTTCAGACGGACGGAACCAGTGGATACGATGCGGAGCATCATGCGGATCATGAACGTGAAGCCAAGTGTGCATAGAATAGTAAGTGTTTCTTTTCTTATGTCTTGGTTAGAATTAAATTGCTTCGGGACCTAATTTACTTGGAGAAGAAGACAGTGAAAATTTTCAACATAGTATGAGACGGAGAGATGAACTAGAAGAGATTAAAATTTTCATATTAAATATATGTTTCTGAATTTTAAACTCTCTGCCTTGTTCTTCTCTATTATCACTTTCTATTAGTTCTCGATGTCGATCACTCTCTCCCGAGAAAGATTTCAACATAGCATGAGGTGACGTGAGAGTAACGGTAGTTCTCGATGTCAATCGCCTTCTCTTGAGAAAATTTTCAACATAGCATGAGATGATCTGAGAGTAAGGTTAGTTCTCGATGCCGGTCGCCTTCTCCTAAGAAAATTTTCGAACATAGCATTAGGTGGCATGAGAGCAACGCTACTTCTCAACGCCAGTCATCTTCTCCTGAGAAAATTTTCAACATAATATTAGGTGACGTGAGAGTAACGTTAGTTCTCGATGCCAGTCACCTTCTCCGGACAAAACTTTCCTGAAAAATTTTCAACATGGCATCATGTGACGTGAGAGTCCAGGTTTTTGTTTCCATGGAATTGGATTGGTGCAGAGAAGACGAGCGGTGAGAAACCTTGCATTCCTAAGCTGCAGCAGCGCTCAACGTCGACCAAGAAATTTAATGCGATAAGACAAGCGACATAGCATTCCATGGATTTTATTTTTACCTTCTGGTCGACACGGCGTTGGCCAAGAAAACTTTGGCTTACCCACCCAGTCTACACTTCAAGAATATTATGATTGGTGAATTTTTTTTTACTTTTAATTAGTTTCAAATTATCGGAGGAATTCTAATTCGATTCAAATTTTTTATGAATTAAAATTTAGATTTGTATTAGAGATCCAAATAAAAAAGATTAAGTCTTAGCAACTTAGGATTTGCTAATTAATTCTTAGTAAAAATTTAAATCTAGTACAATCAGTTATTGGGAATGACAATCAATCTTATAAAATAATTGAGTATCAATAGAGGATCATCTACTTTCGGTATCACGAGAGGAATATCCTGTGTGTGCTCGCTTATATAAAATAACTAACTATGGTCGTTTGGAATAAAAAAGCATGAGTTCTCTAGGAGATTCTGATTAGAGCAAGACTCGGACAAGATTCCGTATGGGCCTAACGTTACCATACCCAATAAACGGTCTTTGGGATATTAGATAGATAATGGACTATAGATACATGGTAATTGTGGATAGACAAATCTGATAGATTAGATCCCCTATACCTTCTGAGGACTATGACGTAGTAGCCTAGTACATCTATAGTCGATGAGTCGAGTGAATTATTATAGATATAATAATTTAAAATATCAGAAGGAGTTCTGATAAGAGCGACTCAAGGCCAGCTCAGAATCGGGCCTAGACGGTTACACACATATGGTAAGTATTGTGACAAATAGAGGTTCGAATATAAGATATCCGTTGGAGCCCTTATCTTATTTTATATCCAATAAACTCATGAATTATTAGATCTTATGGATAAGACCCAATAAAAGTCAATGAGAGATTATTGGTTAGAGATCTACGAATCCAAGAGACTTGGTAATTGAAATCTAATACCCAATATGAAAAGATCCATTAGGGTTAAGTTAATAAATACCTCAATAAATAGGAGGAAATTAAAGAGGTATATAGGCTGAACTCTTTTTAACTATCAACTTCTATTTTTCTCTCTTCCTTTTCTCCTTAGCCAATAGTCCCAGTTTGGGACATGTGAGCAGTAAGAAGGATCAATCCTTTCTTTATCACATGATGCACATGAAGAACATCATGCAATGATTTGAACAGCATCTTTGCTGTATCTATCTTGTGTATAACTAGTGAGGAGGATAATAGGAGTTGATAGTAAAAAAGCACTGATGATAAGTGGATAGTGTTTTGTTGACGGTAATGGAGTAAATACAGCACCATTGTGGTTTTATTTGCCCGTGCGCAGCCACAAAAGAGGAAGACGGTGGAACGAGAAAGTTGCGCGAAAGAAGTCGGTGAGGCAGGAGATACGCACGGATCTTTTTGCCCCTGCAAAGACGCGGACAAGATTCCACCTTCTGACTTGACTTGACTCCGCCAAAGATGGCTGCATTCCTACACCGAAAAGAAGGAAACGGAGAGCCCGCAAGTCATCTACCAACCCCCGACACGGAAGTCAAGTTAACGCTCACTCGCTCTCGTTCCCCACTGCTGTCTCCACCAGCTCCGACGACCGACGGGGTTAGAATAGGGGTCAAGCTGGGGTCCACAACATGACTTTAGCGGTCGATGGAAGACTTCATCTTCACAAGTCGTCGGGTCAAGACAATGTAATCATCAAAGTCCAGATGTATTATCTTCGGCCAAATCCCGTAGATAAAGATGGCATCACGAACGAATCTCATCGAGGGTGAAACCTTCGACGAAAGTGGAACCTTCCTCACCGAGGATTTCTTTCAGTGTCTTGTTCTCTCAGTAACGTTGGTACCGAGGCAATTTAATTCTGATTATGAAATCAAAAAGAAATACTTACTATTTTGCACTCTTGTTATTTCAGTCAGTCAACTGTTTCGGAGTCAAAGTGGTGTCGTCTCGATCGTTCATGATCCACATGATGCTCTGCATCATGGCCACCCGTTCCATCCATCTGAACTCCTACCTCTTTCGTCACATATGAACTCTCCGATGGCGAAGGTGACTTATGTGCTCTCCGCGTGGCCATGAAACATGGAGTGGGCTGATAAGTCAAAGTCTTCTTCAGAGAGCGGGGGACGGAACAATTAATTCCATGCATGATGTAAATTTGACCACGCAGTGGAAGAAATTGTGGGCATCACCTCCTTGAAGCACCTGGACTTGAGCTGGTTGAACCTGACCAATGTCCCAGATTGGTTCTCATCCGTGAACATGCTGCCTTCCCTCCAAGCGTTAAGAATGTCTTCCGTTGGTCTCAAATGCATCCCAGCTTCTGTTGTCCACCTCAACTTCACCTCCTCTCTTACCCCGTCCTCGATCTCTCCTCCAATAATTTCGACTCCACCTTACCCAAATGGTTGTGAAATATTAGTAGTCTTACCCATCTCGATCTTCAGGATACCGGGTTCCGTGGTGTTATTCCTGATGCGATTGGAGACTTGGGCTCTCTTACTTTTCTTGATCTAGGAAGAAATCAACTCGAGGGTACCGTACCGAGATCCATGGTTGATCTCCGTAGACTGAAAGAATTACATATGCCGAGCAACCAATTAACAGGAAATTTGAGCGGTTGGCTGGAGCAAATGACAAATCTCATCAATTTGGATCTCAGCTATAATTTATTCAATGGTTCCATGTCTTCTTACGTTGGTAAGTTGTCTAATCTCACAGAATTCAATCTCGGTAGAAATTCTCTTGAAGGTGTCATTTCATAAGTTTATTTTGAGAATCTTACGAGATTACAAGTGTTGGACTTATCTTACAATGCCGTCACCATATCAATTGGCAAAAGTTGGATCCCCCCTTTCCAACTCAGATTTGTAGATTTAACCAAGTCTCAGTTGGGCCCTCAATTTCCAGAATGGTTGCAGTTTCAAACACAGATCGAAGCATTATATTTGGCAGACTGTAAAATTACAGGGATAATGCCCGCTTGGTTTGAGAATATTTCATCTTCTACCATTACAGATTTAGACCTTTCCAACAACCAAATATGAGGCAAGCTGCCATCTTCTTTGAAGTTCACCAAGTTGGAAAGATTATATTTGGACTCCAACAGGTTTGAAGGTCCATTGCCAACGATGTTATCGTCTACACTTGAGGCTCCATCTCTGTCCAATAATTCCTTTACAAGACAATTGTTGATATGGCCCCATGTTAGATTTGTGTCGATCTCAGATAATATGCTTGCTTCATCAATTTGCCAGAGGACACATCTTCAATTCCTTGATCTTTCAAACAACAACTTATTGGGTGAGATCCCTTATTGTGGAGAGTCAATACAAAATTTGTATTTCTTAAATTTGAGCAACAATCACCTATCAGGTAAAATTCCACACACGATTGGGTTTTTAAGTGCGCTTTCGCTATTGCAACTAAAAAATAATAGTTTTTCGGGCGAGGTCCCTTTGTCATTGAAAAATTGTACAAAGTTACTGTTTCTTGATCTGGCTCAAAATAATCTTGTTGGAAGTATAACGCAATGGATGGGAGAATCTTGTTGTGTCATGGCAACAGTTTATGGTTCAAACTCTTGAGACTTGTGATGTAGTGGTGAAATCATTTGTATTTGAGAGCTCAATATGTCGCTGCTGTTATATGTGGACGATTATGGATGTATTTGTTTTGTATTGTGTAAAGTGCATACATAAATTTGGATCTAACAGGTCTATGTATTTGGAGCCGCTGCAATATTTGAGGTAGCTACAAAATAGAAGTGTTTTTGTTGGTATCTATTCACTTTCTCGGTTCATTGCTGATGCCTCTCAGGAAATCCAAAGGCGTAGGCTAAAAGTTTCTATTGCTGGGATTGGAAATACTATAGATAATGACATAGCGGTACTCATCCTTCTTAATCATTTTAGAATTATTATCTGGTAGTTCAGATTTTTTTTCTAATAAACCTATTATCATCAAAGGTTTGAAATGCATGGTTTCTCACCGCTCGTCTTCTCTGCACCAATCCAATTCCATGAGAACGAACATCTGATGGTGGGAGCAAAAACATGATGAAAATTTGATCAGGAGATGATGATTTCCGTGGAAAAATTTTCAGGAAAATTTTCTCAGGAGAAGTGATTGGCATCCACAACCAACCATACTCTCACGTCACCTAATATTATGTTGAAAATTTTCTTAGAAGAAGATGATTGGCATCGAGAATTAACATTACTCTCATGTCACCTAATGCTATGTTCACTCTCTATTATACGGTAGTTCAGTTTTTTTTTATTCTATTTAAAATGATTTGATAACTTTCATCTATCTGGAAAAAATTAATTTTTTTTATTATGTGAGATCAATTAAAGATTTGGATCATCCCCACTCAAGCATAATTCTTTTTGTATATCTATCTTCTCCTATTAACATCAAATAATTTATATCTTTCTCTCAACAAGAATCAAAGTATTCTTCACATCTTATTCTCTCTCATAAAATCTAAAAATACATAGAATATCTATAGAAGAAATAAACCCTTTCTCTCCTAAGATATCCCAACGCCTTCAGTGCTGCTCTAATTTAAGGATAAGATCGATTCGAGTCATCAATCTACTCTATATCCAATCTTCTTAGTCAAAACAAATATTAAGAGACTCTGAACAAAAAATAAAATCATGTTAGATGAAAACATTGACTCTATCACTCCAAGACATCTCTATATTATGCCAAAACCATGAGTAGGATATCCAACTAACGTCTCCTCTCTCTCTCTCCATATATATATATATATATATATATATATATATATATATATATTCTTAGTAGGCAACATACATGTATGTATATATATTCTTCACATCTTGCTCTCTCTCTCTTTTAAAATCGAGAGATATATATGATATTTATAAAAGAACCAAACCCCTTCAATACGACTCTAATTTATTGGTAAGACGGTGACATCCCAACCCCTTCAATGTTGCTCCATTTTAGTGGTAAGATTGATCCAAGTCATCCGTCTACTCTATATCAGGTCTTCCTAGTAAAACAAATATTAAGAGACTCTAGCAGAAAACAAAGCATGTCAGACGAAAACGTTGATTCTGTCACTCCAAATCATCTCCACATTATGCCAAAGCCATGAATTGGACATCCGACTAATATCTTTTGATTATTCAATTTTGGGTTGAAACAGTAAGAATCGCCTGTTTTGTTATTAATCAATCTCTCTCAGTATCGATTAACCTGAAGACGCGAACACCCAAATGTTTTCCCGTGTGTATCTCCCTCGTGGAGATCTTAGATTTATGGTGTATGTACTGAAATAAATTCTAATTTATTAAAAATTAATTTTTCTATTTAGATCTCTAAACAAAGTTCTAATTTACCACAAGTCAAAGTCTTGGTGGCCAGCGACGTGTAGAAAAAGAATCCATGGAATGCAGCTTAGGATGTGAGGCTTCTCACCGCTCATCTTCTCTGCATCAATCACCACAAGTCAAAGTCTTCTTCGACATTTCATCCGTAGGTATCTATCATTTTACCCCTACGATGATGCAACAAAAACTTGGCCCTTACTCTTAATGATGAAGGTGACTTGTGTGCTCTCCGCATGGCCACGAAACTTGGATTGGGCTGATAAGTCAAAGTCTTCTTTAGAGAGCGGGTCGGTACAATTAATTCCATCCATGGAATGCAGCTTCTCACCCCTCATCTTCTCTGCATCAATCAAATTTTTTGGTTTTATTTCCTGCGACTCGCTCGTCCGTCAAACAGTGCTCATCCCACCGATTGAGACCGATGCTATCAGATTCCAAAAAGCTGTATTAATCGTGGTAGCTTTCATCCTTAAGAATCTATCAGTATACCCCGACGATGATGGAACAAAAACTTGGCCCTTACTCTTACGGCACACGATGCTACGTTGAAAATTATGTAATTTAATATAAATTTAATGTAATTTACGTTCTAAATATATTGTTTGTTATCGATCACATAGTGTCTATATCTTTTGATTATTCAATTTTCATGTGTTGAACTCATATCTTATTAGGCCAAGTACATATATATATATATAATTTATTCCTAAAGTTTTAGCACAAACTCAACTACCTTGATTTGTTGCTCTTACATATGCATGTTCAAGCAAGTTTGTTAACCAACATAATCTTGATTTGTTTTACGATTATTGTTCTTTGTGATTAGCTAATATATGGATTGGATTCAAAGGCAACCAATGTCGATTTCTAAGAATCCATGGAATGCAGCTTTTTTGGTTTTACTTCCTGCGACTCGCTCGTCCGTCAAACCGTGCTCATCCCACCACCGATGCTATCAGCTTCCAAAAAGCTGTATTAATTAATCATGCGACTTTAATCCTTTGGTATCTATCTATCTATCAGTTTACCCCGACGATGATGGAACAAAAACTCTTACGTCACACGATGCTATGTTGAAAATTCTCTCTCGACAACTAATAGAAAGCGACGATAGAGAAAAAAAAAACAAAAAGGAAGCGAGTTCAAAATTCAAAATCATGTATTTAATATAGAAACTTTAGTCTATTTTAATTCATCTCTCATCTCAAATTATATACCTAAAGTATTAATCTATTTTACTGTCTTGTTCTCTCAGTCAGTCAACTGTTTCTGAGACTGGTGGTGTGGACTCGATCCATTCTATGCATTCTCGGCTTCACGTTCATGATCCGCGTGATGCCCTACATCATAACCACCGGTTCCGTCCGTCCCAACTCTTTCGTCACCAATGGAGGAGGTGACTTGCGTGCTCTCCGAAAAGTCAAAGTCTTCTTCAGAGAGCGGGTCGGTACAATTAATTCCACGCTTGATGTAATGGAGTGGAGAAAGTTAGAGCATCATGGAATGGAAGAAATTGTGTGCATCAGTTGGCTTATAAATTTGTGATTTGGCATAGCATAGCATGCACCTCCACCTCAAACTGGGCGCCATGGCTTTCACCCTATCCGTCTCACCATCATTATTCTGCCTTTTGGGCATCCTCCTCCTCCTCCTCCACGGGGCAGCGGTGACAGGCGGGTGTTTTAGCATGGAGAGGGAGGCGCTGCTGGACTTCAAAGCTGGTGTCATAGACATCAGTGCCCGGCTTTCTTCTTGGTCCGGCCAAGACTGTTGCACATGGAAGGAGTGGCCTGCGACACCACCACCGGCCACGTCGTCATGCTGGACCTCCGAGCACAAATTTTACAGATGGCTGGGCATTACGCTGTGAGAGGATGAACTCGTCATTGCTTGCTTTATCTCATCTGGAGCACTTGGATCTTAGCTTCAATAATTTCAGCGGGATCCGCATCCCGGAAATCATCGGCTCCTTCAAGAAACTGAGATACCTCAATCTATCTTATGCACGATTCATGGGAGGAATACCTGCTCGGCTGGGGAACCTTTCGAGCCTCTACGTTCTTGATCTAAGAGCTGCTTTATACGTCGATTATTATGGCCACCGATATCCCGTCGACAACCTCGATTGGCTCTCCCATCTCACCTTCTTGAAGCATCATAATAGGTATATGATGCTCCAAGATTTGGTTGTTTTAAAAGACACCAATAAATAGCACTGATTCTGATGTAATGATTTCTACTTTGTTTTCTTTTACAGAAACCTCTCTTATCATGGGTTGAATGGTGCTATACCAAATGCTTTGGCTAATCTGAAGGCCCTTAACCATTTGTAAGTTTCTAAATTTATCGCCAAGGCTGCTGGCCAGCAACATCATGCAGACAACTCGAGAACAATTTGTAGATGTTGCATGAAATTGACTTTTACATGTGTATTTTATTCACTTCTAATCTCCAAAATTAGGAATGCAGATGGACCAGTTTACAAACCAAAGCATTAGCTTGGGGTTTTCTTTAACCACATCCTATAACCACACACTATTGTTGTGTTTTGCTTCTAGTATGGCTTTACTCATGAAATCGGGTTTCCAAGGACCAAATTTCTTATGAAAACATATCAGTAACTAATGTATTCCATGTATTTTGTCTCAGGGACTTGTCAAAAAATGATTTAACAGGCCCAATACCGCCCTCTTTAGAAGAATTGACGTCACTCAATGTGCTGTAAGAACAGTTTTTTCTCTCTTACACAATTCACCCGGTGCATGCCTTTTCGATATCGGAAAACTTCAACTTTGTCGTGCGCATGCCTCAGGACTTCTTTCTCCGCATATTATGTGCTAATGGATGAGCAATATCAAACTTTTTGCAGAATTTTGTCAAATAACCGACTCAATGGGCCTATTCCGGCTTCTTTGTGTGATGGACAATCAAAAGGATTGCTCGAGTTGAGGTTTGTGCTGTAGTCTAACATCCCAAATCTTCCCACAATTCCTTCTACCTAATACTAATATCTTATGAACTCTATGTTCTGCAAAGAGTGGACAACAATCCGGATATATGTCTCTGTCATAGTACATGTCAAATTGGCAGCAAAAGATGGAAGCTTGCTACATTCCCCATTGTGCTGATCACCGTCATCCCGGCTCTGATTATACTGCTGCTCCAGTCATTGATTTTATTCTTCTTGAGGAGAATAAAATCTACAACAAAATTATGTAAGTGGTTTTAAGCAAGCAATAGCTTATAAGCATACAATTTTGTTGTACGTGTCCTTTGCCTGTATAATATCAGGACATGTATTCTGTGATATCACAGAGAAAAATAACTTCTTTTATTGCTGAAAAGATTTTTTTCTCTGAAGCTTGCTACATTCACCATTGTGCTGATCGCTGTCATCCCGGTGCTGATTGCTACATTCACCATTGCGCCTTTTGCATCTATAAAATATTCATAGGAATCATGTTAAATTAATGTATGAGTCAAGTCTAAATAATATATGGGTTGATTGTACTTGTTCAACTATGTTGTTAGCTGCTACACATTCCAATAATCTTTGGTAGGTGAATTAAATCTAGTTGTTCTAAGGATATTTGTTCCAAATCTTTAGACTTTATATTCGCTATACCAATAAAATCAAAATTTGAATATAGAGATCTTAGTATTCTTTTCTATTACTCTTTGATCATTTATTTTTTTATTACAGATATAGATTCAAAAATATATTATTATAATTTTTCAAACTCAACTTATAAAACTCGAAGCTTTTTTAGTTTATCCATATCATCAAATGATTTTTGAAATATTTCTCAAGCCTCTTTTGAAGTATTTACTGGAGTAATGATATCAAACATTGTATCATCAAGCTCTTAGAAGATTGTGAACAAAGTTATTTTCTTCTTCTTTCTTCTATCTTAAAGTTATTTTCTTGCTTTTACATTCATTGCTCCTTCTTCTATTGAACTTGATTTAACAAATCTATTTTCTATAAACTCTCATACATCTTGAGAGCCTAGAAAAACCTTTATTTGGATGTATCATATATCATAAATTTTTTTTTGTTAATCAAAGGATCCGGAGTTGGATGATGCTTGAAAAAAAGATCATAGCTTAACCTAAGATATAATATCCAATGTTGAACTAAAAAGAAGAGATAAAGATATTAGACAAGGTAAAATATTCTATCTTTCACTCAAAACTCTTTACAACTTCAAAATCTTTATGTTTCATAAACTAATATATAGGGTTTATAAAGTCTCCATAGATACATTACATTAAATATATCTATGGAGACTGGTTATTTTAATCTGACAAGGGTGGCCGGTGCCACCCTCTTCCCCCCATCCTCAATACTGCTTATTTAGCTGATTGTTGAGTTGAAGTTTACATGTTAAGTTGAAGATGAATACATTGTTTCTTTCCTTTATTTTGTTTTAGCATTAGTAAAATGAAGCACACTTTCTGCCACCTTTGTTAAAATAATGGAACTTGCTTAGGGATGGATCCATTTGGCCAACTTGGAGTATACAATAATTCAGTGGTAAGACGGTGACATCCCAACCCCTTCAATGCTGTTCCAATTTAGCTAGTTGATAAGTTAGTTGATTATTCTTTCTTATCGGGTCCCATAGTGTCTAAATCTTTTAATTATTCAATTTTCATGTGTTGGACTCATATCTTATTAGGCCAAATACATATATACCTTGATTTGTTGCTCTTACATATGCATGTTCAAGCAAGTTTGTTGCCGGACACAATCTTGATTTGTTATACGATATTGTTCTTTGTTAAATCAGAATTTGATTACCTAATATATGGCTTGGATTCAAAGACGACCAATGTCCATTGCTGAGGTATTGGAAAGCAAAGAAAGTTGAATCGAAACTTGGATTGGGCTGATAAGTCAAAAGTCTTCTTTGGAGAGCCGGTCGGTACAATTAAATTCCATGCATGATGGGAATTTGACCATGGAGTGGAAGAAATTGTGCGCATCAGCCGGCTTATAAATTGTGTGCATAGCGTAGCATGCACCTCCACCTTCGCCCTCTTCTTCTGATTGTGCCGGCCAGGAGTAGGTAGGTAGGGAGGGAGATCAAACTGCGCGCCATGGCTTTCCCTTTACGCTTCTTATCATCATTGTCGTTGTGCCTCTTGGCCCTCCTCCTCCACCGTGCCACGGTCACAAGCGGGTGTTTCAGCATGGAGAGGGAGGCGCTGTTGGAGTTCAAAGTCGGCATCCACGACACCCATAACCGGCTATCTTCTTGGGTGGTTGCGGGTGTCTCCGACACCAGCTTTGAAGTCCAGCAGCGCCTCCCTCTCCGTGCTACAACACCTCGTGCCACCGCTACCCCGTGGAGAAGGAGGATGCCCAACAGGCACAACAACGATGACGATGAGAATGATGAGAAAGCCATGGCGCGCAGTCTGATCTCCCTCCCTAAGGTAGAAGTAACGATGTAGCTTTAGGATTAAAGTCACAAATTTGTAAGCCAGCTGATGCGCACAATTTCTTCCACTCCATGGTCAAATTTCCATCATGCATGGAATTAATTGTACCGTCCCGCTATCTGAAGAAGACTTTGACTCATCAGCCCACTGCATGTTTCATGGACATGCGGAGAGCACTCAAGTCACCTTCGCCATCCGAGACTTCATATGTGGTCATGATGCAGAGCATCATGTGGATCGTGAAGGTGAATAGATCGAGACTACACCACTTTGACTCCGAAACAGTTGACTGACTGAAATAACAAGAGTGCAAAATAGTAAGTATTTCTTTTTGATTTCGTAATCAGAATTAAATTGCCTCGGTACCAAAGTTACTGAGAGAACAAGACACTGAAAGTAACAAGTGTTCTTACCTAGGCATCTCAAGGTTTTGATACAAGAAGTTGTGAAAGAAAAACACTTCCATTTCTAAATAGAAAATATTTTTTGAAGGTCCATGTGAGATGATATATTTGGATTGACTCGTTATATAGATAGTCTCGTTTCTTACACTTAAACATAGTATCATAAAACTGATGATCTGGAGTTGGATGCATCATATATTATAATTTTTTTTTGTCAATCGAAGGATCTGAAGTTAGATACTGCTCGGAGAAGAAACCGTAACTTAACCTAATATCTAATACCAAATGTTGAACCAAATAAAAAGAAGGGATAAGCCTATCACACAATACGGACAAGGCAAAATACTTTATCCTTCACTCAAAACCTTTTACAACTTTAAAAAATTTATATTTTATGACCCAAGTTATGAAGTTTATATAGTTTCCATAAATTAATTAATAATTATATTTAAAATAAATTATTCTTTTCTAAAAATCTCTTTCAAGAATCAATAATCATATATTCTTCACATCTCTCTTTCTCTCTCTCTCTCTCTCTTAAAATCGAGAGATATATATGATATTTATAAAAGAAACAAACCCTTTCAATACGACTTTAATTTAGTGGTAAGATAGTGACATCCCAACCCCTTCAATGCTACTCTAATTTAGTGGTAAGACTGATCCAAGTCATCCGTCTACTTTATATCAAGTCTTCCTAGTAAAACAAATATTAAGATACTCTAGCAGAAAACACAGCATGTCAGGCATAAACGTTGATTCTGTCACTCCAAATCATCTCCACATTATGCCAAAGCCATGAATTTGACATCCAACTAACAATGGCTACTCTCTCTCTCTCTCTCTCTCTATATATATATATATATATATATATATATATATATATATATATATATATATATATATATATTCTCTTAGAAGTGAGCTTGCATATATATATATATATACTTCATCTCTCTCTCTCTCTCTCTCTCTCTAAAATTGAGATATATATATGATATTTATAAAAGAAACAAACCCTTTCAATACGGCTTTAATTTAGTGGTAAGATAGTGACATCCCAACCCCTTCAATGCTACTCTAATTTAGTGGTAAGACTGATCCAAGTCATCCGTCTACTTTATATCAGGTCTTCCTAGTAAAACAAATATTAAGATACTCTAGCAGAAAACACAGCATGTCAGGCATAAACGTTGATTCTGTCACTCCAAATCATCTCCACATTATGCCAAAGCCATGAATTTGACATCCAACTAACAATGGCTACTCTCTCTCTCTCTCTCTCTCTCTATATATATATATATATATATATATATATATATATATATATATATATATATATATATATATATATATATATATATATATATATATATATATATATATATATATATATATATATATATATATATATATATATATATATATATATATATATATATATATATATATATATATATATATGTATATATATATATATATATATATATTCTTAATATCTTGCTCTCTCTCTCTCTCTATATATATATATATATATATATATATATATATATATATATATATATATATATATATATATATTCTATAAGAAGGCAGCTTTCATGTATGTATGTATATATATATATATATATATATATATATATATATATATATATATATATATATATATATATATATATATATATATATATATATATATATATATTCTTAATATCTTGCTCTCTCTCTCTCTCTCTCTCTTAAAATCGAGAGTATGATATTTATAAAAGAAACAAACCCCTTCAATACAGCTTTAATTTAGTGGTAAGATAGTGACATCCCAACCCCTTCAATGCTACTCCAATTTAGTGGTAAGGCTGATCCAAGTCATCCATCTATTCTATATCAGGTCTTCCTAGTAAAACAAATATTAAGAGACTCTAGCAAAAAACAAAGCATGTCAGACGTAAATGTTGATTCTGTCATTCCAAATCATCTCCACATTATGCCAAAGCCATGAATTGGACATCCAACTAACATCTTTTGATTATTCAATTTTAGGTTGAAGTAGTAATAATCACCTATTATATTATTAATCAATCTCTCTCAATATCGATTAACCTAAAGACACTTGTGAAGATGTGGACTGATAACCCAATTGATTATTTTTCCTTATCGGGTCACATAGTGTCTATATCTTTTGATTATTCAATTTTCATGTGTTCGACTCATATCTTATTAGGCCAAGTACATATATATTATTTATTCCTAAAGCCTCAACATAGATTCAACTACCTTGATTTGTTGCTAGTACATATGCATGTTCAAGCAAGTTTGTTGCCCAACACAATCTTGATTTGTTTTACGATTATTGTTTCTTTGTTAAATCTGTATTTGGTTACCTAATATATGGCTTGGATTCAAATGCAACCAATGTCCATTTCCAAGATCGTCTCATGCTGAGGCATTGGAAAGCAAGAAAATTGAATCGAAACTTTGCAAAACTTATATTGGGGTGAACATGCAACTCGCCTCCGATGCTAAAGTTAGAAAGGAGTTTAAAAGATTTAGTAAAAAAGTGAAAAAAAGAGAGCCAATTGAGAATGCATATGTGGGGGCCTTTTATATTGTGATGGATGCTTGATAGATTGAGGTTACAATGCATATGGATGATCGATAGATTGAGGTTATGTGTATTACTCGATCATCAATGAATCATAAGATCAATGAAAATTTTAATTATATATATATATATATTTTTTAATTTTAATTTTTTGGGTTCCATCTTACTAAGTGTGGCCTTGCCTATGTACTGGTGCATGTCCCACATGGACTAAGGGGTTCTTCGGGTGGAAACATGAGTTTATCTTTCGATTTAAATCATATATGCTCATAAAAAAAAATGGACAAGCTTAAGTGTTTTCTTATGATTGTTATTATTATTTTTCAGTCTTGCAAGTCTGACGAGAGGAAGAGGACGCGGCAACCAATGTAGCCATTTTTATCCAATCTTATGTTGTTACACTTGCGATTCGATAACATTCCTGTGCAGCTGGAAATTAACATTTTTATTATATGAAAAATACCAGCATAAAAATTATTATTATTAGTTAATCCAAATTGAAGTCTGAAATTTCTTATTTGCTATTTCACATATGTCCCAAAGAATTTTTATCTTAATCTTTTAAATCTACTAAGAGAAATTTAAGAACACCCAAATGTTTTCGTGTGTGCATCTCTCTCATCGAGATCTTAGATTTTTGGTATATGTACGTACCGAAATACATTCTAATTTATTAAAAAAGTTAATTGTTCTATTTAGAACTCTAACCTAAATTATAATTTCCCGCAAGTCAAAGTCTTGGTGGCCAGCGACGTGTAGAAAAAGAATCCATGGAATGCAGCATTTTTGGTTTTATTTCCACCGATTGAGACCGATGCTATCAGTTTCCAAAAAGCTGTATTAATCATGGCAGCTTTCATCCTTAGGTATCTATCAGTTTACTCTTACGGCACACGATGCTATGTTGAAAATTCTCTCTCCACGTTCAAACTAATGCAAAGTGACGATGGAGAAAAAAATAAGGAAGCGAGTTCAAAATTCAAAATAATGTATTCAATATAAAAACTTTAATCTATTTTAATTCATCTCTCATCTCAAATTATATACGTAAAGTATTAATCTATTTTACTGTCTTGTTTTCCAAGTAAATTAAGAACCGAAGCAATTTAATTCTAATTAAGAAATTAAAAGAGAAATATACTTACTATTTTTGCACTCTTTGTTATTTCAGTCAGTCAACTGTTTCAGAGTCAAGTGGCGTAGTCTCGATCTATTCTATGCATTCTCGGCTTCACGTTCGACGATCCGCATATCAAGTCTCCGATGGCGAAGGTGACTTGTGTGCTCTTCGCAGGGCCACGAAACTTGGATTGGGCTGATAAGTCAAAAGTCTTCTTCAGAGAGCGGGTCGGTGCAATTAAATTCCATGCATGAGGTAACGGAGTGGATAAAGTTAGAGCTTCATGGAATGGAAGAAATTGTGTGCATCAGTTGGGCTTATAAATTTGTGATTTGGCATACCGTAGCATGCACCTCCACCTCAAACTGCGCGCCATGGCTTTCACCCTACCCTTCTCATCGTCATTGTTCTGCCTGTTGGGCATCCTCCTCCTCCTCCACGGGGCAACGGTCAGGCACGAGGTGTTTTAGCATGGAGAGGAGGCGTTGCTGGACTTCAAAGCTGGTGTCGGAGACCCCGCAACCGGCTATCTTCTTGGACAGGCCACCACTGTTGCACAGGGAGGGAGTGGCCTGCGACACCACCACTGGCCACGTCGTCATGTTGGACCTCCGGAACACCAATACATATGATTGGGCATTACGCGGCGAGAGGATGAACTCGTCGTTGCTTGCTTTGTCTCATCTGAAGCACTTGGACCTTAGCTTCAATAATTTCAGCGGGATCCGCATGCCGGAATTCATCGGCTCCTTCAAGAAACTGAGATACCTCAATCTATCTTTTACATTTTTCATGGGAGGAATACCTGCTCGGCTGGGGAACCTTTCGAGCCTCGACGTTCTCGATCTAAGCGATGCTTTAGATTTAGCATCCCATGTTGACAACCTCGACTGGCTCTGTCATCTCACCTCCTTGAAGCACCTGGACTTGAGCGGGTTGAACCTTTCCGGTGTCCCAGATTGGTTCTCATCCGTGAACATGCTGCCTTCCCTCCAAGCTTTAAGTATGTCTTCCGTTGGTCTCAAAAGCATCCCAGCTTCTGTTGTCCACCTCAACTTCACCTCCTCTCTTACCGTCCTTGATCTCTCCTATAATAATTTCGACTCCGCCTTACCCAAATGGCTGTGGAATATTAGTAGTCTTACCCATCTTGTTCTCTATTATTCTGGGTTGCATGGCGTTATTCCGGATGCAATTGGAGACTTGGGCTCTCTTACTTTTCTTGATCTAGGAAGCAATCAATTGACAGGAAATTTGAGCAGTTTGTTGGAGCACATGACGACTCTCATCGGTTTGGATCTCAGCGAAAATTTATTCAACGGTTCCATGCCTTCCTTCGTTGGTAAATTATCTAATCTCACTGAATTATATTTGGGTGAAAATTCTCTCGGAGGTATCATTTCAGAAGTTCATTTTGAGAATCTTACGAGATTGCAAGTGTTGGACTTGTCTTACAATCCCATCACCATATCAATTGGCCAGAGTTGGATCCCCCCTTTCCAACTCATATTATTAGATTTAGCCAATTGTCAGTTGGGACCTCAATTTCCAGAATGGTTACAGTTTCAAACACAGATCAGAGAATTATATTTGGGAGACTCTGAAATTGAAGGGACAATGCCTGCTTGGTTTTGGAATATTTCATCTTCTACCATCATAGTTTTAGACCTTTCCAACAACCAAATAGGAGGCAAGCTGCCATCTTCTTTAGAGTTCACCAAGTTGAAAATATTATATTTATTTTCCAACAGATTTGAAGGTCCATTGCCAACGATGCTACCGTCTACATTGTATTTGCTATCTCTCTTCAATAATTCCTTTACGGGACAATTGCCGATATGGCCGTATGTTATAAAACTGACACTCTCAAATAACATGCTTGATGGTGGCTTATCTTTATCGATCTGCCAATGGACATATCTTGAATACCTTGACCTTTCGAACAATAAATTATTTGGTGAGATCCCTTATTGTCTAGGAGAGTCATTACAAAATCTTTTGAACTTAGATTTGGGCAACAACCATTTGTCGGGTGAAATTCCACACACGATCGGGTTTTTAAATGGGCTTTCGTTATTGCAATTGAATAATAACAGTCTCTCAGGTGAGGTTCCTTTATCATTGAAAAATTGTACAGAGTTACAGTTTCTTGATCTAGCTCAAAATAATCTTGTCGGAGGTATAACGCTATGGATGGGAGAAAATCTGCAACAATTGGTAGTGCTTCGTCTACGTTCAAATATGTTTTCAGGAGTTGTTCCCTGGCAACTTGCTCAATTTGAACAACTTCAAATATTGGATCTTGCGAATAACAACTACTTTGGTTCAATACCTCAAAACATGGGTAATTTAAGTACCATGAGATCAACATCACATTATTATGAAGATTGTTCTTATGAATCACATGTCTTTACAAAGGGACAAAATCTTTATTACTTAAAATGTAGCATAAATCATATGAAAAGTTTTGATCTTTCAAACAATAGACTAGCCGGAGAGATACCAAAAGGAATTGGAGACCTTGCAGGACTCAAGAACTTAAATTTATCGAGAAATTATTTACAAGGGAAAATCCCTTGGGAGATAGGAGGAATGAAATCATTAGAATCCCTTGATCTATCAATAAATGACCTTTCTGATAGCATTCCTGAGAGTTTATCGACTTTATATTCCTTGAGCTATTTGAATTTGTCGTATAATAATCTTTCGGGAATGATACCATCTGGTCATCAACTCCAAACCTTTATTGATCCATCCATCTATACGGGCAATGCCAACTTATGTGGACCACCAATTTCCAAAAGTTGTTCTAATAATAAATCAACTCAAAATATTATACAAGAGTACAAGAAGAAGATTTTTGAGTGGCTATGGTTCTATATCAACATCGAACTAGGATTTGTGATCGGATTTTGGACCTTTTATGGTATTCTCTTCCTCAAAGATGCATGGAGGCATGCTTATTTCCATATGATTGATGATATGTATGATCGATTCTGGGTGCAATGGCATTTAATCTTTTGATGATTGTTTGGACTTTAATCCTAAAATTTCTAGTGTGGGTGATCCAAGGCTTTACCGTAGATGAGGAGAAGGTATGTCGTCACTCTACTTTTTATTTATATGATATTTTGGATTTATAGATGCTTGCTGTGATTAATGAAAGAAGAATTTGTGTTGTTGATATAAGAAAAGGTAGGCAGCTATATTTATGGTGTTTGAAGACAGGTATCGATCAATTTCTATGTAATGCGGTTGCTTATAGTCTTCTTCTATTTGAGGCTTGCATTATCATGACATCATGCAAGAGTTGGCTCATAGATTTAAAGCAGAGAACTATTAGAAGAAAAAAAAAGAGGACATACACACAAGTCTTCTGTATGAATATATAGTCTAAAAATATGCTATATTGATTTTAAAGGAACAAACACATTACTTTCGAAATGATAGAATAGATATTATAATTTCACTAGTGGATTGGACACAAAGGAAGCGAGGGGTGGCTTTGGCATTGGGAGAAAAGAGGAAAGAAAAAAAAAGAGGTGTGGGATTTAATATGGATGTTGTTTATATATCAAGAGAGTAAGTTTAAAATTTAAAAGATTATATATTTGGATGATTTTGAATTCCTATTCATTCCCTACCAAT
The DNA here is from genome assembly GCA_023547065.1 of Musa troglodytarum. Classification (NCBI taxonomy): domain Eukaryota; kingdom Viridiplantae; phylum Streptophyta; class Magnoliopsida; order Zingiberales; family Musaceae; genus Musa; species Musa troglodytarum. The sequence continues at coordinate 54,424,736 of CP097511.1, forward strand.
CAGAGAATAAATAGGACTATAGATTAATTAATCTAAAATCATTGAGTATGTTGTGATCTTAGAGAAAAAAATAGTCATTCTCATATAAGAAAGAAAATATTAAGATTGTTTATTGGATTGGTTTATATTATTAGAATAATTTAGGGAAAGAAGGAGAGTGTTGATCACAATATCAGTTATAATAATATGTGATTAACTTAGGTATCGAATGAATGTCTAACTTGTTTTCCAATTTAACAATATAGTTATGTGATTTGCAAATGTTAAATTGGCTTTTGAAAATAAGCTTTTCAATATTGCATTTGTTTAAAATAATTAAAATATTTTATTATTATATTTTTGAATGTTATATTATTGGACATATTTCAAATGATACTTAAGGAGTTATGCATTAGAAGGATATGCCAATATGTTATTTTAAATGATGGTTAATTGTTCTTAATTAGTTGGTATTGATTTAGACTTTATCAATTGGGATTATACATTGGTCACAAGTTCATAAACTAGTTTGATCTTGGTCACGGGGATACAATATGGTCATAGCCATTAACACTTTGACTTCTGTTTTAATATATGCCCTTTGTTATAGTTATAACTATCGATGAATTTTGATATAAAGGCTTAGTTATACGTATATTGATTCACGATTGATTAATAATAATCTTGACATTAAAATGAAATCTATCCACTTATGTTTTATTATGCAATTGTATTAAAAAAATTCATGGCGTCTTATGTGCTTATTAAGCTAAAAAGTTGTGATTTGTAAAGCATGTAAAGTTATGTTTGCTCTTTATATAAGTGTATAGTTTTATAAAATGCATTCATGAGAAGTTTTGCTAATATATGAGTTTTGATATTTACTAAGTTGTGGTTGCTCACATCCTTGTTGTTCAAATTTTTCAGATGCCTACGAGTAGATTGAATTTGGTTATGTATCCAGACAACAAATTAAATCGTTTATGGTTCAAACTCTTGAGACTTGTGATGTAATAATCTATTAATTGGATCTCTTTGGTGAACTTATTTGATTTTGAGAACTTAATATGTTGCTTATACATGGACATTATGGATGTATCTGTTAGTTTCTCTTCCTTGAATTAGCTGATGTGTTTCCGGAAATCCAAATGCTTGTGCTAAATCTTTCTATTATAATTATTATCTGGTAGTTCAGTTTTTTTCTAGTAAACCTGTTATCATCATTTTTGTCTATTTAAAATGATTTGACAATATTCGTCTATCTGTATAGAGAAAATTAAAATTTTCATTATATAAGATCAATAAAGACTTGGATCATCTTTATTCAAGCACAACTCTCTTTGTATATCTTCTCGTGTAAATATCAAATAATTTATATCTTTCTCTCGGGAGGAATCAAAGTAGTCTTCACATCTTATTCTCCCTCTTAAAATATGAAGATACATAGAATATCTATTGAAGAAATAAACCTTTTCAATATGAATCCTAAGATAATGATATCCCAACTCCTTTAATACTATTCCAATTTAAGGGTAAAACCGATTCAAGTCATCAATGCACTATATCAAGTCTTTCTAGTTAAAACAAATATTAAAATACTCTAACAAAAAACAAAACCATGTCAAATGAAAACATTGACTCTATCACTCCAAATCGTCTCTATATTATGTCAAAGCCTGAATTGCACATCCAACTAACAAAGACTCATATATATATATATATATATATATATATATAAAAGAAATAAATCCTTTCAATATAGCTTCAATTTAGTAGTAAGACTAATCCAAGTCATCCGTCTACTTTATATCAAGTTTTCCAAGTAAAACAAATATTAAGAGACTCTAACAAAAAATAAAATCATATCAAATGCATATATTCGTTATATCACTCCAAGTCATCTCTACATTGTACCAAAGCCATGAATTGATGATGGCCATAGATTTCCAAATATATTTGATTCTTTTAGTCTCTATTCCCTCTCCTTTCTTTCCTTCTTTCTTTCTTCTTGTACTATCTCCTATGCTATGCTGCTCTTCTTTCTCTTCTCTCAGAATTTTTCTTTTTTTTCAACAATATATTACTAGATTATATATTATTAATTTAGATTTTGATTATTCTATATAGAATAATCATTCCTAACCAATCAGGATCTTAATCCATATCTATTTTTGACAAAGGCGATATCAAACAAAATAAAATTGCATTAGTGGTGTGCTTAATAAAACCTTCTAATTCTTAAATTAGTTTAAGAGTTCAAGGATTCAACTAAACACCAAGTCTATTAGAGTACTAATGATTTAAGATAATTCAGATCTCGAAAAATATACTTCATCCGGAATTGATCGATAAAAAATAATAGTAAATTTTTCTTAAGACTGAATTGATCGTTACTTCATCCGGAATATGATGATGTAGCAACCACGAGGTGATGAGCATGTGTGCAGGATTCGTGAGCATCGACTGTGGCATCACTCGTGGCTATATTATGGCCACGAAGACAAATATGATAGGACATGGGATCCTAGCACAGGGTGATCCTTGTGCTCCGCAGCAATTCATTTGGAGTGGAGTAAATTGCACCTACTCAAGTTTGTGCTGGAGTAAATTGAGATTTGTGCTGTAGTCTAACAACCCAAATCTTCCCACAATTCCTTCTACCTAATACTAATATCTTATGAACATTATGTTCTGCATAGATTGGACAACAATCCGGATATATGTCTGTCATAGTACATGTCAAATTGGCAGCAAAGGAAGGAAGCTTGCTGCATTCACCATTGTGCTTATCACTGTCATCCTGGCGCTGTTTATACTCCTGCTCCTATCATTGCTTTTATTCTTCTCGAGGAGAAAAAAAATCTACATCAAAATTATGTAAGTGGTTTTAAGCAAATAATAGCTTGTAAACATACAATTTTGTTGTACAATGTCCTTTTCTTCTTCAACGAAAGGCAATGTTAGAAGTCAGAACTCTTACCGTAGGTTTATAATTTCGTATCATACCTAAGTATCGAGTTTTGCTTAGTATAATATGGTACGAGTATACCAAGCGGTATATTAGAATGTACCGCTTAGTACTTATATAATATATATATAATATTAAAAAAATAAAAAAAATACTATATATATATATATATCACATGTTGCTCTCTCTTAAAATTGAGAGAGATATATAGTATTTATAAAAGAAACAAATCCCTTCAATATGACTCTAATTTAGTGTAAGATGGTGATATCCCAACCCCTTCAATGCTGCTCCAATTTAGTGGTAAGACTGATCCAAATCATTTGTCTATCTACTCTATATCAAGTCTTCCTAGTAAAACAAATATAAAGAAACTCTAGAAGAAAATAAAGTATGTCAAACATAAACGTTGACCTGTCGCTCCAAATCATCTCCACATTATGACAAAGTCATGAATTGAACATCTGACTAACATCTTTTGATTATTCAATTTTGGATTGAAATAGTAAGAATCGCCTATTATGTTATTAATCAATCTCTCTCAATAATGATTAACCCAAAGATGCCTATGAAGATGTGAATTGATAAGCTAGTTGATTATTCCTTCTTATCGCATCATATAATATCTACATCTTTTAATTATTCAATTTTCATATGTTGAACTCACATCTTATTAGTGGTAAGACGATGACATCTACATCTACATCTAGTATCTACATCTAATTTAGTGGTAAGACGGTGGCATCTCAACCTCTTCAATGTTGCTCCAATTTAGTGGTAAGACTGATTCAAACCGTTCATCTACTCTATATCAGATCTTCCTAGTAAAATAAATATTAAGAGACTAGTAGAAAATAAAGTATTTCGAACACAAATGTTGACTCTGAAAATAAAGTATTTCAAACATAAATATAAATATAAATATTTATATTTATAATAGAAACAAATCCTTTCAATATGGCTTAAATTTAGTGGTAAGACCCGCTTCAATATTATTCTAATTTAGTAGTAAGACTAATTTAAGTCATCTCGTCTACTCTATATCAAGTTTTTCTAGAAAAATAAATATTAAAAGACTCTTAACAAAAAATAAAGTCATGTCAAATGCAAATATTCACTGTATCATTCCAAGTCGTTTCTATTTTATACCAAAGTCATGAATTCGACATCACAATAATTCCTCTCTCTCTATGTGTACATAATATATGTATGCTGCCTGCTGAAGCAAAAGAGTTGAGTTGGAGGGAGACGATGAGAAACTTCATCGTCGGAGTCTGCTTAGGATTCTTGGCAGCAGCGATTCTGGTGAATGCTCAGCCAGGTACTTGATTTCCAAATATATTTGATTCTTTATTCTGCATTCCTTCTCTTTCTTCCGTTCTTTGATTCTTCTTATGCTCCTTCTGCTACGCTGCTGCTCCTCTTTCTCTTCTCTCCTCGTTCTTTGATTCTTCTTAATATATTACCAGATTATATATTATTAATTTAGATTTTGATTGTTCTACGTGGAATAATCATTCCTAACCAATCATGATCTTAATCAATATCTATTTTTGACGACGACAGTATCAAACTAAACTATAAATGAGGATTCGACTAAACACCAATTCTATTAGAGAACTAATGATCTAAAAGAATTCACATCTCAAAACATATACTCGAGAAGTCTTTATATAGTGAAGTCTTATATTATTGTAATCGATAAAAAATAATAATAATAATTTTTCTTAAGACTGAATTCATCATCACATCATCCGGAGTATGATGATATAGCAACCACGAGGTGATGAGGTGTTGACGATGTTGCATGTGTTATCATATATATATACATATATATATATATACATATATATATACATATATATATATATATATGGTTTTTCATAATTTTTTATTCTTAAAAAAAGAAATAAAAGTATAATTAAAAATATACAAATATAAGATCCAAATTGCCTTTCATCCTTTTTATCCTTTATAAAAGTTGACAATAATAACATATAAAAATTATATGCTAATTCGACATCGAATACGCACGAATACGATGAAGGTCGAAATCGACGGAAGACATCGGAAGAAACCCGGCATTACACGAGAATCGTATTCACGTCAATCATTTGCACTAGAAGTAATTGCTTGGGGTAGTTCTTTTGAGGCTGAATCATTTGCACTAGAAGTAATTGACTCTGCATACTGTTCAATTACAATTTTGATCAAAGTGTTCATCGCTAGACAGGACTATTACACTAAATCAAACCCAATCAAGATCCAAGTTTAATTTTCTATAGCGAAATTACAATGAACAATTACCACAATTTGGGAGAGGACAGCAAACTCGATGATATCATATCTGTATAGAAACGACAATTACCACGATGAGGAACACGACTAGCAGAATCTCTCTTTATTATGCCTTTGAAAAGTGGTTGAGTCGATCATATCATATCTGTATTAATAAGATAGATTGGTTACCAAATTTCATGCTGTACAGGTATCCAGAAGATAAATATGATAGGACATGGCGTCCTTGCAACGGGTTATATTATTGGCTATGAAACATGGAATTTTACAAGCAGTACTTTGAGAATCAAGACCACTCGTGGTGATGCTTATGAGGTCCCAAGCATGGTAATGGGGACTGCAACTGTTGCTGCAGATAATTTTACATTGCAATATTTCTTGCACTATGGCCTCGATTCGAGTGTTGAAACAACATTCTATATCTTTTTTCACTTTGCCGATTTCGACTAGTTAAGTGGGAACGGAAGTAGAATTTTTCAGGTGAGAGCAGACGGGGAACCCGATAGCGATAACCATTTCTTATATTTTAAGAAATGGTATATATAATACATTAATCATAGATTATTATAACATCAGTCCTGCATATCTTATTTTAATCTGACAAGGGTGGCCGGTTCCACCCTTCCCCATCCTAAATGCTGCTTGTTTAGCTGATTGCTGAGTTGAAGTTTCAATATTAAGTTGAAGATGAAGCACATTTTCTGCCACCTTTGTTAAAATAATGGAACTTGCTTAGGGATCCATTTGGCCAACTTGGAGTATACAATAATTCAGTGGTAAGACGGTGGCATCCCAACCCCTTCAATGTTGCTCCAATTTAGCGGTAAGACTGATCCAAGTCATACGTCTACTCTATATTGTGTCTTCTTAGTATAACAAATATTAAAAGACTCTAGCAACAAACAAAGCATGTTAGACGAAATGTTGATTCTGTCACTCTATATCATCTCCATATTATGTCAAAGCTATGAATTGGATATTCAATTAACATCTTTTGATTATTTAATTTTGGGTTGAAGTAGTAAGAATCACCTATTATATTATTAATCAATCTCTCTCAATAGTGATTAATGAAGATATGGATTGATAAGCTAGTTGATTATTCTTTTGATTGTTCAATGTCGACAAATATATTATTTGAGTTGACTCAACTACCTTGATTTGTGTTGCCCAACACAAGCTTGATTTGTTTTAGGATTATTGTTCTTTGTTAAATCTGTATTTGATTACCTAATATATGGCTTGGATTCAAAGACAACCAATGTCCATTTCCGAGATCGTCTCATGCTGAGGTATTGGAAAGCAAAGAAAGTTGAATCGAAACTTGGATTGGGCTGATAAGTCAAAGTCTTCTTTGGAGAGGAGAGCCGGTCGGTACAATTAAATTCCATGCATGATGGAAATTTGACCATGGAGTGGAAGAAATTGTGCGCATCAGCCGGCTTATAAATTGTGTGCATCAGCCGGCTTATAAATTGTGTGCATAGCGTAGCATGCACCTCCACCTTCGCCCTCTTCTTCTGATTGTGGCGGCCATGGCTTTCACCCGATCCTTCTCATCGTCTTTATTCTGCCTTTTGGGCATCCTCCTCCTCCTCCACGGGGCAGCGGTGGCACGAGGTTGTTTTAGCATGGAGAGGGAGGCGCTGCTGGACTTCAAAGCTGGTGTCGGAGACACCAGTGGCCGGCTATCGTCTTGGACAGGCCACCACTGTTGCACATGGAAGGGAGTGGCCTGCGACACCACCACCGGCCACGTCGTCATGCTGGACCTCCGGAACACAAATTTTACAGACGATTGGGCATTACGCGGTGAGAGGATGAACTCGTCATTGCTTGCTTTGTCTCATCTGGAGCACTTGGATCTTAGCTTCAATAATTTCAGCGGGATCCGCATGCCGGAATTCATCGGCTCCTTCAAGAAACTGAGATACCTCAATCTATCTTCTACATATTTCATGGGAGGAATACCTGCTCGGCTGGGGAACCTTTCGAGCCTCGACGTTCTTGATCTAAGCGATGCTTTATACGTCGATGCTTATGGCCACGGATATCCCGTCAACAACCTCGACTGGCTCTCCCATCTCACCTCCCTGAAGCACCTGGACCTGACCGGGTTGAACCTAACCGATGTCCCAGATTGGTTCTCAGCCGTGAACATGCTGCCTTCCCTCCAAGTGTTAAGTATGCCCTCCGTTGGTCTCAACAGCATCCCAGCTTCTGTTGTCCACCTCAACTTCACCTCCTCTCTCACCGTCCTTGATCTCTCCTTCAATAGTTTCAGCTCCACATTACCCAAATGGTTGTGGAATATTAGTAGTCTTACGCATCTTGATCTCCAATATTCTGGGTTCCATGGCGTTATTCCGGATGCAATTGGAGACTTGGGCTCTCTTACTTTTCTTGATCTAGGAGACAATCAACTCGAGGGTACCGTACCGAGATCCATGGTTGATCTCCGTAGACTGGAAGAATTACATATGCCGAGCAACCAATTGACAGGAAATTTGAGCGGTTGGCTGGAGCAAATGACGACTCTCGTCAGTTTGGATCTCAGCTATAATTTATTCAATGGTTCCATGCCTTCTTACGTTGGTAAGTTGTCTAATCTCACTGACTTGTTTCTCGGTGGAAATCATCTTGGAGGTGTCATTTCAGAAGTTCATTTTGAAAATCTTACGAGATTGCAAGTGCTGGACTTGAATGGCAAGACCATCACCATATCAATTAGTCAGAGTTGGGTCCCTCCTTTCCAACTCAGATTAGTAGATTTAAACAATTGTCAGCTGGGACCCCAACTTCCAAAATGGTTGCAGTTTCAAACACAGATGGAAGAATTACATTTGGCAGATTGTGAAATTACAGGGACAATGCCCGCTTGGTTTTGGAATATTTCATCTTCTACCATCACATATATAGATCTTTTCAACAACCAAATAGGAGGCAAGCTGCCATCTTCTTTGAAGTTCACCAAGTTGAAATCATTATCTTTGGACTGCAACGTATTTGAAAGTCCATTGCCAACGATGCTACCGTCTCACGCTTGATATTCTATATCTCTTCAATAATTCCTTTACAGGGGAATTGCCAATACGGCCCTATATTAGATTTGTGTCACTCTCAAATAATATGCTTGATGGTGGCTTATCTTCGTCAATTTGCCAATGGACATATCTCGAATACCTTCACTTTTCGAACAACAAATTATTTGGTGAGATCCCTTATTGTCTAGGAGAGTCATTACAAAATCTTTTTTTTCTTAAATTTGGGCAGCAATCATTTGTCGGGTGAAATTCCACACACGATCGGGTTTTTAAGTGGGCTTTCGCTATTGCAATTGAATAATAACAGTTTCTCGGGCGAGGTTCCTTTGTCATTGAAAAATTGTACAAAGTTACAGTTTCTTGATCTGGCTCAAAATAATCTTGTCGGAAGTATAACGCCATGGATAGGAGAAAATCTACGACAACTAGTAGTGCTTCGTCTACGTTCAAATATGTTTTTTGGAGTTATTCCCTGGCAACTTGCTGGATTTCAACAGCTTAAAATATTGGATCTTGCGAATAACAACTTCTCTGGTTCAATACCTCACAACATTGGTAATTTAAGTACCATGAGATCGACATCACAATATTATGAAGATTGTTCTTATGTATCAGATGTCTTTACAAAGGGACAAGATCTTTATTATTCAACATGTAGTATACAACTTATGAAAAGTTTGGATCTTTCAAACAATAGACTAATTGGAGAGATACCAAAAGGAATCGGAGACCTTGCAGGACTCAAGAACTTAAATTTGTCAAGAAATCATTTGCAAGGGAAAATCCCCTGGCAGATAGGAGGAATGAAATCATTAGAATCCCTTGATCTATCGATAAATGACCTTTCTGGTAGCATTCCCGAGAGCTTATCGGATTTATATTCCTTGAGCTATTTGAATTTGTCATACAATAATCTTTCGGGAATGATACCATCTGGTCATCAACTCCAAACCTTAATTGATCCATCCATCTACATGGGTAATATTGACTTATGTGGACCACCAATTCTCAAAAGTTGTTTTAATAATAAAACAACTCAAAATATTATACAAGAGTACAAGAAAGAGATTCCCGAGTGGCTATGGTTCTATATCAGCATGGTCCTAGGATATGTGATGGGAGTTTGGATCTTTTGTGGTATTCTCTTCCTCAAAGATGCATGGAGGCACGCTTATTTCCATATGATTGATGATATATATGATTGGTTCTGGGTGCAATGGCATTTAATCTTTTGACGATTGTTTGGACTTTAATCCTAAAATTTCTAGTTTGGATGATCCAAGGCTTTACGATAGATGGGGAGAAGGTATGTCGTCACTCTACTTTTTATTTTTATTTATATGGTATTTTGGATTTGTAGATGCTGGTTGTGATCAATGAAAAAAGAATTTGTGTTGTTGATCTAAGAAAGGATGGGCTACTATATTTATGATGTTTGAAGATAGGTATTGATCAATTTGTATATAATGTGGTTGTTTATAGTCTAATTCTATTTGAGATTTGCATAATCAAAACATCATACTTCTATTTAAGGCTTGCATAATCATAACATCATGTAAGAGTTGGCTCATAGTTTTAAAGCAGAGAAATATTAGAAAAATAAAAGAACATACACCCAAGTCTTTAGTATGAAGATATAGTCTAAAAATAGGCTATATTGATTTTAAAAGAACAAACACATTACTTTAGAAATGATAGAATAGACATTATAATCTTGGGTGTATGTTATGTTTGTTTTTTAGATTGGTTTATATTACTGGAATGATTTAGGAAAAGGAGAGTGTTGATCACTATATCAGTTAAAATAATATACGAATAAGGTAGCATCCAATGATTTTATCTAACTTGTTTTCCAATTTACTAATATATATTTGTTAATTATGAAGTTATGTGATTTGCATATGTTAAATTGGCTTTTGAAAATAAGCTTTTCGATATTGCATTTGTTTAAAATAATTAAAATATTTGATTATTGTATTTTCAAATGCTATATTATTGGACACATTTCAAATAATAAAGAGTTATGCATTGGAAGGATATGTCAATATGTTATTTTAAATGATGGTTAATTGTTCAATTAGTTGGTTTTAATTTGGATCTTACTAATTGGGGTTATATATTGTTTATAAGTTCATAAACTAGTTTCTTAAGGGACTTGACATATAGGGATAAATGTCCTACCTATACCACAAAGGTTGAATATGTTTTTGATTCTTGTCATGGGATATAATATGATTGTAGCCATTAGATATATGTCCTTTGTTATAGTTATGACTATCGATGAATTTTAGATGTGAAAGCTTAGTTGTACTTATACTGATTCATAGTTAGTGAATGATAATCTTTGCATTAAAATGAAATATATCCACTTATGTTTTGTTATATAAATGTTTTCAAAGATTATGTTATCTGATGTGCTTGTTATGCTAAAAGTGATGATTTGAAAAGCATGCTTGCTCTTTATTTAAGAATAAAAGAGGGTTTAACATTTATGTATAGTTTTTTAAAATGCATTTATGATAAGTTTTGCTAGTATATGAGTTTTGGTGCTTACTAACTTGTGATTGCTCATATCCTTGTTGTTAAAATATTTCAGATGCCTACGAGTAGATTGAATTTAGTTATGCATCAAGGCAATAAATTATAATATTTATGGTTGGAACTCTCGAGACTTGTGATGTAATAATCCATTAGTGGAATGTCTTTGGTGAACTTATTTGTATTTGAGAGCTCAATATGTTGCTGATGTTATATGTGGACATTGTGGACGTATCTATTTTGCATTGTGTAAAGTGCATACATAGATTTGGATTTAAAAGGTCTATGTAATTGGAGGTGATGGAACTAAAAAAAAAAAAAAGGGGGAGCCGTCGCAATATTTGAGGTAGTTAGAAAATAAAAGTTCTTTAACAGTGTTTTTGTTCATATCTGTTCACTTTCCCAGTTCATTGTTAGTTTCTCCTTCTTCAATTAGCTGATGCCTTTCAGGAAATCCAAAGATATGAGCTAAAAGTTTATATTGTTGGGATTTAAAATACTATAGATAATGACATAACGGTACTCATCTTTCTTAATCATTTTAGAATTATTATCCGGTAGTTCAATTTTTTTTTCTAATAAACCTGTTATTATCAATTTTTTCTATTTGAAGTGATTTGACAACATTCGTCTATCTCTATAGAAAAAATTAAAATTTTCATTATATAAGTTCATTTAAAGACTTTGGTCATCTATATTCAAGGACAACTCTCGTTGTATATCTTCTTCCGTAAATATCAAATAATTTAATATCTTTCTCTCAAGAGGAATCAAAGTATTCTTCATATCTTGTTCTCCATCTTAAAATCTAGAGATACATATCTATAGAAGAAGTAAACCCCTTCAATACGGCTCCTAAGATAATGACATCTCAAACCCCTTTAATACTACCACAATTTAAGGGTAAGACTGACCTAAATCATCAATCCACTCTATATTAAGTCTTTTTAGTCAAAATAAATATTAAGAGGCTCTAAGTAAAAAAAACAAAATCATGTCAGATACAAATGTTAACTCTGTCACTCCAAGTCGTCTCTATATTATGCCAAAGTCATGAGTTGGACATCCAACTAACAAAGACTCCTCTATATACATATATTCTTCACATCTCGTTCTCTCTCGTAATATATATATATATATATATATATATATATATATGATATTTATAAAAAAAAACAAATCATTTCAATATGGCTCAAATTTAGTGGTAAGACAATGACATCCCGCCTTAATATTATTCCAATTTAATGGTAAGACTAATCCAGCCATCCGACTACTCTATATAAGTTCTCCTAGCAAAACAAATACTATGAGACTCTAGCAAAAATAAATAAATAAAATCATGTCAAACGTAAATATTCATTTATGTCACTTCAAAGTCGTCTTTACATTATATACAAATAAAGTAATGTCATATGGGACATCAACCAATAACAATTCCGCTCTCTCTCTATGCACGTATATGTATGCTGCCTGCTGAAGCAAAAATCTGCGGATGGCATGAAGGAGTTGAGTTGCAGGGAGACGATGAGAAACTTCATCATCGGAGTCTGCTTAGGATTCTTGCTAGTAGCAATTCTGGTGAAGTAACAAACATAAAGACTCATTTGCACTATACAAGTAATTCACTCTGTATACTCTTCGATTACAATTTTAACCACACATGTCCAGTAAAAGACTATTAGACTAAATCAAACCCAATCAAGATCCAAGTTTAATTTTCTATAGAAGCGAAATTACAATGAACCATGCTGTAGTTATGATTCTTTAATTTTGCAAGTTTGACACGAAGCACAAGCTAAATGAACTCAGCATAATGTTATTATTTGATGTCGACTCCAGTAATGCAACAAAAAGATAAGCGGACCAACACTTCAGAAATAATCACATATATCTGATGCAAATAAGTGAGCGGAAATAGGAGATCCCAGGAGATGATTACCACAATTTTGCTTTTATTATTATTTTTGTTTATAAAAAATATAGCTTAGGGATGGGAGGCTTCTCACCCTCATCTTCTCCAGGATAGGATAAAAGAGCAGCAGCAGCAGCAACAACAACAATAAATACTTAAACTTATATATTTTGGATGAGCATACATGATTTAAATCAAAAGATAAACTCATGTGAGACATGCAAGACCATAGTTAGCAAGATGGAATCAAGACAACTAATAATAATAATAATAATAGCATAATAATCATCTCAATACTTATTAAAACCTCAATCTATCGATCATCCATCACAATATAAAAGCCCCGTATGTGCACTCTCAACTGTCTCTTTTCTTCAATTCTAATTAAGGTTAATTTACTAAATCTTTTGAACTCCTTTCTAACTTTAGCATTAGAGGGGACTTGCATGTTCACCCTAGCATAGTTTTTGCAAAGTTTTGATCTAAATTTCTTGCTTTCCGATTACCTCAGCATGAGACGATCTTGAAACTGGACATTGGTTGATTTGGAATTCAAGCCACATATTAGGTAATCAAATTCTGATTCTTCAAAGATCAACAATAGTAAAACAAATCAAGATTGTGTTGGGTAAAAACTTGCTTGAACATGCGTGTATAAGACCACCACTTGAGTCTACGTTGAAACTTGAGTAATAAATAATATATATGTACTTTGGCCTGATAAGATATGAGTTCTGCTATTTGTAGGTGCTCTATAAACTAATCACATAGATGATAGTACGTGTGACATATTACATACTCTTTTTACTTATTTATTAGTATTTTTCTCACTTTATATTATCTGTTGCATATATTATGACATTCATGGATCTATGCAATAAAACTCAGATCGTGATGAGATCATGATAATGAGATCGATTCACCTTTAAACATAAATCCTAAATCATCTTAGTCATAGGTTACTCGAGAGAGACATCGAGAAAACCAAACAAACTAATGCATTGTATACTCGTCCATATGATGGAGATTGTTGGTCTCATAGTCGTTCGTGTGGAGGTACCAGAGGTATAGTGCTCGTGTTCATTGGAGAATGAGTTCATTGATTAATTTGCATATAAAATGTTGGATGGTTCATGATGCCTAACATCAGACAGCAATTCCGTAGTCTCAATTGTGTATCTGCTCCTTAGACTTGAGATACAAAGAATGTCTTGTATGAGTACTTCATTCTTTGACACCAAATTTATAGGTTTGGAAGTTTCAAATCTAGTACAATCGGTTATCGAGAATGATAACTAATCTTATCAAGACAATTGAGTATCAATAGAGGATCATCTACTCTCGATTTCATTAGAGGAATATCTCATGTATGCTTGCTTAGATAAAATTTCTAACCAGGGTTATTTGGATTAAGAGAGAATGAGTTCTATAGAAGAATTCGATTAGAGCAAGACTCCGACAAGATTCCATATGGGCCTAACGTTACCATACCCAATAAACGATCTTTGGGATATTAGATGGATAATGAATAATAGATATATGATAATCATGGATAAACAAGTCCGATGGATTAGATCTCTATATCATCTCAGGACTATGGCGTTGTAGCCTAGTACATCCATAATAATGTAATTTCTCGATCTTTCACTCTTCTTACACATACAAGAAGACGAGGTGTGTATGTAAGTCCATCAGACAAGGCAGGAGGAGATCATGCCATCTCGTGCAGTCAATCAGAGAGTGTTGTGTTGATGGCAATGGAGCAAGTAAAGCACTGATCGTTGTGGTTTTATTTCCCCGTTCGCAGCCACAAAAGAGGAAGACGGTGGACAAAGATTCCACCTTTTTGACTTGGCTCGACTCCGCCAAAGATGGCTGCCTTCCTACTCCACCGAAAAGAAGGAAATGGGAACCACTGCTGTCTCCACCTGCTCCGACACTGAAGTCAAGTCAACCGTCACTCCCTCTTGTTCGCCACTGCTGTCTCCACCTGCTCCGACGACCGACGGGGTTAGAATCGGGGTCAAGCGCGGGTCCCCAACACGGCTTTAGCGGTCGATGCCAGACTTCATCTTCACAAGTCGTCAGGTCAAGACAATGTAATCATCAAATCCAGATATATTATCTTCCACCAAATGCCGTAGATAAAGATGGCATCACGAATCTCACCGAGTAGCTTTATTCCATAAGCGCTTTAGCATTAGTAGAAAATATATTTTATTAAAATAATTCAATAATATATATATATATATATATAATAAGCTCGGTGCTTAATCTAAAAACTTAAAATTTGGATTGAATTAGCGTCGAGAATCGTCATTATTATTTGTTTTTTATAGTATTGATGATGTCCGATCGGCAAGAACTTGATTCACAACGATACTGTGAAAACACACCATCTTCCTATCTCCTGACCACTATGATTATTACACAATCAATATCAAAAGAACAATCAAGGGATTTAATAACGGAACCATACACTCAAAATAACTTGTATAAAATTTATGTGGTCAAGCATCTGTATTCTTCATTATGCAAAAATAATAATAATAATAAAATTGTTTAAGTGTAAGAAATGAGACTATCTATCTCATGAGTCAATCCAAATGTATCATCTATTTCGAAATGGAAGTGTTTTTCTTTCACACCTTCTATCAAAACCTTGAGATGATTCCTTGAGGATTTATTTCAGTGTCTTGTTCTCTCAGTAACGTTGGTACCGAGGCAATTTAATTCTGATTATGAAATCAAAAAGAAATACTTACTATTTTGCACTCTTGTTATTTCAGTCAGTCAACTGTTTCGGAGTCAAAGTGGTGTCGTCTCGATCTATTCACGTTCATGATCCACATGATGCTCTGCATCATGGCCACCCGTTCCATCCATCTGAACTCCGACCTCTTTCGTCACATATGAACTCTCCGATGGCGAAGGTGACTTGTGTGCTCTCCGCATGGCCATGAAACATGGAGTGGGCTGATAAGTCAAAGTCTTCTTTGGAGAGCCGGTCGGTACAATTAAATTCCATGCATGATGGAAATTTGACCACGCAGTGGAAGAAATTGTGGGCATCAGCCGGCTTATAAATTGTGTGCATAGCGTAGCATGCACCTCCACCTTCGCCCTCTTCTTCTGATTGTGCCGGCCAGGAGTAGGTAGGTAGGTAGGTAGGGAGGAGATCAAACTGCGCGCCATGGCTTTCCCTTTACGCTTCTTATCATCATTGTCGTTGTGCCTCTTGGCCTCCTCCTCCACCGTGCCACGGTCACAAGCGGGTGTTTCAGCATGGAGAGGGAGGCACTGTTGGAGTTCAAAGCCGGCATCCACGACACCCATAACCGGCTATCTTCTTGGGTGGTTGCGGGTGTCTCCGACACCAGCTTTGAAGTCCAGCAGCGCCTCCCTCTCCGTGCTAAAACACCCTCGTGCCACCGCTGCCCCGTGGAGAAGGAGGATGCCCAACAGGCACAACAACGATGACGATGAGAATGATGAGAAAGCCATGGCGCGCAGTCTGATCTCCCTCCCTAAGGTAGAAGTAACGATGTAGCTTTAGGATTAAAGTCACAAATTTGTAAGCCAGCTGATGCGCACAATTTCTTCCACTCCATGGTCAAATTTCCATCATGCATGGAATTAATTGTACCGTCCCGCTATCTGAAGAAGACTTTGACTCATCAGCCCACTGCATGTTTCATGGACATGCGGAGAGCACTCAAGTCACCTTCGCCATCCCAGACTTCATATGTGGTCATGATGCAGAGCATCATGTGGATCGTGAAGGTGAATAGATCGAGACTACACCACTTTGACTCGAAACAGTTGACTGACTGAAATAACAAGAGTGCAAAATAGTAAGTATTTCTTTTTGATTTCGTAATCAGAATTAAATTGCCTCGGTACCAAAGTTACTGAGAGAACAAGACACTGAAAGTAACAAGTGTTCTTACCTAGGCATCTCAAGGTTTTGATACAAGAAGTTGTGAAAGAAAAACACTTCCATTTCTAAATAGAAAATATTTTTTGAAGGTCCACGTGAGATGATATATTTGGATTGACTCGTTATATAGATAGTCTCATTTCTTACACCTAAACATAGTATCATAAAACTGATGATCTGGAGTTGGATGTATCATACATCATAATTTTTTTTTTTGTCAATCGAAGGATTTGAAGTTAGATAGTGCTCGGAGAAGAAACCGTAACTTAACCTAATATCTAATACCAAATGTTGAACCAAATAAAAAGAAGAGATAAGCCTATCACACAACAATACGGACAAGGCAAAATACTTTATCTTTCACTCAAAACCTTTTACAACTTTAAAAAATTTATATTTTATGACCCAAGTTATGGAGTTTATATAGTTTCCATAAATTAATTAATAATTATATTTAAAATAAATTATTCTTTTCTAGAAACCTCTTTCAAGAATCAAGAATCATTTATTTTTTATAGATATTTAATTTATTTTTTCTCTTGATATAATAAACTTTTCGTTTGAAATATTGAATGTCTGTACGATACCTTAATAAATTTAATTCGAAACACCTCCATCTCCGGGTTAAAATATCCACTTGCCACTGTTGCCACTCCTAGCCATCACAATTAGAAGAAGAGGAAGAAGGTGGAGGTGTATGGCCGGTCAAGTCACAAAGCCAACATGCATGGTTTATAAAGCAACCGACGAGGAAATGGATGCACCCAAAAGTCTCCCACGCCATGGACTACTTTTGATCTCGAAGCAGCCCTCTACTTCATAACTCCAGTCAAGAAAAACTTAAATGCTAAGGTGGCCATTAAAACTGGGGAGGTCTAATTTGAGGTAGTAATTCTCAAACAACCTATTTCATTTAGATAGTGTTTGATATCTTTCATATCTTTTACTGTATCTTTAGAGTCATCATCATATATTGTTGTTCGTTGTGGACAAATAGCATCATGTCAATTTAAGTGTCAAGGTTGAACTACACCTACATTTCTTCTTTGATTGATTCTATAATAATCCACAGTTCCTTCTTCATCTAACTCATCTTTATTGGTTGGTTGCATACGTTGAATTATAGACCCGTGTTGATGATTAGAATGGCTATTAGTATCAACTCTAGCACGATTGATCCTGTTATCATCATCAACTCTTTTGGCACCTAAACCTAAGTTAGTGTAGTGAGCATATCATAAATCTCTTGAAGTTTCTATGTTATCCTTACTTCTTGTGTCTCTAATGTTGTCCGTACAACTAGCACTCTCCAATTATTATTAATGAGATTATTATCATTGCTTTCATCATGAATATTATCATCATCAAATTTGTCACTATCATCGATAATGTCCTATCGTCGTTATCATCGTCAATAATGTCCCCTCTGAATCTTATCTCGATGGGTTATAGGATTGTACTTAGTAAATTAAGTTTCGTACATGTAAGATCCACCGTAAGCAGTGGGTATAAAGCGTATTTCTTAATTTTTTAACCATAAGACTATTATGCTAACCTCCTGTAAACTATGAGCTCCTCGGAAAGAACAGACGCCGACGTCTGCTACATATTTCCAAAGCTCAAGCTGTACCGCAAGGCTAATCAGTTGATCTTTACCTGACGATTCACAGATTTCATGCCTTGTCGCGTCGACGGGACGGACAACGATGTCCACGAGATGTTGGCCATCCTTTTTCCCAACACTCGGAGGGGACCGACCGAGACGACGCCCATCCTCTCCCATCTTTTCCTTCCTCTTCGATTGACCTCTCGCCAAAGCTGCAACGCCATGACCGCTCTTTAATCGAGCACATCAGGTGATCTCCGGGGCGATCGATCGCCTGGCAGAAGGAGCGAAGTTGCACGAAAGAATTCGGTGAGGCAGGAGATAAGCACGGAGCTTTTTACCCGTGCGAAGACGTGGTCAAAGACTCGACCTTTTACTTGACTTAACTTGACTCCGCCAAAGATGGCTGCTTTCCTCCTTTGCCGAAAAGAAGGAAATGGGACCCACGAGAGCAACCCTCACTCGCTCTGTACTTTGGCTTCCCATTCGCCACTGCTGTTTCCACCTGCTTCCTATTAGCGGTCGATGGCAGACTTCCTCGATCAGATCTGCACGATTCTCCGATCAAGTCGTCAGGTCAAGTCAATGTAATCATCACCTCACCTTCGCCCTGTTCTTCCAATTGTGGCGGCCAGGAGAAGGTAGGGAGGGGAGATCAAACTGCGCGCCATGGCTTTCTCATCATTCTTCTCGTCATTGTTGTTGTGCCTGTTGGGCATCCTCCTTCTCCACGGGGCAGCGGTGGCACGAGGGTGTTTTAGCATGGAGAGGGAGGCGCTGCTGGACTACAAAGCTGGTGTCGGAGACACCAGTGGCCGGCTTTCTTCTTGGAGTGGCCACCACTGTTGCACATGGAAGGGAGTGGCCTGCGACACCACCACCCGCCACGTCGTCATGCTGGACCTCCGGAACACAAATTTTACAGGCGATTGGGCATTACGCGGTGAGAGGATGAACTCGTCATTGCTTGCTTTATCTCATCTGAAGCACTTGGATCTTAGCTTCAACGATTTCAGCGGGATCCGCATGCCGGAATTCATCGGCTCCTTCAAGAAACTGAGATACCTCAATCTATCTTCTACACGATTCATGGGAGGAATACCTGCTCGACTAGGGAACCTTTCGAGCCTCTACGTTCTTGATCTAAGCGATGCTTTATACGTCGATGATTATGGCCACGGATATCCCGTCGACAACCTCGACTGGTTCTCTCATCTCACCTCCTTGAAGCACCTGCACTTGAGCTGGTTGAAACTTACCAATGTCCCAGATTGGTTCTCATCGGTGAACATGCTGCCTTCCCTCCAGGCGTTAAGTATGTCTTCCGTTGGTCTCAAAAGCATCTCAGCTTCTGTTGTCCACCTCAACTTCACCGCCTCTCTTACCTTCCTTGATCTCTCTTGTAATAATTTCAACACCACCTTACCCAAATGGTTGTGGAATATTAGTAGTCTTGCCCATCTCGATGTTCGTGATACCGGGTTCCATGGTGTTATTCCTGATGCGATTGGAGACTTGGGCTCTCTTACTTTTCTTGATCTAGGAAGAAATCAACTCGAGATCCGTGGTTGATCTTCGTAGACTGAAAGAATTACATATGCCGAGCAACCAATTGACAGGAAATTTGAACAGTTGGCTAGAGCAAATGACAAATCTCATCAATTTGGATCTCAGCTATAATTTATTCAATGGTTCCATGTCTTCTTACGTTGGTAAGTTGTCTAATCTCACTGAATTCAATCTCGGTGGAAATTCTCTTGGAGGTGTCATTTCAGAAGTTTATTTTGAGAATCTTACGAGATTACAAGTGTTGGACTTATCTTACAATCCCATCACCATATCAATCGGCAAAAGTTAGATCCCCCCTTTTCAACTCAGATTTGTAGATTTAACCAAGTCTTAGTTGGGCCCTTAATTTCCAGAATTGTTGCAGTTTCAAACACAGATCGAAGCATTATATTTGGCAGACTGTAAAATTACAGGACTAATGCCCGCTTGGTTTGAGAATATTTCATCTTCTACCATCACAGATTTAGACCTTTCCAACAACCAAATAGGAGGCAAGCTGCCATCTTCTTTGAAGTTTACCAAGTTGGAAAGATTATATTTGGACTCCAACAGGTTTGAAGGTCCATTGCCAACGATGTTACCGTCTACACTTGAGGCTCCATCTCTGTCCAATAATTCCTTTACAAGACAATTGTTGATATGGCCCCATGTTAGATTTGTGTCGATCTCAGATAATATGCTTGCTTCATCAATTTGCCAGAGGACACATCTTCAATTCCTTGATCTTTCAAACAACAACTTATTGGGTGAGATCCCTTATTGTCTGGGAGAGTCATTACAAAATTTGTATTTCTTAAATTTGAGCAACAATCACCTATCAGGTAAAATTCCACACACGATTGGGTTTTTAAGTGCGCTTTCGCTATTGCAACTAAAAAATAATAGTTTTTCGGGCGAGGTCCCTTTGTCATTGAAAAATTGTACAAAGTTACTGTTTCTTGATCTGGCTCAAAATAATCTTGTTGGAAGTATAACGCAATGGATGGGAGAATCTTGTTGTGTCATGGCAACAGTTTATGGTTCAAACTCTTGAGACTTGTGATGTAGTGGTGAAATCATTTGTATTTGAGAGCTCAATATGTCGCTGCTGTTATATGTGGACGATTATGGATGTATTTGTTTTGTATTGTGTAAAGTGCATACATAAATTTGGATCTAACAGGTCTATGTATTTGGAGCCGCTGCAATATTTGAGGTAGCTACAAAATAGAAGTGTTTTTGTTGGTATCTATTCACTTTCTCGGTTCATTGCTGATGCCTCTCAGGAAATCCAAAGGCGTAGGCTAAAAGTTTCTATTGCTGGGATTGGAAATACTATAGATAATGACATAGCGGTACTCATCCTTCTTAATCATTTTAGAATTATTATCTGGTAGTTCAGATTTTTTCTAATAAACCTATTATCATCAAAGGTTTGAAATGCATGGTTTCTCACCGCTCGTCTTCTCTGCACCAATCCAATTCCATGAGAACGAACATCTGATGGTGGGAGCAAAAACATGATGAAAATTTGATCAGGAGATGATGATTTCCGTGGAAAAATTTTCAGGAAAATTTTCTCAGGAGAAGTGATTGGCATCCACAACCAACCATACTCTCACGTCACCTAATATTATGTTGAAAATTTTCTTAGAAGAAAGGTGACCGGCATCATCGAGAGTTAACGTTGCTCTCGCGTCACCTCATACTATGTTGAAAATTTTCTCAGGAGAAGATGATTGGCATCGAGAATTAACGTTGCTCTCATGTCACCTAATGCTATGTTCACTCTCTATTATACGGTAGTTCAGTTTTTTTTTCTCCTAATAAACCTGTCATCGTCATTTTTTTATTCTATTTAAAATGATTTGATAACTTTCATCTATCCGAAGAAAATTATTATTTTTTATTATGTGAGATCAATTAAAGATTTGGATCATCCCCACTCAAGCATAATTCTTTTTGTATATCTATCTTCTCCTATTAATATCAAATAATTTATATCTTTCTCTAAACGAAAATCAAAGTATTCTTCACATCTTATTCTCTCTCTTAAAATCTAAAGATACATAGAATATCCTACAGAAGAAATAAACTCTTTCGATATGACTCCTAAGATAATGATATCCTAACCCTTTTAATGCTGCTCCAATTTAAGGATAAGATCGATTCAAGTCATCAATCTACTCTATATCCAATCTTCTTAGTCAAAACAAATATTAAGAGACTCTGAACAAAAAATAAAATCATGTTAGATGAAAACATTGACTCTATCACTCCAAGTCGTCTCTATATTATGCCAAAACCATGAGTAGGATATCCAACTAACGTCTCCTCTCTCTCTCTCTCTCTCCATATATATATATTCTTAGTAGGCAACATACATGTATGTATATATATTCTTCACATCTTGCTCTCTCTCTCTTTTAAAATCGAGAGATATATATGATATTTATAAAAGAACCAAACCCCTTCAATACGACTCTAATTTATTGGTAAGACGGTGACATCCCAACCCCTTCAATGCTGCTCCATTTTAGTGGTAAGATTGATCCAAGTCATCCGTTTACTCTATATCAGGTCTTCCTAGTAAAACAAATATTAAGAGACTTTAGTAGAAAACAAAGCATGTCAGACGAAAACGTTGATTCTGTCACTCCAAATCATCTCCACATTATGCCAAAGCCATGAATTGGACATCCGACTAATATCTTTTGATTATTCAATTTTGGGTTGAAACAGTAAGAATCGCCTGTTTTGTTATTAATCAATCTCTCTCGATCGATTAACACCCAAATGTTTTTCCGTGTGTATCTCCCTCGTGGAGATCTTAGATTTATGGTGTATGTACCGAAATAAATTCTAATTTATTAAAAATTAATTTTTCTATTTAGATCTCTAAACTAAGTTCTAATTTACCACAAGTCAAAGTCTTGGTGGCCAGCGACGTGTAGAAAAAGAATCCATGGAATGCAGCTTAGGATGTGAGGCTTCTCACCGCTCATCTTCTCTGCATCAATCACCACAAGTCAAAGTCTTCTTGGACATTTCCTGCGAGTCGCTCGTCCGTCAAACGGTGCTCATCCCACTGATTGAGGCCGATGCTAACAGTTTCCAAAAAGTTGTATTAATCATGGCGGCTTTCATCCGCAGGTATCTATCATTTTAATGATGCAACAAAAACTTGGCCCTTACTCTTAATGATGAAGGTGACTTGTGTGCTCTCCGCATGGCCACGAAACTTGGATTGGGCTGATAAATTATCTAATCTTACTGAATTATATCTCGGTGGACAGTCTTCGAAGGTTTCATTTCAGAAGTTCATTTTGAGAATCTTACAAGATTGCAAGTGTTGGATTTATCTTACACTCCTATCACCATATCAATTGGCCAGGGTTGGGTTCCCCCTTTCCAACTCAGATATGTAGATTTAAGCAATTGTCAGTTGGGATCTCAATTTCCAGAATGGTTGCAGTTTCAAACACAGATGGAAGAATTACATTTGGAAGACTGTAAAATTACAGAGACAATGCCTCCTTGGTTTTGGAATATTTCATCTTCTACCATCAAATATTTATATCTTTCCAACAACCAAATAGGAGGCAAGCTGCCATCTTCTTTAAAGTTCACCAAGTTGGACTAATTATATTTGGATTCTAACAGATTTGAAGGTCTATTACCAATGATGCTACCGTCTACACTTCATACTCTTTATCTCTTCAATAATTCCTTTACAGGGCAATTGTCGATATGGGCCTACGTTCAATCAGTATTACTCTCAGATAACATGTTTGATGGTGCCTTATCTTCATCAATCTGCCAATGGACATATCTCGAAGACCTTGATCTTTCGAACAATAAATTATTTGGTGAGATCCCTTATTGTCTGGGAGAGTCATTACAAAATCTTTTTTCCATAAATTTGGGCAACAATCATTTGTCGGGTGAAACTCCACACATGATCGGCTTTTTAAATTGGCTTTTTCTATTGCAACTGAAAAATAACAATTTTTCGAGTGAGGTTCCTCTGTCATTGAAAAATTGTACAAATTTATGGCTTCTTGATCAGGCTCAAAATAATCCTATTGGAAGTATAATGCTATGGATGGGAGAAAATATAAGACAACTGATGGTGCTTCGTCTACATTCAAATATGTTTTCTGGAGTTATTCCCTAGCAACTCTCGACTTGAACGGCTTCAAATATTGGATCTTGCGAATAACAACTTCTCTGGTTCAATACCTCACAACATTGATAATTTAAGTACCATGAGATCAACATCACAATATAATAACTTTTGTTTTGATGAATTAGATGTCTTTACAAAGGGACAAGATCTTTCTTATTTACAATGTAGCTTTGTAACATATGAAAAGTTTGGATCTTTCAAACAATAGTCTAACCGGAGAGATCCCAAAAGGAATTGGAGACCTTGCAGGACTCAAGAACTTAAATTTGTCAAGAAATCATTTACAAGGGAAAATCCCTTTGGAGATTGGAGGAATGAAATCATTAGAATCCCTTAATCTATCGACAAATGGCCTTTCTGGTAGCATTCCTAAGAGCTTATCGACTTTATATTCCTTAAGCTTTTTGAATATATCGTATAATAATCTTTCGGGAATGATACCATCTGGTCGTAAGAATCGCCTGTTATGTTATTAATCAATCTCTCTCAATAGCGATTAACCCGAAGATGCCTAAGAAGATGTGGATTGATAGGCCAGTTGATTATTCTTCCTTATCGGGTCACATACTATCTACATCTTTTGATTATTCAATTTTCATGTGTTGGACACTTATCTTATTAGGCCAAGTATATATCTATATATCTATATATATATATATAAATAAAATTTATTTCAAAGTTTCAACACAGACTCAACTACTTTGATTTGTTGCCCAACACAATCTCGATTTGTTTTACAATTATTGTTCTTTGTTAAATTAGAATATGATTACCTAATATATGGCTTGGATTCAAAGGCAACCAAAGTCCATTTCCGATACGTCTCATTCTGAGGTATTGGAAAGCAAGAAATTTGAATCGAAACTTTGCAGAACTTACATTTGGGTGAACATGCAACTCGCCTGTGATGCTAAAGCTAGAAAGGAGTTTAAAAGATTTAGTAAAGCATCTGAATCAGAAGTGAAGAAAAAGAGAGTCAATTGAGAATCCATATGTCGATTTTTAAATCTACTAAGAGAAATTTAAGAACACCCAAATGTTTTCCTGTATGTATCTCTCCCATCGAGATCTTAGATTTATGATATATGCACAGATATAAATTCTAATTTATTAAAAATTAATTTTTTCCTATTTAGAATTCTAATCTAAATTCTAAGTCTTGGTGGCCAGCGACGTGCAGAAAAAGAATCCATGGAATGCAGCTTAGGGATGTGAGGCTTCTCACCCCTCATCTTCTCTGCATCAATCAAATTTAATGAACACGACCCCACATTTTTTTGGTTTTATTTCCTGCGACTCGCTCGTCCGTCAAACAGTGCTCATCCCACCGATTGAGACCGATGCTATCGGATTCCAAAACGCTGCATTAATCATGGCAGCTTTCATCCTTAAGAATCTATCAGTATACCCCGACGATGATGGAACAAAACTTATATCTTATTAGGCCAAGTACATACATACATACATATATATATATATATATATATATATATATATATATATATATATATATATATATATATATATATATATATATATATATATATATAATTTATTCCTAAAATTTTAACACAAACTCAACTACCTTGATTTGTTGCTCTTACATATGCATGTTCAAGCAAGTTTGTTAACCAACATAATCTTGATTTGTTTTATTATTGTTCTTTGTCAAATCTGTATTTGATTACCTAATATATGGATTGGATTCAAAGGCAACCAATGTCGATTTCTAAGAATCCATGGAATGCAGCTTTTTTGGTTTTACTTCCTGCGACTCGCTCGTCCGTCAAACCGTGCTCATCCCACCACCGATGCTATCAGCTTCCAAAAAGCTGTATTAATTAATCATGCGACTTTAATCCTTGGGTATCTATCTATCTATCAGTTTACCCCGACGATGATGGAACAAAAACTCTTACGTCACACGATGCTATGTTGAAAATTCTCTCTCGACAACTAATAGAAAGCGACGATAGAGAAAAAAAAAAAGGAAGCGAGTTCAAAATTCAAAATTATGTATTTAATATAGAAACTTTAGTCTATTTTAATTCATCTCTCATCTCAAATTATGTACCTAAAGTATTAATCGATTTTACTGTCTTGTTCTCTCAGTCAGTCAACTGTTTCTGAGACTGGTGGAGTGGTCTCGATCTGTTCTATGCATACTTGGCTTCACGTTCATGATCCGCATGATGCCCTACATCATAACCACCGGTTCCGTCCATCCCAACTCTTTCGTCACCATATGAAGTCCCCGATGGAGGAGGTGACTTGTGTGCTCTCCGATGAGTCAACGTCTTCTTCAGAGAGCGTGTCGGTGCAATTAATTCCACGCATGATGTATTGGAGTGGAGAAAGTTAGAGCATCATGGAGTGGAAGAAATTGTGTGCTTATAAATTTGTGATTTGTCATAGCGCAGCATGCACCTCCACCTCCAACTGGGCGCCATGGCTTTCACCCTATCCTTCTCATCATCTTTATTCTGCCTTTTGGGCATCCTCCTCCTCCTCCTCCTCCACGGGGCAGTGGTGGCACGAGGGTGTTTTAGCATGGAGAGGGAGGCGCTGCTGGACTTCAAAGCTGGTGTCGGAGACACCCGCAACCGGCTTTCTTCTTGGACTGGCCAAGACTGTTGCACATGGAAGGGAGTGGCCTGCGACACCACCACCGGCCACGTCGTCATGCTGGACCTCCGACGCACGAATTTTGCATTACGCGGGGAGAGGATGAACTCGTCATTGCTTGCTTTGTCTCATCTGGAGCACTTGGATCTTAGCTTCAATGATTTCAGCGGGATCCGCATCCCGGAATTCATCGGCTCCTTCAAGAAACTGAGATACCTCAATCTATCTTTTACATTTTTCATGGGAGGAATACCTGCTCGGCTGGGGAACCTTTCGAGCCTCGACGTTCTTGATCTACGCGATGCCTTAGATTTTGCATCCCATGTTGACAACCTCGACTGGCTCTCCCATCTTACCTCCCTGAAGTACTTGGACTTGACCGGGTTGAACCTAACCGATGTCCTAGATTGGTTCTCATCCGTGAACATGCCGCTGCCTTCCCTCCAAGTGTTACGTATGCCCTCCGTTGGTCTCGATACCATCCCTGCTTCTGTTGTCCACGTCAACTTCACCTCCTCTCTTACCGTCCTTGATCTCTCCTATAATAGTTTCAGCTCCACCTTACCCAAATGGTTGGGGAACATTAGTAGTCTTACCCATCTCGATCTCAATAATTGTGGGTTCCATGGCGTTATTCCGGATGCAATTGGAGACTTGGGCTCTCTTACTTTTCTTGATCTTGGAGACAATCAATTGACAGGAAATTTGAGCAGTTTGTTGGAGCAAATGACGACTCTCATCATTTTGGATCTCCGATCTAATTTATTCAACGGTTCTGTGCCTTCCTCCATTGGTAAACTATCTAATCTCACTGGCTTGTTTCTCGGTGGCAATTATATTGGAGGTGTCATTTCAGAAGTTCATTTTGCGAATCTTACGAGATTGCAACTGTTGGACTTGAATGACAACTTTATTACCATATCAATTGATCAGAGTTGGGTCCCCCCTTTCCAACTCAGATTTGTATATTTATCCGACTGTCAGTTGGGACCCCAATTTCCAGAATGGTTGCAGTTTCAAACACAGATCGAAGAATTATATTTGGAAGACTGTAAAATTACAGAGACAATGCCTCCTTGGTTTTGGAATATTTCATCTTCTACCATCAAATATTTATATCTTTCCAACAACCAAATAGGAGGCAAGCTGCCATCTTCTTTAAAGTTCACCAAGTTGGAAAGATTATATTTGGATTCCAACAGATTTGAAGGTCCATTACCAACGATGCTACCATCTACACTTCATACTCTTTATCTCTTCAATAATTCCTTTATAGGGCAATTGCCGATATGGGCCTACGTTCAATCAGTGCAACTCTCAGATAACATGTTTAATGGTGCCTTATCTTCATCAATCTGCCAATGGACATGTCTTGAAGACCTTGACCTTTCGAACAACAAATTATTTGGTGAGATCCCTTATTGTCTAGGAGAGTCTTTACAAAATCTTTATTTCATAAATTTGGACAACAATCATTTGTCGGGTGAAATTCCACACACGATCGGCTTTTTAAGTGGGCTTTTTCTATTGCAATTGAAAAATAATAGTTTTTCGGGTGAGGTTCCTTTGTCATTGAAAAATTGTACAGAGTTACTGTTTCTTGATCTGGCTCAAAATAATCTTATCGGAAGCATAACGCAATGGATGGGAGAAAATCTACGACAACTAGTAGTGCTTCGTCTACATTCAAATATGTTTTATGGAGTTATTCCTTGGCAACTTGCTCGATTTCAACAGCTTCAAATATTGGATCTTGCGAATAATAACTTCTCTGGTTCAATACCTCATAACATTGGTAATTTAAGTACCATGAGATCGACATCACAAAATTATGAATCTTGTGATTATGAATCAGATGTCTTTATAAAGGGACAAGATCTTCATTATTCAACATGTAGTATACAACTTATGAAAAGTTTGGATCTTTCAAACAATAGACTAACCGGAGAGATACCAAAAGGAATTGGAGACCTTGCAGGACTCAAGAACTTAAATTTGTCAAGAAATCATTTACAAGGGAAAATCCCTTCGGAGATAGAAGGGCTGAAATTATTAGAATCCCTTGATCTATCGATAAATGACCTTTCTGGTAGCATTCCTGAAAGCTTATCGGCTTTATATTCCTTGAGCTACTTAAATTTATCGTATAATAATCTTTCAGGAATGATACCATCTGGTCGTCAACTCCAAACCTTTATTGATCCATCCATCTATATGGGCAATGCTGACTTATGTGGACCACCAATTTCCAAAAGTTGTTCTAACAATAAAACAACTCAAAATATTATACAAGAGTACAGAAAGGAGATTCCTGAGTGGTTATGGTTCTATATCAGTATGGTACTAGGATATGTGATGGGATTTTGGACCTTTTGTGGTATTCTCTTCCTCAAAGACGCATGGAGGTATGCTTATTTCCATATGATTGATGATATGTATGATCGGTTCTGGGTGCAATGGTATTTAATCTTTTGATGATTGATTAGATTTTAATCCAAAAATTTCTAGTGTGGATGATCCAAGGCTTTACGTAGATGGGGAGAAGGCATGTCGTCATTCTACTTTTTATTTATATAGTATTTTAGATTTGAAGATACTGGTTGTGATTAATGAAAAAAAATTGTGTTGTTGATATAAGAAAAGATAGGCTACTATATTTATGGTGTTTGAAGACAGGTATTGATCAATTTCTATGTAATGTGGTTGCTTACGGTCTTCTTCTATTTATGGCTTGCATTATCATAAGATCATGCATGAGTTGGCTCATAGTTTTAAAGCAGAGAAATATTAGAAAAAGAAGAGAACATAGAACCAAATCTTCCTCATGAAGATATAGTTTAAAAATATGCTATATTGATTTTAAAGGAACAAAGATATTGCTTTCGAAATGATAGAATAAACATTATAATTTGACTAGCGTTTGTGTATTGGATTAAGAAGAAGTGAGGGATGGCTTTGGCAAAGGGAGAAAAGAGGAAAGAAAAAAAAAAAGAGGTGTGAGATTTAATAAGGATGATGTTTTTATATCAAGATAGTAAGTTTAAAATTTGAAAGATTATATATATAGATAATTCTGAATTCCTATTCATTCCCTACCAATCATAGCGTAAATAGGACTATAGATTAATTATTCTAAAATCATTGAGTATGTTGTGATCTTAGAGAAAAAAAAATAGTCATTCTTCGATAAGAAAGAAAATATTATGATTGTTTATTAGATTGGTTTATATTATTGGAATAATTTAGGGAAAGAAGGAGAGTGTTGATCACAATATCAGTTACAATAATCTATGATTAAGGTAAGTATCGAATGATTTTATCTAACTTGTTTTCCAATTTAATAATATATATTTGTTAATAATGAAGTTAAGTGATTTGCAAATGTTAAATTGGCTTTTGAAACTAAGCTTTCTGATATTGCATTTGTTTAAAATAATTAAAATATTTGATTATTATATTTTTGATTGCTATATTGTTGGACATATTTTAGATGATACGTAAAGAGTTATGCATTGGAAAGATGTGTCAATATGTTATTTTGGATGATGATTAATTGTTCTCAGTTAGTTGGTTTTTATATAGACTTTATCAATTACGGTTATACATTAGTCATAAGTTCATAAACTAGTTTCTTCTAGGTTTGACACAGAGATAAATGTGTTACATATACCATGGAGATTAAATATAATTTTGATCCTTATCACGAGGATACAATATACTTTGACTTCTGTTTTAATAAATGCACTTTGTTATAGTTATGACTATCGATGAATTTAGATATGAAGGCTTAGTTATACTTATATTGATTCATAATTAATTAATAATAATCATGGCATTAAAATGAAATCTATGCACTTATGTTTTGTTATGCAAATGTATTAAAAATTTATGATGACTTATGTGCTTATTAAGCTAAAAAGTTGTGATTTGAAAAGAATGTAAAGTTATGCTTGCTCTTTATGCAAGTGTATAGTTGTATAAAATGCATCTATGATAAGTTTTGCTAATATATGAGTTTTGATGTTTACTAAGTTGTGGTTGCTCATATCCTTGCTGTTAAAATTTTTCAGATGCCTGCGAGTAGATTGAATTTGGTTATGTATCGAGGCAACAAATTAAATAGTTTATGGTTGGAACTCTTGAGACTTGTGATGTAAGAATGGAATGTCTTTGGTGAACTTACTTGTATTTGAGAGCTCAATATGTTGTTGCCGGACATTATGGACGTATCTGTTTTGTATTGTGTTAAGTACATGGATTTGGATTTTAGTTGTGTACAAGTTTAAGCCTTGCAAGTCTCACATGAAAACTTATGGAACTGTCTGTGGTTATAATATTATGACATATGTTGTGATGATGAACGATTAAGAGAGGGAGAAGATGTTGACAACAACTCTGCCATCACCTTAAAAACCCTTGTTTTCTATCGTCTTTAGCTTTATGGAATAATAGAAATGATAACCCAACACAGCTCTATCGGTTAAGCCTTAACCAATCTACCGTAGCAGGAGAAGGTGAGTCCTTCATGATCGACATATAGGCTAAATCCTTGCTCTCCTTTTTGAAGCGATCCCTTTTGCTTCTGGAAATTGATCCATGGGATTGCCATTTCATTACTCGGTGGCTTAATGTTGTTTCTTTTATGATTTGTCATCGAAAGCCGATGATCTTAAAATTTTTAATCTTAATCACATATGTTGATCTCCTTTTTTGTTTTGTTCTTATCATGCTTGCCAGGTCTATGTAATTGGAGGCGATGGAACTCAAAAAGGAGCCTCTGCAATATTTGGGTAAAAGCCCTTTAATAGGTGTTTTTTGTTGGTATCTGTTCACTTTCTAAGTTCATTGCATCGGATGACAAATTTCTGTGACGATAGAGAAATTTTTATTGATTGAGTTATGATCATTTAGAGGACCTAGTTTTATTTTAGGGGGAGTGTAATATATTTTATTTTAAAGATATTTATGATATTCATTTTTTATTACTTTAATATAAAATTTTATTTAATAATTTTTTATATAAAATAATTTTATATTGGAAGTTTTAGTGCTAAGAACCTAATTGTGAATCTTAGAATTTGGATATAATTTGTAAAATTTTTATGTTAGGTCAATAGAATGAGAGAGAGAGAGAGAGAAGGGGAGCGGATGATGTTGGAAAATCTAGACAGAGCATCACATGCATAGTGAAAGAATAAAAAATAAAATTCATATATCTTTCATAGAAAAAAGTTTTATCATCGTACGAAGATTGGTATACAAAAATGAAAACGCAAAGCGAAAACTATGTCAAGGTAAATTTGTTACCTAGGGAGATTGTATATCATTATACAATCCCAGATCTACAAGAGTGGTTGAAAGAGATTAACTATTCTCCTCTCTAGCAGTTATCCACATGGTAGATGCAGCGAAGACACTGCCCAAATCACTGCACGATCTTCCTCTCCGTGTGCATTATGTGATCAAGAAGGGTCCACACGTCCCAAACTGGGGCTGTCGGCTAATGAGGAGAGGGAGGGAGTAGAATAGGAGTTGGTAATTAAAAAGAGTCTAGCTTATACCCCTTTGGTTCCCTCCTATTTATAGAGGTCTCTATCAACTTAACCCTAATGGATCCTTTCCTGTTAGGTATTAGATTCTAACCACCCAAGCCTCTTGGATTAGTAGATCGTTACCTAATAATTTCTCATTGGCTCTTATTGGATCTTATTCATAAGATCTAATAATTCAAGGGCTTACTAGATATCTAATAAGATAAGGGCTCCAATGGATATCTCATATTCGAATATCTACTTGTCACAACACCTATTATATGTGTGTGACCCTCTAGGCCCAATATTGAGTTGGCCGTGAGTCGCTCCTATCAAAACTCCTTCTGACATAGTGAATTATTTTCTTCATAGTAATTCACTCGACTCATCAACTATAGACATACTAGGCTAATACACTATAATCCCCAAACAATACAGGGGATCTAATCCATCGGACTTATCTGTCCATATTTACCATGTATCTATAGTCCATTATCTATCTAATACCCTAAAGACCATTTATTGGGGATGGTAACGTCAGACCCATATGGAATCTTATCCAAGTCTTGCTCTAATCGGATTTTTCTAGAGAACTCATTCTTTTTTAATCCAAATGGCCCTGGCCAGGAATATTATATAAGTGAGCACACATAGGATATTCTTCTCGTGATGCCGAGAGTGGATGATCTTTTGTTGACACTCAATAAATATCGAGATGATTATGTATGTTGTTCGATCATCAATGAGTCATGAGATCGATAAAATTTTTAATATTACATATAAAAATGAGGGTGTGTACACATGTACGGTTTTATGTATATTTAAGATTGTTTAATTTCATATTAATTTTAATATTTTTATTAGATTAAAAAATAATTTTTAAAATTATATAAATTTTTAAAATATTTTTTAAATTGAATATGTGATCGGACCAATTGATTCGTTGATCCAACTCCCCAATGATTTAGGCTCAAATAGATTTATTATTATTATTATTATTATTATTATTATTAGTTGTCTTGATTCCATGTTGCTAACTATGGTCTTGCATGTCCCACATGAGTTTATTTTTCGATTTAAATTATGTATGCTCATCCAAAATGTATAAGCTTAAGTGTTTTTTATGATTATGATTATGATTATGATTATTATTATGATTATTATTATTGGCTTTTGTCCTCGAGAGGAAGAGTAAGTGTGATGAAACGACTTGGACTTGCAAACTGATGAGAGGAAGAGGATGCAAGCAATGTAGCCAATTATGAAGCGGAGGTGTATGTTGTTCTGATTGTTCATTCGAGGACTCCCAATCTAAGTTGAAAGTCCAAATTTTTTACTAACTACACTCTCGTAGACTCGACATGAGAAACCTATTGTATGCTATTTTGCATAAGTTTGAAAAAAGTTTTTCTCTCAATTCTTTCTGGATTCATCCCAATAATCAATAGTAAATTTGATTTATTTTTTCAATGATAAATACTAACATGTAATCAACAATAAACATCTTTAAGATACAAATTATTAACTCCAACACCAACATAGTGATCGCTGAGCAGGTCAATTCACCGAGTTTGACTTTTTGTTTCCCCTCCCATCCGTCTCTTCCCTCATTTCACTTTCTGCTCGCTTCTTTGTGCTGTGGACAATGGCCTTTCTCGAATCAAGAGATCGAGTGTGATGATACGCATCTACTAGGAAAATGACTCCAGGAGTCGGTGGATGGTGAAAAGGGGTGAGAGAATCAAGTCGGAGCAAGGAATTCGAGGCCTGAGAAATACTAAGCGGAAGGATCGGTGACTGTCCGATGACTCCACCGGATGAGTTGCCATTGCAACTTTAGACTTCCAGCCGATAGATGCCACAATCAATCACCGTTGTAGAAGAAAGCAAAGCATGCGAAGAAGAAGAAAAAAAAAAAGCATGTTCGATCTGACAGCATGTTGCTATGCGACTGTGGCGGTGACAGCGGTGCTGCTTGTAGTAATCTTCGGATGTAAACATCAGTACAATGCTGGTGATAGTCCCCATCCATGGGCAATAATTCTGACACTCGACAAAAATATTATTATTATTATTATTTTTCACAAACTGATTTTATAAGTAAAGATAAACAAAAATCAAATTATATCTCTAAGTTATTTTCTTGCTTTTATATTCATTACTTCTTCTTCTATTGGACTTGATTTAACAAATCTATTTTCTACAAATTCTTATATATCTTGAGAGCCTCGAGAAACTCTTATTTGGATGTACCATATATCATAAATTTTTTTTTTTTTTTGTCAATATAGGGATCTAGAGTTGGATGATACTTGAAAAAGAGGTCATAGCTTAACCTAAGATATAATATCAAATGTTGAACTAGAAAAAAGAGAGAGATATCACATAATGGAAGAGTAGGACAAGATGAAATGTTCTATCTTTTACTCAAAACTCTTTACAACTTCAAAATCTTTATTTTTCATAAATCAATATATAGGGTTTATGAAGTCTCCCTAGATACATTACATTAATTATATTCAAAATAAATCATTCTTTTCTAAATTATTTTAAGAACCATTAGTCAATTTAGTTTATCCTTCTGTAAATATTTAATTTTTTTTTTTTTTTGCCGCAATGAACTTCTCTTTTGATATATTGATGTTAATAAGTTTAATTCCAACACCTCCCTCTCCAGGTTAAAACATCCACTTGCCACTGTCGCCACTACTAGCCGCTGCAATTAGAAGAACAGGAAGAAGGTGGAGATGTATGGCCGGTCAAATCACAAAGCCACCATGCGTGGTTTATAAAGCAACTGATGAGGAAAGGGATGCACCCAAAATTCTCCCACTCCATGGACTACTTTTTATCTCCACTTCTGCACGAAGAAGACTGGACCTGTCAGCCCAATCGACAGCGGAATCAACTCCAATAATGGCCAACTTCTTCCACACAGCATGCAAGTCATCTTCTTCTTTTCACCGGTAGACATGGAAGACTTGTAAAGTTCTCCAGTCTTGCCCACCTAAGACGTTGGTTACCCGATTGCGTTGAGTAGCTATCCCAGTTAACTTTCTTTGGTATATCTTTCCGTATGAAGCACGCGCGTCCTTGATATTATTTGACGTCTTTCCTAGACAAAAAAGTTCTACCAAGAGGATGCTTCTGAAAGAGGGGGAATACAGCACTCTTTTAGCCTCTAGAAAACATATTACGCTGCGGCTGAGGCACTTTCTGTCCTAAAACTGTCATTATGACAATCCAAGCTTCGCCCAACGCCTGCAAACCTTTCAACATCACTTTTTTATGTAAAATGATTTGATAACTTTCGTTTATCCAAAAAAAATTAAAATTTTCATTATGTGAGATCAATTAAGGATTTGGATCATCCCCGCTCAAGCATAATTCTCTTTGTATATCTTCTCCTATTAACATCAAATAATTTATATCTTTCTCTCGAGAGGAATCAAAATATTTTTCACATCTTGTTCTCGTTCTCTCTCTTAAAGATACTTAAAATATCTATAAAAAAATTAAATATCTTCAATATGACTCGTAAGATAGTGACATTCCAGCCCCTTTAATGCAATTCCAATTTAATGATAAGATTAACCCAAGTCATCCATCCACTTAATATCAAGTCATCCTAGTCAAAATGAATATTAAGAAACTCTAAGTAGAAAACAAAGCCATGTTAGATGCACCATTGACTCTATCATTCCAAGTCAAATTGGACATCCAACTAATAATGACTTCTTTCTCTCTCTCTATGTATAAATATTCTTTGTTGGCAACATACATGTATATATATATATATATATTCTTCACATCTCTCTCTCTCTCTTAAAATCAAGAGATATATATGATATTTATAAAAGAAACATACCCCTTCAATATGACTCTAATTTAGTGGTAAGACGATGACATCCCAACCCCTTCAATGCTACTCCAATTTAGTGGTAAGACTGATCCAAGTCATCCATCTACTCTATATCAGGTCTTCCTAGTAAAACAAATATTAAGAGACTCTAGCAGAAAACAAAGCATGTCAAACGTAAACGTTGATTCTATCACTCCAAATCATCTCCATATTATACCAAAGCCATGAATTGGACATCCGACTAACATCTTTTGATTATTCAATTTTGAGTTGAAGTAGTAAGAATCGCCTGTTATGTTATTAATCAATCTCTCTCATTAGCGATTAACCTGAAGACACCTATGAAGATGTGGATTATTAGTCAGTTGATTATTGTTTGTTATCGATCACATAGTGTCTATATCTTTTGATTATTGTTTGTTATCGATCACATAGTGTCTATATCTTTTGATTATTCAATTTTCATGTGTTGAACTCATATCTTATTAGGCCAAGTACATATATATATATATATATATATATAATTTATTTCTAAAGTTTTAGCACAAACTCAACTACCTTGATTTGTTGCTCTTACATATGCATGTTCAAGCAAGTTTGTTAACCAACATAATCTTGATTTGTTTTGCGATTATTGTTCTTTGTCAAATCTGTATTTGATTACCTAATATATGGATTGGATTCAAAGGCAACCAATGTCGATTTCTAAGAATCCATGGAATGCAGCTTTTTTGGTTTTACTTCCTGCGACTCGCTCGTCCGTCAAACTGTGCTCATCCCACCACCGATGCTATCAGCTTCCAAAAAGCTGTATTAATTAATCATGCGACTTTAATCCTTGGGTATCTA
The DNA here is from genome assembly GCA_023547065.1 of Musa troglodytarum. Taxonomy (NCBI): domain Eukaryota; kingdom Viridiplantae; phylum Streptophyta; class Magnoliopsida; order Zingiberales; family Musaceae; genus Musa; species Musa troglodytarum. The sequence goes on from CP097511.1 coordinate 54,461,628, forward strand.
TCTATCTATCAGTTTACCCCGACGATGATGGAACAAAAACTCTTACGTCACACGATGCTATGTTGAAAATTCTCTCTCGACAACTAATAGAAAGCGACGATAGAGAGAAAAAAAAAAAAAAAAAAAATTCAAAATTATGTATTTAATATAGAAACTTTAGTCTATTTTAATTCATCTCTCATCTCAAATTATATACCTAAAGTATTAATCGATTTTACTGTCTTGTTCTCTCAGTCAGTCAACTGTTTCTGAGACTGGTGGTGTGGTCTCGATCCATTCTATGCATTCTTGGCTTCACGTTCATGATCCGCATGATGCCCTACATCATAACCACCGGTTCCGTCCATCCCAACTCTTTCGTCACCAATGGAGGAGGTGACTTGTGTGCTCTCCGATAAGTCAAAGTCTTCTTCAGAGAGCGGGTCGGTACAATTAATTCCATGCATGATGGAAATTTGACCATGGAGTGGAAGAAATTGTGTGCATCAGCTGGCTTATAAATTTGTGATTTGTCATAGCATAGCATGCACCTCCACCTCAAACTGGGCGCCATGGCTTTCACCCTATCCTTCTCATCATCTTTATTCTGCCTTTTGGGCATCCTCCTCCTCCTCCTCCTCCACGGGGCAGCGGTGACTGGCGGGTGTTTTAGCACGGAGAGGGAGGCGCTGCTGGACTTCAAAGCTGGTGTCGGAGACCCCCGCAACCGGCTATCTTCTTGGACAGGCCACCACTGTTGCACATGGAAGGGAGTGGCCTGCGACACCACCACTGGCCACGTCGTCATGCTGGACCTCCGGAACACAAATATTACAGATGACTGGGCATTACGCGGCGAGAGGATGAACTCGTCGTTGCTTGCTTTGTCTCATCTGAAGCACTTGGACCTTAGCTTCAATAATTTCAGCGGGATCCACATGCCGGAATTCATCAGCTCCTTCAAGAAACTGAGATACCTCAATCTATCTTCTACACAATTCATGGGAGGAATACCTGCTCGGCTGGGGAACCTTTCGAGCCTCTCCGTTCTTGATCTAAGCGATGCTTTATACGTCGATGATTATGGCCACGGATATCCCGTCGACAACCTCGACTGGATCTCCCATCTCACCTCCTTGAAGCACCTGGACTTGAGCTGGTTGAACCTGACCAATGTCCCAGATTGGTTCTCATCCGTGAACATGCTGCCTTCCCTCCAAGTGTTGAGTATGTCTTCCGTTGGTCTCGATAGCATCCCAGCTTCTGTTGTCCACCTCAACTTCACCTCCACTCTTACCGTCCTTGATCTCTCCTTTAATAATTTCAACTCCACCTTACCCAAATGGTTGGGGAATATTAGTAGTCTTACCCATTTTGAACTCAATAATTGTGGGTTGCACGACGTTATTCCGGATGCAATTGGGGGCTTGGGCTCTCTTACTTTTCTTGATCTTGGAGTCAATCAACTCCAGGGTACCGTACCGAGATCCATGGGTAATCTCTGTAGACTGGAAGAATTACATATGGAGGCCAACCAATTGACAGGAAATTTGAGTGGTTGGCTGGAGCAAATGACGAATCTCATCATTTTGGATCTCAGCAATAATTTATTCAACGGTTTCATGCCTTCCTCCATTGGTAAGTTGTCTAATCTCACTGAATTATATCTCGGTGAAAATTCTCTTAGAGGTGTCATTTCATAAGTTCATTTTGAGAATCTTACAAGATTGCAAGTGTTGGACTTGTATGTCAACTCCATCACCATCTCAATTGGCCAGAGTTGGGTTCCTCCTTTCCAACTCAGATTTGTATATTTATCCAATTGTCAGTTGGGACCCCAATTTCCAGAATGGTTGCAGTTTCAAACACAGATCAGAGAATTATATTTGGCAGACTGTGAAATTGAAGGGACAATGCCTGCTTGGTTTTGGAATATTTCATCTTCTACCATCACAGTTTTAGACCTTTCCAACAACCAAATAGGAGGCAAGCTGCCATCTTCTTTGAAGTTCACCAAGTTGGAACTATTATTTTTGGACTCCAACAGATTTGAAGGTGCATTGCCTACGATGCTACCGTCTACACTTGATACTCTTCATTTCTCCAATAATTCATTTACAGGGCAATTGCCGACATGGCCCTACGTTCAATCAGTGTCACTGTCAGATAACATGATTGATGGTGGCTTATCTTCATCAATCTGCCAATGGACATCTCTTATATACGTTGACCTTTCGAACAACAAATTACTCGGTGAGATCCCTTATTGTCTAGGTGAGTCATTACAATATCTTCAATTATTAGATTTGGGCAACAATCATTTATCGGGTGAAATTCCACACACGATCGGCTTTTTAAGTGGGCTTTTGCTATTGCAATTGAAAAATAACAATTTTTCGGGTGAGATTCCTTTGTCATTCAAAAATTGTACAAATTTATGGTTTCTTGATCTGGCTCAAAATAATCTTGTCGGAAGTATAACACTATGGATGGGTGAAAATCTACAACAACTGGTAGTGCTTCGTCTACGTTCAAATATGTTTTCTGGAGTTATTCCTTGGCGGCTTGCTCGATTTGAACAGCTTCATATATTGGATCTCGCGAATAACAACTTCTCTGGTTTAATACCTCACAACATTGGTAATTTCAGTATCATGAGAATGACATCACAATATTATAAATTTTGTGATTATGAATTTGATGTCTTTACAAAGGGACAAGATCTTTCTTATTCAAAATGTAGCATAAATCTTATGAAAAGTTTAGATCTTTCAAACAATAGTCTAACCGGAGAGATCCCAAAAGGAATTGGAGACCTTGCAGGACTCAAGAACTTAAATTTGTCAAGAAATTATTTACAAGGAAAAATCCCTTGGGAGATAGGAGGAATGAAATCATTAGAATCTCTTGATCTATCGATGAATGACCTTTCTGGTAGCATTCCTGGGAGCTTATCGGCTTTATGTTCCTTGAGCTATTTGAATTTGTCGTATAATAATTTTTCGGGAATGATACCATCTGGTCATCAACTCCAAACCTTTATTGATCCATCCATCTATATGGGCAATGCCGACTTATGTGGACCGCCAATTTCCAAAAGTTGTTCTAACAATAAAATAGTTCAAAATATTATAGAAGAGTATAAAAAGGAGATTCCTGAGTGGCTATGGTTCTATATCAGCATGGTACTAGGATATGTGATGGGATTTTGGACCTTTTGTGGTATTCTCTTCCTCAAAGACGCATGGAGGCATGCTTATTTCCATATGATTGATGATATGTATGATCGGTTCCGGGTGCAATGGCATTTAATCTTTTGACGATTATTTAAACTTTAATCTTAAAATATCTAGTGTGGATGATCCAAGGCTTTACCGTAGATGGGAAGAAGGTATGTCGTCACTCTACTTTTTATTTATATGATATTTTGGATTTATAGGTGCTGGTTGTAATTAATGAAAAAAGAATTTGTGTTGTTGATATGAGAAAAGATGGACTGCTATATTTATGGTGTTTGAAGATAGGTATTGATCAATTTCTATGCAATGTGCTTGCTTACAGTCTTCTATGCAAGAGTTGACTCATAGTTTTAAAGTAGAGAAATATTAGAAAAAGAAGAGAACATACACCCAAGTCTTCCGTACGAAGATATAGTTTAAAAATATGCTATATTGATTTTAAAGTAACAAATACATTACTTTCTAAATGATAAAATAGACATTATAATTTGACTAGCATGTGTGTGGATTGGACAGAGGAAGAGAGGGGTGGCTTTGGCAGGGGAAGAAAAGAGAAAAAAAAAAGATTGAGGTGTGAGATTTAATAAGGAAGTTTTTATGTTCAGAGAGTAAGTTTAAAATTTGAAAGATTATATATATGTATGATTTTGAATTCTATAAGAAAGAAAATATTATGATTGTTTGTTGATTTATATTATTCGAATGATTTAGGAAAAGAAGAAAAGTGTTGATCACTATATCAGTTATAATAATCTACGATTAATGTAAGCATTGAATATTTTGTCTAACTTATTTTTAAATTTAATAATATATATTTGTTAATAATGAAGTTATGTGATTTGCAAATGATAAATTGGCTTTTGAAAATAAGCTTTTCGATATTGCATTTGTTTAAAATAATTAAAATATTTAATTATTGTATTTTCTTGGACATATTTAAAATAAGGTGCCAATATGTTATTTTAAATGATGGTTAATTGTTCGGGGTTATATATTGGTTATAAGTTCATAAACTAGTTTCTTTTAAGGCTTGATATAGGGATAAATGTATTATCTATACCATGGAAGTTCAAATATATTTTTGGTTGTCATGGGGATACAATGTGGTTATAGCCGTTAGCACGCCAACTTCTATTTTAATATAGGCCCTTTGTTATAATTAAGACTATCAATGAATTTAGATACGAAAGCTTGGTTATATTTATATTGATTCATGATTAATTAATAATAATCTGATGTTTTGTTATGCAAATGTATTAAAAAAAATTATGGTGTCTTATGTGCTTATTAAGCTAAAAGGTTATGATTTGAAAAGCATGTAAAGTTATGTTTGCTCTTTATATGAGTGTATAGTTTTATAAAATGCATGTATGATAAGTTTTGTTAATATATGAGTTTTGGTGTTTACTAAGTTGCGGTTGCTCATATCCTTGTTGTTAAAATTTTTCTGATGCCTGCGAGTAGATTGAATTTGATTATGTATCGAGGCAACAAATTAAATCGTTTATGGTTCAGACTCTTGAGACTTGTGATGTAATAATCCATTGGGATGTATTTGGTGAACTTATTTGTGTTTGAGAGCTCAATATGCCACTGTTTAGCATTATGGATGTATCTATTTTGTTTTGTACTGTGTCAAGTGCATGGATTTGGATTTAAGTCGTGTACAAGTTGAAGCCTTGCAATTCTCATATGAAAACTCATGACGTATGTTGTGATGACGAATGATTAAGAGAGGGAGATGTTGACAACAACTCTGCCGTCACCTTAAAAACCCTTGTTTTCTATCGTCTTTAGCTTTATGAAATAATAGAAATGATAACCTAACAGTGAGAGTTGTATACTCCAAAAGAGATCTACTACCATAGCAGGAGAAGTTTGACCGAATTGGCAGCCAATAGCATGGACACGAATCGATAGCCAATGGATGGATAGAGTTGCCCAGGAGGTGAGACATATAGGCTAAATTCCTGCTCTCTTTTTGAAGCTGTCTCTTTTGCTTCTGGAAATTTGATCCATGGGATTCCCATTTCATTACTCGGTGGCTTAATGTTGTTTCTTTCATGAAAAGCTGATGATCTTAAAATTTTTAATCTTAGTCACATGTGTTGATCACCTTCTTCTTTTTTTTGTTCTTATCATGCTTGCCAGGGCTATGTAATTGGAGGCGATGGAACTCAAAAAGGAGCCTCTGCAATATTTGGGTGTAATTATAAAATAAAAGCCCTTTAACAGGTGTTTTTTTTTTTTTTTGTATCTGTTCACTTTTTAAGTTCATTGCATCTGACGACAAATTTTTGTGCTTCCTCTCTTGATGATTAGTACCTCTTTCTTGAATTATCTGATATGCTTCAGAAAATCTTAAGGCATGGGCTAAAAGTTTCTATTCATGGTATTCCAAAAGATTATAGATAATAACGTTTTAGAATTATTATATGGTAGTTCGGTTTTTTTTTAATAAACCTGTCACGTTGTCTTTTCTTGATTTGATAATTTTCATCTATCGGAAAAAAATTAAAATTTTTATCATGTGAGATCAATGAAAGATTTGGATCATCCCCACTCAAGCAAATTATCTTTGTATATCTTCTCCTATTAATATCAAATAATTTATATCTTTTTCTCAAGAGGAATCAAAGTATTCTTTCACATTTTATTTTCTCTCTTAAAATCTAAACATTCATAGAATATCTATAGAAAAAATAAACCTCTTCAATACGGCTCCTAAGATAATAACATTTCAACCCCTTTAATACTATTCTAATTTAATGGTAAGATTAACCCAACTCATCCGTCCACTTTATATCAAATTTTTTTAGTCAAAATAAATATATACTCTGTTAGAAGGTAGCTTTCATGTATGTATATATATTCTTCACATATCTCTCTCTCTCTTACAATCAAAAAATATATATGACTTATATAAAAGAAACAAACACCATCAATATGGCTCTAATTTAATGGTAAGATCCCAGGCGTGGTCATGGGGACTGCAACTGTTGCTGCAGATAATTTTACATTGCATTATTCCTCGGGCTATGGCCTCGATTCGAGTGTTGAAACAACATTCTATATCTATTTGCACTTTGCTGATTTCGACTATTTAACTGGGAATGGAAGTAGAATTTTTCAGGTGAGAGCAACATCATGTCCATTTCATCCATCAGTCCTGCATATCTACTGGCAACTCATGTCCATTTCATCCATCAGCTGGTGGATTTTTTTTTATGCATATTGCATGCATCCAATTAAAGAATCCAATTGCATGCCAACCTTGGATTTTTTTTCACAATAGATTGAATTCAGTATGGTGGACCATGGTTGATCTGTACTGAAGCTATCTCTTTCCTGAAGTAAATAAGAATTTCTCTCTGCATAGCATATCAGACATTGGCTTAACCTGTAAAATGCCGAGGTATGCAATCTATATGAATGCATTTTAATGAACAAGTAGGTTATGGATGAAATGGAGTATATATCTTCCTCTTTGGGTTGCAGGCTCTTCTCTTATCACAGGAACTTAGTGTCTTTGATCGGGTACTGTAGAGACAGCAATCAACTTGGACTCGTTTATGAATATGCTGCTCGTGGAAGTCTTAGAGATCATCTTTCAGGTAAAAAAGATGTTGAATATTATTCTATGATCTGAGCTACTTTACGCTTGGAGAAGATTGAGACGCATTCAGAATCTTTAGTGCATTGTCAGCTTCATCTAGTCCTCACAGAAGTGTGCAGCATAATATTCTCGAGTTAATTTTACATTATGCTGAACTTGTGGAGTTCATTTTACAGATAAAACTGGAAATAGCCAAACACTGCGTTGGAGAGAACGAATTCGGATAGCAGTAGAAGCCGCACAAGGTGACCTTACAATAATTGGTATCGCTTTTTATATAGCTTTTCGATTTCTCACTTTCTGTTCCACTGAACAATTTATGAACAGGTCTGGAGTATCTACACAAGGGATGTGTGCCGCCTATAATCCATAGGGATGTGAACACTAACAATATCCTCTTAGCTAACTTTACAAGAGGAGAATCACGAACAATTGTTGCACCTTTTTGGGATGGCTATTTTTGCCCCCTTTTACATCTATAAAACATTCATAGGAATCATGTTATATCAATGTATGAGTCAAGTCAAAACAATATTCAATGTTTTCTTCTCTAAAAGTATCATAGCAGTTACCAAGTACTACATCGATACATTTCTTTTTTCAGGTACTCTGCTACATTCCAGCTGACCGAAAAAAGTGATGTATACAGCTTCGGAGTTGTTCTTCTGGAGCTGGTTACGGGCCGATCAGCCATGCTGGATCAACCAAAAAGGTGTCACTTGGTCCAATGGGTACGATGGAGGCTAGCGGAAGCCGACATCACTGAGGTGGCTGATCCAAAACTCAGAGGGCGATACAACAACTGCTCTATCCTAATGGTCATCGATTTAGCAATGCGATGTGTTGATATCTCTGCTCATCAGAGGCCAACCATGACCGAAGTGGTGATGCGATTGAAGGAGAGCTTGCAACCGGAGAACAACTATGGAAGTGACACAAACGCTTATATGGAAATCAACGATGCTGGGAATAGTGTGATGGGGAAATGAAAAGGAGGAATAAACAATAACTTTTGTATAAGAACAAATACTAGCAGGCCGTAACACACAGCGGTATTAAACAGAAATCACAATCAAATAGAACACCAAGATTTACGTGGAAAACTCCTTCAACGTGAAGGGTAAAAACCACGGGGCAAACCAGAGAAAATCCACTATAGAAATAATGAATGTACAATTCTCGAATCTCTTGCCCAAAACCCAAGCAACAATCTCAAGAGAATAACTGGGATAAAAGGATCACGTCACTATGCACAATATCCAAAACCTCCTCAAGAAATCATAGAAGAATTCACTGAAGATCTGATCTAACCTGAGATGAGAAACTATTTGGATGAGTGAGAATAATTTCTATGTTTTCCTTGTCTTCTTCCCTTTCTTTTTCTCTTGTTTTTCTGCCCTTTTCTCCTCTCTTTGAATCCCTAATGTTGCTGTAAATTTCTGCCCCTTGCTGCGATGTTAATCTCCTAATTTCGCAGCCACCATAGCCCCTATATATAATTAGAGATTAGGTGAATTAGGGTTTAAGGTTAATAAAGAGGAGGGCTATGGGCTGCTAAAGCCCATATGGGCTGAACTGGGCTCTCAGCCCAACATAGTGGAATGGCAAGCGAAGCTATGCTTGCTCGCCTCTCACGTTAGAGTTTCCGTTTGTCAAATTTGTTAATGTAAAATTCTGTGAGAACAAATTGTGTTTGGATCATAATGTTTGATGAGTGCCGGGTAGGCTCCAAAGTTTCCTATGAGAAATAATTCATCCATGTGTACTTACTTGCAAGCAAGCAACAGGTGATGCTTTCTCTTGTAACATGCTTAGATGCGTGTTAGCATACATATTGGCTCTTAAAGAAATCAAGTAAGATGGATTGGATTTGGGTGAGCTTTGGGATTCCACAACTAATCCTTGAAATCTACAAGGAGAAGAGACAGAGCTATTAATTATACTGAGGAAGAATAGGATAAAACAAAATATTTTATGTTTCATTGAAATTTCTTTTATAACTTTAAAAATTCTCTGTGTTTGATGACCCGACACATGAGATTTATATAATCTCCATAGAAATATTATATCCGTTATATTTAATATGAATTATTTTTAAAAAAATATATATTTCACCTCATAATGAACATCTTTATGATATCTTATGTTTCACTCAAAAATATTTTATGTTTCACTCAAAAAAATTTTATGTTTCACTCAAAAAAATTTTATAACTTTAAAAATTCTCTGTGTTTGATGATCCGACACATGAGATTTATGTAGTCTCCATAAAAGTATTATATTCATTATATTTAATATAATTATTTTTTGAAAATGCATTTCACCTCTTGATGATGTAATGAACATCTTTATGATATCTTGATAAATTTAATTCCAACACCAACGTATAATCACTGAGCAGGTCAATTCACCGAGTTTGACTTTTTGTTTCCCCTCCCGTCTGTCTCTTCCCTCGTTTCACTTTCTGCTCACTTCTTTGTGCTGTGGACAATGGCCTTTCTCGAATCAAGAGATCGAGTGTGATGATACGCATCTACTAGGAAAATGACTCCAGGAGTCGGTGGATGGTGAAAAGGGGTGAGAGAATCAAGTCGGAGCAAGGAATTCGAGGCCTGAGAAATACTAAGCGGAAGGATCGGTGACCGTCCGATGACTCCACCGGATGAGTTGCCATTACAACTTTAGACTTCCAGCCGATAGATGCCACGATCAATCACCGTTGTAGAAGAAAGCAAAGCATGCGAAGAAGAAAAGAAAAAGGTAGGAGAAGACGAGAGAGAGGGATCCTTAATAGTTCGATCTGACAGCATGTTGCTATGCGACGGTGGCGGTGACAGCGGTGCTGCATGTAGTCTTCGGATGTAATCATCGGTACAACTCAGATTTGTAGATTTAACCAATTGTCGGTTGGGGCCTCAATTTTCAAAATGGTTGCAGTTTCAAACACAGATCCAAGTGTTATTCATGGATGATTGTAAAATTACAGGGACAATGCCCACTTGGTTTTGGAATATTTCATCTTCTACTATCACATATATAGATCTTTCCAACAATCAAATAGGAGGCAAGCTGCCATCTTCTTTGAAGTTCACCAAGTTGGAATCATTATCTTTGGACTGCAACATATTTGAAAGTCCATTGCCTACGATGCTACCGTCTACGCTTGATACTTTATATCTCTCCAACAACAAACTTGATGGTGGCTTATCTTCGTCAATCTGTCAATGGACATATCTCAAATATCTTGATCTTTCAAACAACAAATTACTTGGTGAGATCCCTTATTGTCTGGGAGAGTCATTACAAAATCTTTTTATCTTAAATTTGAACAACAACCACCTGTCGGGTGAAATTCCACACACTATCGGTTTTTTAAGTAAGCTTTCGCAATTGCAATTAAAAAAATAATAGTTTTTCCGGTGAGGTTCCTTTGTCATTGAAAAATTGTACAAAGTTACTATTTCTTGATCTGGCTCAAAATAATCTTGTCGGAAGTATAACGCTATGGATGGGAGAAAATCTACAACAATTGGTAGTGCTTCGTCTACGTTCAAATATGTTTTCTGGAGTTGTTCCCTGGCAACTTGCTCGATTTGAACAGCTTCAAATATTGGATCTTGCGAATAACAACTTCTCTGGTTCAATACCTCACAACATTGGTAATTTAAGTACCATGAGATCAACATCACAATATAATAACTTTTGTTTTGATGAATTAGATGTCTTTACAAAGGGACAAGATCTTTCTTATTTACAATGTAGCTTTGTAACATATGAAAAGTTTGGATCATTCAAACAATAGTTTAACCGGAGAGATCCCAAAAGGAATTGGAGACCTTGCAGGACTCAAGAACTTAAATTTGTCAAGAAATCATTTACAAGGGAAAATCTCTTTGAAGATTGGAGGAATGAAATCATTAGAATCCCTTGATCTATCGACAAATGGCCTTTCTGGTAGCATTCCTAAGAGCTTATCGACTTTATATTCCTTAAGCTTTTTGAATATATCGTATAATAATCTTTCGGGAATGATACCATCTGGTCGTAAGAATCGCCTGTTATGTTATTAATCAATCTCTCTCAATAACGATTAACCCGAAGATGCCTAAGAAGATGTGGATTGATAGGCCAGTTGATTATTCTTCCTTATCAGGTTACATACTATCTACATCTTTTGATTATTCAATTTTCATGTGTTGGACACTTATCTTATTAGGCCAAGTATATATATATATAATTTATTTCAAAGTTTCAACACAGACTCAACTACTTTGATTTGTTGCCCAACACAATCTCGATTTGTTTTACAATTATTGTTCTTTGTTAAATTAGAATATGATTACCTAATATATGGGTTGGATTCAAAGGCAACCAAAGTCCATTTCCGATACGTCTCATTCTGAGGTATTGGAAAGCAAGAAATTTGAATCGAAACTTTGCAAAACTTACATTTGGGTGAACATGCAACTCGCCTGTGATGCTAAAGCTAGAAAGGAGTTTAAAAGATTCAGTAAAGCATCTGAATCAGAAGTGAAGAAAAAGAGAGTCAATTGAGAATCCATATGTCGATTTTTAAATCTACTAAGAGAAATTTAAGAACACCCAAATGTTTTCCTGTATGTATCTCTCCCATCGAGATCTTAGATTTATGATATATGCACAGATATAAATTCTAATTTATTAAAAATTAATTTTTCCTATTTAGAATTCTAATCTAAATTCTAAGTCTTGGTGGCCAGCGACGTGTAGAAAAAGAATCCATGGAATGCAGCTCAGGGATGGGAGGCTTCTCGCCCCTCATCTTCTCTGCATCAATCAAATTTAATGAAGACGACCCCACTTTTTTTTGGTTTTATTTCCTGCGACTCGCTCGTCCGTCAAACAGTGCTCATCCCACCGATTGAGACCGATGCTATCAGATTCCAAAACGCTGTATTAATCGTGGTAGCTTTCATCCTTAAGAATCTATCAGTATACCCCGACGATGATGGAACAAAACTCATATCTTATTAGGCCAAGTACATACATACATACATATATATATATATATATATAATTTATTCCTAAAGTTTTAGCACAAACTCAACTACCTTGATTTGTTGCTCTTACATATGCATGTTCAAGCAAGTTTGTTAACCAACATAATCTTGATTTGTTTTACGATTATTGTTCTTTGTCAAATCTGTATTTGATTACCTAATATATGGATTGGATTCAAAGGCAACCAATGTCGATTTCTAAGATCGTCTCATGTTGAGGTATTGGAAAGCAAGAAATTTGACTCTAAACTTTGCACCACCACCGGCCACGTCGTCATGCTGGACCTCCGAAACACGAATTCTACATATGATTGGGCGTTACGCGGTGAGAGGATGAACTCGTCATTGCTTGCTTTATCTCATCTGAAGCAGTTGGACCTTAGCTTCAATAATTTCAGCGGGATCCGCATGCCGGAATTCATCGGCTCCTTCAAGAAACTGACATACCTCAATCTATCTTCTACATTTTTCATGGGAGGAATACCTGCTCGGTTGGGGAACCTTTCGAGCCTCTCCGTTCTCGATCTAAGCGATGCCTTAGATTATGCATCCCATGTTGACAACCTCGACTGGCTCTCCCATCTTACCTCCCTGAAGTACTTGGACTTGACCGGGTTGAACCTAACCGATATCCTAGATTGGTTCTCATCCGTGAACATGCTGCTGCCTTCCCTCCAAGTGTTACGTATGCCCTCCGTTGGTCTCGATACCATCCCAGCTTCTGTTGTCCACGTCAACTTCACCTCCTCTCTTACCGTCCTTGATCTCTCCTCCAATAATTTCAACTCCACCTTACCCAAATGGTTGTGGAATATTAGCAGTCTTACCCATCTTGATCTCAATAATTGTGGGTTACATGGCGTTATTCCGGATGCGATTGGAGACTTGGGCTCTCTTACTTTTCTTGATCTAGGAGGCAATCAACTCGAGGGTACCGTACCGAGATCCATGGTTGATCTTCGTAGACTGGAAGAATTACATATGCCGAGCAACCAATTGATAGGAAATTTGAGCGGTTGGCTGGACCAAATGACGACTCTCATCATTTTGGATCTCGGATATAATTTATTCAACGGTTCCCTGTCTTCCTCCATCGGTAAGTTGTCTAATCTCACTGACTTGTTTCTCGGTGGAAATCATCTTGGAGGTGTCATTTCAGAAGTTCATTTTGAAAATCTTACGAGATTACAATGGTTGGACTTGAATGGCAACTCCATCACCATATCAATTGGTCAGAGTTGGGTCCCTCCTTTCCAACTCAGATTAGTAGATTTAACCAATTGTCAGCTGGGACCCCAACTTCCAGAATGGTTGCAGTTTCAAACACAGATGGAAGAATTACGTTTGGCAGACTGTGAAATTGCAGGGACAATGCCCGCTTGGTTTTGGAATATTTCATCTTCTACCTTCATATATTTAGACCTTTCCAACAACCAAATAGGAGGCAAGCTGCCATCTTCTTTGAAGTTCACCAAGTTGGAATTATTATCTTTGGACTCCAACATATTTGAAGGTCCATTGCCAACGATGCTACCGTCTACACTTGATATACTATCTCTCTCCAATAATTCCTTTACAGGGCAATTGCCGACATGGCCCCATGTTAGATCAGTGACACTCTCAGATAACATGCTTGATGGTGGCTTATCTTCATCAATCTGTCAATCAATGGACACATCTCAAAGACCTTGACCTTTCGAACAACAAATTATTTGGTGAGATCCCTTATTGTCTGGGAGAGTCATTACAAAATCTTTATTCCTTAAATTTAAGCAACAATCATTTGTCGGGTGAAATTCCACACACGATCGGCTTTTTAAGCGAGCTTCTTATATTGCAACTAAATAATAACAGTTTCTCAGGCAAGGTTCCTTTGTCATTGAAAAATTGTACAAAGTTACAGTTTCTTGATCTGGCTCAAAATAATCTTGTCGGAAGTATAACGCTATGGATGGGAGAAAATCTACGACAATTGGTACTGCTTAGTCTACGTTCAAATATGTTTTCTGGAGTTATTCCCCGGCACCTTGCTCGATTTCAATGGCTTCAAATATTGGATCTTGCGAATAACAACTTCTCTGGTTCAATACCTCACAACATTGGTAATTTAAGTAGCATGAGATTGGCATCAAAATATTATAATTTTATTCATTATGATTTTGATGTCTTTACTAAAGGACAAGATCTTTATTATTCAAATTGGAATATATATTTTATGAAAAGTTTGGATCTTTCAAACAATAGTCTAACCGGAGAGATCCCAAAAGGAATTGGAGACCTTGCAGGACTCAAGAACTTAAATTTGTCAAGAAATCATTTACAAGGGAAAATCCCTTGGGAGATTGGAGGAATGAAATCATTAGAATCCCATGATCTGTCAATAAATGACCTTTCTGGTAGCATTCCTGAACTTAAATTTGTCAAGAAATCATTTACAAGGGAAAATCCCTTGGGAGATTGGAGGAATGAAATCATTAGAATCCCATGATCTGTCAATAAATGACCTTTCTGGTAGCATTCAAGAACTTAAATTTGTCAAGAAATCATTTACAAGGGAAAATCCCTTGGGAGATTGGAGGAATGAAATCATTAGAATCCCATGATCTGTCAATAAATGACCTTTCTGGTAGCATTCCTGAAAGCTTATCGGTTTTATATTCCTTGAGCTACTTAAATTTATCATATAATAATCTTTCAGGAATGATACCATCTGGTCGTCAACTCCAAACCTTTATTGATCCATCCATCTACATGGGCAATGCCGACTTATGTGGACCGCCAATTTCCATAAGTTGTTCTAATAATAAAACACCTCAAAATATTATAGAAGAGTACAGAAAGGAGATTCCTGAGTGGCTATGGTTCTATATCAGCATGGTACTAGGATATGTGATGGGATTTTGGACCTTTTGTGGTATTCTCTTCCTCAAAGACGCATGGAGGCATGCTTATTTCCATATGATCGATAATATGTATCATCGGTTCTGGGTGCAATGGCATTTAATCTTTTGATGATTGTTTGGACTTTAATCCTAAAATTTCTAGTGTGGGTGATCCAAGGCTTTACCATAGATGGGGAGAAGGTATGTCGTCACTCTACTTTTTATTTATATGATATTTTGGATTTGTAGATGCTTGCTGTGATTAATGAAAGAAAAATTTGTGTTGTTGATATAAGAAAGGATAGGCAGCTATATTTATGGTGTTTGAGGACAGGTATTGATCAATTTCTATGTAATGTGGTTGCTTATAGTCTTCTTCTATTTGAGGCTTGCATTATCATGACATCATGCAAGAGTTGGCTCATAGTTTTAAAGTAAAGAAATATTAGAAAAAAAAAAGAGAACATACACACAAGTCTTCCGTATGAATATATAGTCTAAAAATATGCTATATTGATTTTAAAGGAACAAACGCATTACTTTCGAAATGATAGAATAGACATTATAATTTGACTAGCGTGCAATGGCATTTAATATTTGATTATTAGATTTTCGAATGCTATATTGTTGGACATATTTCAAATGATACCTAAGGAGCTATGCACTGAAAGGATATGTCAATATGTTAATTTAAATGATGATTAATTGTTCAATTAGTTGATTTTAATTTGGATCTTACAAATTGAGGTTATACATTGCTCATAAGTTCATAAACTAGTTTCTTTTGGGGCCTACGTAGGAATAAATGTCTTATCTATGCCATGGAGGTTAAATATGTTTTTGATTCTTATCATGGGATATAATATGGTTATAGCCATTAGATATATGCCCTTTGTTATAGTCATGACTATCGATGAATTTTAGATATGAAAGCTTAGTTATACTTGTACTGATTCATAATTAGTGAATGATAATCTTTGCATTAAAATGAAATATATCCACTTATGTTTTGGTATACAAATGTTTTCAAAGATAATGTTATCTTATGTGCTTGGTATGCTAAAAGTGATGATTTGAAAAGCATGTTTGCTCTTTATTTAAGAATAAAAGAGGGTTTAACATTTATGTATAGTTTTCTAAAATGCATTTATGATAAGTTTTTCTAGTATATGAGTTTTGATGCTCACTAAGTTGTGGTTGCTCACATCCTTGCTGTTCAAATTTTTTAGATGCTTGCGAGTAGATTGAATTTGGTTATGCATCGAGGTAATAAAATATAATGTTTATGGTTGGAACTCTTTGAGACTTGTGATGTAATAATCCATTAGTGGGATGTCTTTGATGAACTTATTTATACTTGAGAGCTCAATATGTTGCTGCTGTTGTATGTGGACATTGTGGATGTTTTGTGTTATGTAAAGTGCATACATAGATTTGGATTTAACAGGTCTAAAAAAATATATATATATTTGAGGTAGCTACAAAATAGAAGTTCTTTAATAGTGTTTTTGTTGGTATCTGTTCACTTTCTATTAGTTTCTCCCCCATGAATTAGCTAATATGTTTAAGGAAATGCAAAGGCATGGGCTAAAAGTTTCTATTGTTACGATTTAAAATACTACAGATAATGACATAGTAGTACTCATCTTTCTTAATCGTTTTAGAATTATTATTTGGTAATTCATTTTTTTCTAATAAACCTGTTATCATTATTTTTTTTATTTAAAATGATTCGATAACATTCATCTATCTTTATAGAGAAAAATAAAATTTTCATTATATAAGATTAAATAAAGACATGGGTCATTGTTATTCAAGCACAACTCTCATTGTATATCTTTTCCTTGTAAGTATCAAATAATTTATATCTTTTTCTCAAAAGAAATCAAAGTATTCTTCACATTTTTATTCTCCTCCTAAAATCTAGAGATATATAAAATATCTATAGATACTATATATCTATATATATATATATATATATATATATACATATATATATATATATATATATATATATATATATATATATATATATATATATATATATATATATATATATATATATATATATATATATATATATATATATATATATATATATATATATATATATATATATATATATATATATATATATATATATATATATATATATATATATATATATATATATATATATATATATATATATATATATATATATATTCTTCATATTATTTTTTTAAAATCTAAAGATATATATGATATTTATAAAAGAATTAAACCCCCTTTGATACGGCTCCAATTTAATGGTAAGACATGACATCCTAACCCCTTCAATATTGCTTCAATTTAGTAGTAAGATTGATTTAAATCATCTATCTACTTTATATCAGGTTTTTTTTAGTAAAATTAATATTAAGATACTCTAAGAAAATAAAGTCATGTCAAACGTAAATGTTGACCCTGTGACTCCAATATATATACATGTATATATATATATATATATATATATATATATATATATATTCTTCACATCTTGCTCTTTTTCTTTCTCACTCTTAAAATCTAGAAATATATATCATATTTATAGAAGAAACAAACCCCTTCAATATAGCTCTAATTTAGTGGTAAGACGATGACATCTCAACCCCTTCAATGTTGTTCCAATTTAGTGGTAAGACTGATTCAAACTATTCATCCACTCTGATATCAGGTCTTCCTAGTAAAACAAATATTAAGAAACTCTAGTAGAAAATAAAGTATGTCGAATAAAAACGTTTGTCACTCCAAATTATCTCTACATTATGCCAAAGTCATGAATTAGAAATCCAACTAACAACAACTCCTATATATATATATATATATATATATATATATATATATATATATATATATATATATATATATATATATATATATATATATATATATATATATATATATATATATATATATATATATATATATATATATATATATATATATATATATATATATATATATATATATATATATATATATATATATATATATATATATATATATATATATATATATATATATATATATATATATATATTCTTCACATTTTATTCTCTCTCTTAATATATATACATATATATATATGATATTTATAAAAAAAACAAATCCTTTCAATACGGCTTAAATTTAATGGTAAGACGATGACATCCCAACTACTTCAATATTATTCCAATTTAATGGTAAGACTAATTCAAGTCATCCGTCTACTCTATATCAAGTCTTCCTAGTAAAATAAATATTAAAATATTAAAAAAATTAAAATCATGTCAAATGCAAATATTCACTATATCACTCCAAGTCATCTCTACGTTACAATTCCTCTCTCTCTCTCTCTCTCTCTGTATATGTACGTATATGTATGCTGCCTGCTGAAGCAAAAATCTACAGATGGCATCGAGGAGTTGAGTTGCAGGGAGACGATGAGAAACTTCATCGTCGGAGTCTGCTTAGGATTCTTGGCAGCTGCGATTCTGGTGAATGCTCAGCCAGGTACTTTGCTTGCGCTGTGCACAGCTTTTCCTTGTTCTCGAGCAGCGCCCATTGCAAGAGCACGCTTGTCACCATGCATCTCTCTCTCTCTCTCTCTCTCTCTCTCTCTCCGGTGGTTGCGTTCTCATGGTGACTCCATTTGAATTGCATCAAATGATGATGACCACAGATTTCCACTTATATTTGATTCTTTTATTCTCTATTCCTTCTCTTTTCTTCCGTTCTTTGTTTATTCTTATACTCTTTTGTCTCCTACGCTGCTGCTCCTCTTTCTCTTCTCTCCCATTTGTTTTCTCTTTTTTTTTTTGTTATTCTCTCAACAATATATTACTAGATTATATATTATTAATTTAGATTTTGATTATTCTACGTGGAATAATCATTCCTAACTGTTATGGTCAGCAACTTTTCGCCGTGGCCTCGGGGCCGTCGCGGCTGGGTTCGGGTCCGAATGCGCAGGGGTCGCCTCATCGATCTCCGGGCAGGAAGCCGACGTTGGGTCGGGAGAAGCTGATCATCCGCTCGGCCAGGGCCGGTTCCTTCATCTGGTGGCCAGCTCGCTGCATGCCCCTCGGTTCCTGCACACAGGTCGGGTCGGGGGTTTCCCATCCCGACCCCTCCGATGCTTAAGTTAGTATCGGATGGGAGTGAGTAGAGTGTTTCATAGAGAGAGGTAGAGAGAGATCCTTTGGTCGCCGATGTCTCGAGGTCAATGCTGCTCCTCTCTGCGATGGGAACTCGGTTCTGCCATACAGCGATGGGAGCTCGGGTGCTGTCATGCAGCGATGGGAGCTCGGGTGCTACCATGCAGTGAGGGAGCTCGGCTGCTGCCATGCAGCGAGGGGGAGAGTGGTTAAGAGAGACTTCTTCCCCTCCTCCTCCTTCTCCTTCTCCTCCTCCTTCTCCTCCTTCTTCTTCTTCTCCTTCTCCTCCTTCTTCTCCTCCTGAGTGCTGGTTCATCCCCCCTCCTTTACTTCTTCTAAACGTAGAGGTCTTATAGGAAAGATTACTGTTGGTGATGTGGCCCTCCGCAGGGTCGTACTGATGGCGTGCTTCGGTCTCCTGCGGAACTGGGGAAGAGCAGAGGGAGAGGACGTTTGTCGGTCAACCCTCGCGACAGTCAGCCGCAGGAGGGGCTGAGACATCACCATGACAGGAACCACAAGGGTCGGGGTCACATCACATTTAATACCCATAACACTACCCCCCCTCAAAAAGCCACTCCTGCGGGACGGTCCTCGAGGGTTGGGGGTGGTGTTCGGGGAAACCCGGTTGCACATGAGTGGTCGGCTGAGACCTCGGGCGGAGGTTCTGCCTGTCGTGACATAATTGACTGAACCATTGTGCAGGATGAGGAGTCTAGGCGCCGCTCAAGACCCAGAAAACCAATGGTCGAGGCCCGCTCAAGACCATGTAACCGAACCGCCGTTCGGGATAAAGGGTCAAGGCCCGCTCAAGACCCAGAAAACCAATGGTTGAGGCCCGCTCAAGACCATGTAACTAAACCGCCGTTCGGGGTAAAGGGTCGAGGCCCGCTCAAGACCATGTAACCGAACCGCCGTTCGGGATAAAGGGTCGAGGCCCGCTCAAGACCCAGAAAACCAATGGTCGAGGCCTACTTAAGACCATGTAACCGAACCGCCGTTCGGGATAAAGGGTCGAGGCCCACTCAAGACCCAGAAAACCGATGGTCGAGGCCCGCTCAAGACCATGTAACCGAACCGCCGTTCGGGATAAAGGGTCGAGGCCCGCTCAAGACCCAGAAAATCGATGGTCGAGGCCCGCTCAAGACCATGTAACCGAACCGCCGTTCGGGATAAAGGGTCGAGGCCCGCTCAAGACCCAAAAAAACCGATGGTCGAGGCCCACTCAAGACCACGTAATCGAACCGTCGTTCGGGATAAAGGGTCGAGGCCCGCTCAAGACCCAGAAAACCAATGGTCGAGGCGCCGCTCAAGACCATGAACACCGAACCGCCGTTCGGGATAAGGGGTCGAGCCGCCGCTCAAGACCCAGATGGTGGCATCCGCCCGGACAACCAGTTGGAGTGCACTGGCGCTTTCACGACCCGGTTGCTGCGATATTTTCCCCTTGAGGCTGCAGCTCGAGAGGTACATGAAGATTAAGTTGCATGGCTTGCTCAACTCAGTGGGAAGTCTGTAAGATATTGCAAAGGAGTAACGACAATCGAAGCATCGCTTCTGTTGGCCGAGCAGCATGGCTCGGGTAGTTTTTGGACGGGCAGCTACTTGGTGCAGCTACAATGCATGTAGTGAAGTGCCGAACGTGAGTGGCCGAGCCGCCACGGCTCGAGCTTTGGACGAACAGTTGTTTGGTGCAGCTGTGAACCATGCAGCGAAGGATTGCCGAGCGTCGCAGCTCGGGCATTAGCTGGCCGAGCGTCGCAGCTTGGGCGTTGGCAAAGCAGCTGCTTGTTGCAGCGATAAACCACGCAGCAGTGGTTGAGCATGGGTGGCCGAGCACTGTAGCTCGGGCTTCGGCTGCCGAGGTGTCGCTCGGAGCTTTGTAGGATGGTGTGCGCGGGCATATTTGCGCAGAGAAGTACTCGGGCTTTGTGGCCGAGGCGTTGCTCGGAGTTCTCTGGCCGAGGCGGAGCTCGGGCTTTGTGGCCGAGGCATATTCAGAGCTTTATGGCCAAGGCGGAGCTCGGAGCTTTTGCCGAGCAGCTGCTTGGTGCAGCTGCAAACTACGCAGCGAAGGGGTTGCCAAGCATCGCAGCTCGAGCTTTGGTTGGCCGAGCATCGCAGCTCGGGCTTTTGGCCGAGTAGCTGCTTGGTGCAGCTGCAAACTACGCAGCGAAGGGGTTGCCAAGCATCGCAGCTCGGGCTTTGGCCGAGCAGCTGCTTGGTGCAGCTGCAAACCACACAGCAAAGTGCTGAACGTGTGTGCCGAGCACTGTAGCTCGAGCTTCGGCTGCCGAGCAGCACACTTGGGCTCAGTTTTGGCCGAGCAGCTGCATGCGGCAGCGATGAAACACGTATGAAGGGTTGCCGAGCATTGCCGCTCGGGCTTTGGGCGAGCAGTTGCTCGGTGCAGCTGCAAACCACGCAGCAAAGTGCTGAACGTGTGTGCCGAGCACTGTAGCTCGGGCTTCGGCTGCCGAGCAGCACACTCGGTCTTAGATTTGGCCGAGCTGCTGCGTGAGGCAGCGATGAAACACGCAGCGAGGGGTTGCCGAGCATCGCAGCTCGGGCTTTGGCCGAGCAGCTGCTTGGTGCAGCTGCAAACCACGCAGCAAGGTGCTGAACGTGGGTGCCGAGCACTGTAGCTCGGGCTTCGGCTGCCGAGCAGCACACTCGGTCTTAGATTTGGCCGAGCTGCTGCGTGAGGCAGTGATGAAACACGCAGCGAGGGGTTGCCGAGCAGCTGCTTGGTGAAGCTACAAACCACGCAGCAAAGTGCTGAACGTGTGTGCCGAGCACTGTAGCTCGGGCTTCGGCTGCCGAGCAGCGCACTCGGGCTCAGTTTTGGGCGAGCAGCTGCATGAGGCAGCGATGAAACACGCAGCGAAGGGTTGCCGAGCATCGCAGCTCGGGCTTTGGCCGAGCAGCTGCTTGGTGCAGCTGCAAACCACGCAACGAAAGGTTGCCGAGCATCGCAGCTCGGGCTTTGGCCGAGCAGCTGCTTGGTGCAGCTGCAAACCACGCAGCAAAGTGCTGAACGTGTGTGCCGAGCACTGTAGCTCGGGCTTCGGCTGCCGAGCAGCGCACTCGGGCTCAGTTTTGGCCGAGCAGCTGCATGCGGCAGCGATGAAACACGCAGCGAGGGGTTGCCGAGCATCGCAGCTCGGGCTTTGGTCGAGCAACTGCTTGGTGCAGCTGCAAACCACACAGCAAGGTGCTGAACGTGGGTGCTGAGCACTGTAGCTCGGGCTTCGGCTGCCAAGCAGCACACTTGGTCTTAGATTTGGCCAAGCTACTGCGTGAGGCAATGATGAAACACAAAGCGAGGGGTTTCCGAGCATCGCAGCTCGGGCTTTGGCCGAGCAGCTGCTTGGTTCAGCTGCAAACCACGCAGCAAAGTGCTGAACGTGTGTGCCGAGCACTGTAGCTCGGGCTTCGGCTGCCGAGCAGCGCACTCGGGCTCAGTTTTGGCCGAGCAGCTGCATGCGACAGCGATGAAACATGTATGAAGGGTTGCCGAGCATCGCCACTCGGGCTTTGGGCGAGCAGCTGCTCGATGCAGCTGCAAACCACGCAGCAAAGTGCTGAACGTGTGTGCCGAGCACTGTAGCTCGGGCTTTGCCGCCGAGCAGCGCACTCGGGCTCAGTTTTGGCCGAGCAGCTGCATGCGGCAGCGATGAAACACGCAGCGAGGGGTTGCCGAGCAGCGCACTCGGGCTCAGATTTGGCCGAGCGGCTGCATGAGGCAGCGACGCAGCGATGTGTTGCCAAGCAGCGCACTCGGGCTCAGATTTGGCCGAGCGGCTGCATGAGGCAGCGATGTAGCAATGTGTTGCTGAGCATCACAGCTCGGGCTTCCGCTGCCGAGCAGCGCACTCGGGCTCAGATTTGGCCGAGCGGCTGCATGAGGCAACGATGAACCATGCAGCGAAGCGCTGAACATGGTTGCCGAGCACTGTAGCTCGGGCTTTGGAGATTAGATAGGGCTGACCTTGCGACAACGGACCCTCCTTCTAGCGCCAATCTATGGTCAACAACTTTCGCCGTGGCCTCGGGGCCATCATACCGGTTCGGGTCCGAATCGCGCAGGGTCGCCTCATCGATCTCGGCAGAAGCCGACGTTGGGTCGAGAAGCCGATCATCCGCTCGGCGGGGCCGGTTCCTTCATCCGGTGGCCAGCTCGCTGCATGCCCCTCGGGTCTGCACAGTCGGGTCGGAGGTTTCCCATCCCGACCCCTCCGATGCTTAAGTCAGTGTCGGATGGGAGTGAGTAGAGTGTTTCATAGAGAGAGAGAGGTAGAGAGAGAGATCCTTTGGCTGCCGATGTCTCGAGGTCAATGCTGCTCCTCTCTACGATGGGAACTCAGTTCTGCCATGTAGCGATGGGAGCTCGGGTGCTGTCATGCAGCGATGGGAGCTCGGGAGCTCGGCTGCTGCCATGCAGTGAGGGAGCTCGGCTGCTGCCATGCAGCGAGGGGGAGAGTGGCTAAGAGAGTCTTCTTCCCCTCCTCCTCCTCCTTCTCCTCCTTCTTCTCCTCCTGAGTGCTGGTTCATCTCCCCTCATTTACTTCTTCTAAACGTAGAGGTCTTATAGGAAAGATTACTGTTGGTGATGTGGCCCTCTGCAGGGTCGTACTGATGGCGTGCTTCGATCTTCTGCGGAACTAGGGAAGAGCAGAGGGAGAGGACGTTTGTCGGTCAACCCTCGCGACAGTCAGCCGCAGGAGGGGCTGAGACGTCACCATGACGAGAACCACAGGGGCCGGGGTCACGTCACATTTAATACCTATAACACTAACCAATCATGATCTTAATCAATATCTATTTTTGACGACGATAGTATCAAACTAAACTATAATCGAGGATTCGACTAAACACCAAGTCTATTAGAGAACTAATGATCTAAAAGAATTCAGATCTCAAAACATATACTCGACAAGTCTTTATATAGTGAAGTCTTATATTATTGTACTGGATAAAAAATAATAATATTAATTTTTTCTTAAGACTGAATTGATCATCACATCATCCGGAGTACGATGATATAACGATCACGAGGTGATGAGGTGCTGACGATGTTGCATGTGTCATCATATATATAAATATATGTATATATAATATTTTTTTATTCTTAAAAAAAGAATTAAAAGTATAATTAAAAATATACAAATATAAGATCCAAATTCGTCTTCATCCTTTTATCCTTTATAAAGGTTGACAATAATAATTAATAAAAAAAATAATATGTATCTGTGCAGGATTCGTGAGCATCGACTGTGGCTATACCGAGTCCGATACCGGAATACTGTACGAAGTCGATGACGGATACATCGACACGGGAAGAAACGTCAGAATCGCCGAAGCGTACACCGAGAATCGTATTCACGTCAAGACGTGGTTCACCGTTCGAAGCTTTCCCGAGGGAACTCGCAACTGCTACACCATTCCCGGGTTGAAGGAAGGGGACCGGTATCTCGTACGGGCCTCCTTCGTTCACGGCAACTACGACGGCCAAGCCTTCGGGGACTCCGTCGCCCCACCGCTGCTATTCGATCTCTACGTCGGTGTCAACCTCTGGCGAAGCATCAACATCACCGAGGTGTTCACACTTTACGAGGCCGAGATTATTACTGCCGCCCCGTCGGACTCCTGTCGACATGCCTGGCCGACATCGGTTCGGGAACGCCGTTCATATCTTCGCTGGAGTCGAGGCATATCGACAACCATCTGGGGTATCAGGACGCGAATCAGTGTGCAGCACTAGAAGCAATCGACTCTGTATACTCTTCGATTACAGTTTTGATTAAACTGAGTCTCAATTTTAACCACAGGTGTCCAGCAAAAGTGTTCATCGCTAGAAAAGACTATTAGACTAAATCAAACCCAATCAAGATCCAAGTTTAATTTTCTGTAGAAGCGAAATTACAATGAACAGTACCGTAATTATGGTTCTTTAATTACACAAGTTAGATAGACACGACGCACAAGCTAAATGAACTTAGCATAATGTTATAATTTGCTATCGACTCCAGTAAAGCAACAAAAAGATAAGCGGACCAACACTTGAGAAATAATTACACAAATATCTGATGTGGCGAAGGAGGAGTCTTCAGGAACACGACGAGCATAATCTCTCTTTATTATTATGCCTTTGAAAAGTGGTCGAGTCTTTCATATCATATCAGTATTAATAATATTGATTGGTTAACAAATATCATGCTTGCTGGTCACCTTTTTTTTTTTTTTTGCCACAGTTAAGTTGATATTAGATGTGGTGGCCTTCATGATAAGCTACTAACTAACTAGTTGATTGAAGAAATTAGATTGTCTCTTCATCATGAAATGGATCTCGTTTGAGTCCCTGTGGAGTGGATACCGAAGTCGCTAACTCGTAATCTTTTATCTGGGAAATCATTCCTCTTGTCATTCTTGCAAACCATTTTGAGCTTCTCTTGCTTGATATATGATCTTGCTTTTGTGAACCTATGGCTGTACAGGTATCCAGAAGATAAATATGATAGGACATGGGATCCTTGCCACGGATTTATTAGTGGTTGTGAAACATGGAATTTTACAAACAGTACTCCTTTGGGAATCAAGACCACTCGTGGTGATGCTTATGAGGTCCCAGCCGTGGTCACGGGGACTGCAACTGTTGCTGCAGATAATTTTACATTGCATTATTTCTTGCACTATGTCCATTTCGTCCATCGGCTGGCGTACCCAGGTTTGCCTGGTTATTTTAATCTGACAAGGGTGGCCGGTTCCACCCATCCTCAATGCTGCTTATTTAGCTGATTGCTGAGTTGAAGGTGAGTACATTGTTTCTTTCCTTTATTTTGTTTTAGCATTGGTAAAATGAAGCACATTCTGCCACCTTTGTTAAACTAATGGAACTTGCTTAGGGATCCATTTGGCCAACTTGGAGTGTACAATAATTTAGTGGTAAGACGGTGACATCCCAACCCCTTCAATGCTGCTCCAATTTAGCGGTAAGACTGATCCAAGCCATCCGTATACTCTATATTTTATCTTCCTAGTATAACAAATATTAAGAGACTCTAGCAACAAACAAAGCATGTTAGACGCAATTGTTGACTCGGTCACTCCATATCATCTCCACATTATGCCAAAGATATTCGATTAACATCTTTTGATTATTCAATTTTGGATTGAAGTAGTAAGAATCGCCTATTATATTATTAATCAATCTCTCTCTCAATAGCGATTAACCTGAAGATGCCTGTGAAGATGTGGATTGATAAGCCAGTTGATTATTCTTCCTTATCGGGTCACATAGTGTCTACATCTTTTGATTATTCAATTTTTATGTGTTGAACTCATATCTTATTAGGCTAAGTACATATGTATATTATTTGTGTTGACTCAACTACCTTGATTTGTTGCTCTTACATATGCATGTTCAAGCAAGTTTGTTGTCGGACACAATCTTGATTTGTTTTATGATTATTGTTCCTTGTTAAATCTGAATTTGAATACCTAATATATGGCTTGGATTCAAAGACAACCAATGTCTCATGCTGAGGTATTGGAAAGCAAGAAATTTGAATTGAAACTTTGCAAAACTTACGCTGGGGTGAACATGCAACTCGCCTGTGAAGCTAAAGCTAGAAAGGGGTTTAAAAGATTTAGTAAAGCATCTTAATCAGAAGTGAAGAAAAAGAGAGTCAATTGAGAATCCATATCGATTTTTAAATCTAGTAAGAGAAATTTAAGAACACCCAAATGTTTTCCTGTATGTATCTCTCCCATCTAGATCTTAGATTTATGATATATGTACAGATATAAATTCTAATTTATTAAAAATTAATTTTTTTATATTTAGAATTCTAATCTAAAGTCTAACTTACCACAAGTCAAAGTCTTGGTGGCCAGCGACGTGTAGAAAAAGAATCCATGGAATGCAGCATTTTTGGTTTTATTTCCTGCGACTCGCTCGTCTGTCAAACCGTGATTATCCCACCGATTAAGACCGATGCTATCGGATTCCAAAAAACTGTATTGATTATGGTAGCTTTAAGGACTTGATTGAATTCTGATTATGGTTATTGGTTAATAGAAAGGAAGTCCAATTAAAATAGGATTCCTTAGTGGATGCTCTTGATGGAAGGAACTCTCCTAATAACTTATCCTAGACCCTCTGCTCTCGCCTATAAATAAACAGGACCTCAGGGGACTTAAAGCATCAGAAGCAACACAGAAACATCTAAGAGTTGCATAAAGATTAGCAACACAGATGCATCTAAGAGTTGCATAAAGATTAGCAACACAGATGCATCTAAGAGTTGCATAAAAGAAAATGTTTCACAGACATCGATTGAGAGATTACAGTTTCTCTCTCAATCTCCCTGAGACATCAATTATAGTGGTCCTATGAAAAGATGGGAAGAGAGGAGAATGAGTCTAGTTCTCCTTGCAGATTTGCGGAGGCGTTGGATCAAAGGAAGGTATTCAGATTGAGATCTTTCCTTTTTCCATGCAGATGGCATCAAAGGTACACATCGTAAAAACACAGATCTATTCATGTTTTGATTTCGATCATAGGATTAAAGTTTTTTCGCAATTACAGAAGCATGATTAAAGCTACTACACTATAGTCTCCAAACGATACAGGGGATCTAATTCATCAAACTTATCTGTTCATATTTACCATGTATCTATAGTCCATTATCTATCTAATATCCCAAAGACTATTTATTAGGTATGATAAATTTAGACCCATATGGAATCTTGTTTGAGACTTGCTCTAATCGGATTCTTCTAGAGAACTCATTATCTTTCAATCCAAATGACCCTGATCAGGAATATTATATAAGCGAGCACATATGGGATATTCTTCTCGTGATAACGAGAGTGGATGATCTTTTGTTGACACTCAATAAATATCGAGATGATTACGTATGTTGTTCGATCATCAATGAGTCATGAGATCGATAAAATTTTTAATATTACATATAAAAATGAGGGTGTGTACACATGTACGGTTTTATGTATACTTAAGATTTTTTAATTTCATATTAATTTTGATATTTTTATTAGATTAAAAAATAATTTTTAAAATTATATAAATTTTTAAAATATTTTTTAAATTTAATATGTGATCCGACCAATTGATTCGTTGATCCAACTCCCCAATGATTTAGGCTCAAATCGATTTCTTATTATTATTATTATTATTAGTTGTCTTGATTTCATGTTCTTAACAATGGTCTTATATGTCCCATATGAGTTTATCTTTCGATTTAAATCATGTATGCTCATCCAAAATGTATAAGCTTAAGTGTTTTTTATGATTATGATGATGATGATGATGATGATGATGATTATTATTATTATTATTATTATTATTATTATTATTTGCTGTTTTTGTCCTCGAGAGGAAGAGGAAGTCTGATGAAACTACTTGGACTTGCAAAGTCTTTGCAAGTCTGATGAGAGGAAGAGGATGCAAGCAATGTAGCCAATTTTGAAGCGGAGGTGTATGTTGTTCTGATTGTTCATTCGATGACTCCCAATCTAAGTTGACTTGACATGAGAAACCGTATACTATTTTGCATAAGTCCGAAAATGTTTTTCTCTCAATTCTTTCTGGATTCATCCCAAAAAAACTTACAAAACATCCAAACCTTTTCCTAAATCTCTCTCTCTCTCTCTCTCTCTCTCTCTATATATATATATATATATATATATATATATATATATATATTCTCTTGGAAGGCAGCTTTCATGTATGTATATATATTCTTCACATCTCTCTTTCTCTCTCTCTTTTAAAATTGAGAGATATATATGATATTTATAAAAGAAACAAACCCTTTCAATACGGCTCTAATTTAGTGGTAAGACGGTGACATCCCAACCCCTTCAATGCTACCCCAATTTAGTGATAAGATTGATCCAAGTCATCCGTCTACTCTATATCAAGTCTTCCTAATAAAACAAATATTAAGAGACTCTAAGTAGAAAACAAAGTATGTCAGACGAAAACGATGATTCCGTCACTCCAAATCATCTCCACATTATGCCAAAGTCATGAATTGGACATCCGACTAATATCTTTTGATTATTCAATTTTGGATTGAAACAGTAAGAATCGTTTGTTTTGTTATTAATCAATCTCTCTTAGTATCGATTAACCTAAAGACGCAATTATTTTTCCGTGTATATCTCCCTCGTGAAGATCTTAGATTTATGGTGTATGTACCGAAATAAATTCTAATTTATTAAAAATTAATTTTTCTATTTAGATCTCTAAACTAAGTTCTAATTTACCACAAGTCAAAGTCTTGGTGGCCAGCGACGTGTAGAAAAAGAATCCATGGAATGCAGCTTAGGATGTGAGGCTTCTCACCGCTCATCTTCTCTGCATCAATCACCACAAGTCAAAGTCTTCTTGGACATTTCCTGCGAGTCGCTCGTCCGTCAAACGGTGCTCATCCCACTGATTGAGGCCGATGCTAACAGTTTCCAAAAAGCTGTATTAATCATGGCGGCTTTCATCCGCAGGTATCTATCATTTTAATGATGCAACAAAAACTTGGCCCTTACTCTTAATGATGAAGGTGACTTGTGTGCTGCTCTCCGCATGGCCATGAAACATGCAGTGGGCTGATGAGTCAAAGTCTTCTTCAAAGAGCGGGTCGGTGCAATTAATTCCATGCATGAGGTAACGGAGTGGAGAAAGTTAGAGCATGAAATGGAAGAAATTATGTGCATCAGTTGGCTTACAAATTTGTGATTTGGCATAGTGTAGCATGCACCTCCACCTTCGCCCTCTTCTTCTGATTGTGGCGGCTAAGGAGGAGCGAGGGAGGGAAATCAACCTGCGCGCCATGGCTTTCTCATCATTCTCATCGTCATCGTTGTTATGCCTTTTGGGCATCCTCCTCCTCCACGGGGCAGCGTCGACAGGCGGGTGTTTTAGCATGGAGAGGGAGGCGCTGCTGGACTTCAAAGCTGGTGTCGGAGACACCCGCAACCGGCTTTCTTCTTGGACTGGCCACCACTGTTGCACATGGAAGGGAGTGGCCTGCGACACCACCACCGGCCACGTCGTCATGCTGGACCTCCGAAACACAAATTCTACAGATGAGTGGGCGTTACGCGGTGAGAGGATGAACTCGTCATTGCTTGCTTTATCTCATCTGAAGCACTTGGATCTTAGCTTCAATGATTTCAGCGGGATCCGAATGCCGGAATTCATCGGCTCCTTCAAGAAACTGAGATACCTCAATCTATCTTCTACACGATTCATGGGAGGAATTCCAGCTCGGCTGGGGAACCTTTCGAGCCTCTCCGTTCTTGATCTAAGCGAAGCTTTATATGTTACATCCCATGTTGACAACCTTGATTGGCTCTCCCATCTTACCTCCTTGAAGCACCTGGACATGAGCTGGTTGAACCTAACCGGTGTCCCAGATTGGTTCTCATCCGTGAACATGCTGCCTTCCCTCCAAGTGTTGAGTATGTCTTCCGTTCGTCTCAATACCATCCCAGCTTCTG
This sequence comes from Musa troglodytarum, assembly GCA_023547065.1. Classification (NCBI taxonomy): domain Eukaryota; kingdom Viridiplantae; phylum Streptophyta; class Magnoliopsida; order Zingiberales; family Musaceae; genus Musa; species Musa troglodytarum. Next base: position 54,492,063 of record CP097511.1, read on the forward strand.
TCGTCCACGTCAACTTCACCTCCTCTCTTACCGTCCTTGATCTCTCCTCTAATAATTTCAACTCCACCTTACCCAAATGGTTGTGGAATATTAGCAGTCTTACCCATCTTGATCTCAGTTATTCTGGTTTCTATGGCGTTATTCCTGATGCAATTGGAGACTTGGGATCTCTTACTTTTCTTGATATAGGTTCGAATCAACTCGAGGGTACCGTACCAAGATCCATAGTTGATCTCCATAGATTGAAAGAATTACATATGCCGTGGAACCAATTGATCGGTAATTTAAGCGGTTGGCTGGAGCAAATGACGAATCTCATCGTTTTGGATCTCGGATCTAATTTATTCGACGGTTCCCTGCCTTCCTCTATCGGTAAGTTGTCTAATCTCACTGACTTGGTTCTCAGTGGAAATCGTCTTGGAGGTGTCATTTCAGAAGTTCATTTTGAGAATCTTACGAGATTGCGAGTGTTGGACTTGAATGGCAACTCCATCACCATATCGATTGGCCAGAGTTGGGTCCCCCCTTTTCAACTCAGATTAGTAGATTTATCCAATTGTCGGTTGGGACCCCAATTTCCAGAATGGTTGCAGTTTCAAACACAGATGGAAGAATTACATTTGGCAGATTGTGAAATTGCAGGGACAATGCCGGCTTGGTTTTGGAATATTTCACCTTCTACCATCATATATTTAGACCTTTCCAACAACCAAATAGGAGGCAAGCTGCCATCTTCTTTAAAGTTCATTAGGTTGGAAAGCTTATACTTGGAATCCAACAGATTTGAAGGTCCATTGCCTACGATGCTACCGTCTACACTTGATAGACTATCTCTCTCCAATAATTCCTTTATAGGGCAATTGCCAACATGGCCCTACGTTCAATCAGTGTTACTCTCAGATAACATGCTTGATGGTGGCTTATCTTCATCAGTCTGTCAATGGACATATCTCAGATACCTTGATCTTTCGAACAACAAATTATTTGGTGAGATCCCTTATTGTCCAGAGGAGTCATTACAAAATCTTTTTTTCTTAGATTTGGGCAACAACCACTTGTCAGGTGAAATTCCACACACGATCGGTTTTTTAAGTAGGCTTTCGATATTACAATTAAAAAATAACAATTTTTCTGGTGAGGTTCCTCGGTCATTGAAAAATTGTACAAATTTATGGTTTCTTGATCTGGCTCAAAATAATCTTGTCGGAAGTATAACGCTATGGATAGGAGAAAATCTACAACAACTGGTAGTGCTTCGTCTACGTTCAAATATGTTTTCTGGAGTTATTCCCATACGACTTGCTCGATTTGAATGGCTTCAAATATTGGATCTTGCCAATAATAACTTCTCTGGTTCAATACCTCACAACATCGACAATTTAAGTACCATGAGATCGACATCACAATATTTTATATTTCTTTCTGGAAAAATTGATGTATTTACTAAGGGACAAGATCTTTATTATTCACATTGGAAAAAATATCCTATGAAAAGTTTGGATCTTTCAAACAATAGTCTAACCGGAGAGATCCCAAAAGGAATTGGAGACCTTGCAGGACTCAACAACTTAAATTTGTCAAGAAATTATTTACAAGGAAAAATCCCTTGGGAGATTGGAGGAATGAAATTGTTAGAATCCCTTGATCTATCGATGAATGACCTTTCTGGTAGTATTCCTGAGAGCTTATCGGGTTTATATTCCTTGAGCTATTTGAATTTATCGTATAATAATCTTTCGGGAATGATACCATCTGGTCGTCAACTCCAAACCTTTATTGATCCATCCATCTACATGGGCAATGCCGATTTATGTGGACCGTCAATTTCCAAAAGTTGTTTTAACAATAAAACAACTCAAAATATTATACAAGAGTACAAGAAGGAGATTCCCGAGTGGCTATGGTTCTATATCAGCATGGTACTAGGATATGTGATGGGATTTTGGACCTTTTGTGGTATTCTCTTCCTCAAAGATGCATGGAGGCATGCTTATTTTCATATGATTGATGATATGTATGATCGATTCTGGGTGCAATGGCATTTAATCTTTTGACGATTGTTTGGACTTTAATCCTAAAATTTCTAGTGTGGATGATCCAAGGCTTTACCGTAGATGGGAAGAAGGTATATTGTTACTCTCTTTTTCATTTATATGGTATTTTTTATTTGAAGATAGGTATTGATCAATTTCTATGTAATGTGGTTGTTTACAGTCTTCTTCTATTTGAGGTTTGCATAATCATAATATCATGCAAGAGTTAGGTTAATAGTTTTAAAGTAGAGAAATATTAGAAAAAAGAAGAGAACACAATCAAGTCTTCCATACGAAGATATAGTTTAAAAATATGCTATATTGATTTTAAAGGAACAAACACATTACTTTCGAAATGATAGAATTGAGAAAGAGAGGGGTGGCTTTGGCAGAGGGAGAAAAGAGGAGAAAAAAAATAAAAAGAGGTGTGAGATTTAATAAGGATGATGTTTTTATATCAAGGGAGTAAGTTTAAAATTTGGAAGATTATAAATATGTATGATTTTGAATTCCTATTCATTCAATACCAATCACAGAGTAAATAGGACTATAGATTAATTAATCTAAAATCATTGAGTATGTTTTGATCATAGAGAAAAAAATATTATGATTGTTTATTGGATTGGTTTATATTATTGGAATAATTTAGGGAAAGAAGGAGAGTGTTGATCACAATATCAGTTATAATAATATACTAATAAGGTAAGTATCCAATGATTTTGTCTAACTTGTTTTCAAATTTAATAATATATATTTGTTAATAATGAAGTTATGTGATTTGCAAATGTTAAATTGGCTTTGGAAAATAAGCTTGTCGATTATTATATTTTCAAATGCTATATTGTTGGACATATTTCAAATGATAGGTAAGGAGTTATGGATTGGAAGGATGTGCCAATATGTTATTTTAAATGATGGTTAATTGTTCAATTAGTTGGTTTTAATTTGGATCTTACCAATTGGGGTTATATATTGCTCATAAGTTCATAAACTAGTTTCTTCATGGGGCTTGACATAGGGATAAATGTCTTACCTATACCATGGAGGTTAAATATGTTTTTTATCCTTGTCATGGGATATAATATAGTTATAGCCATTAGATATATGCCCTATGTTATAGTTATGATGAATTTTAGATGTGAAAGCTTAGTTATACTTATACTGATTCATAATTAGTGAATGATAATCTTTGCATTAAAATGAAATATATCCACTTATGTTTTGGTATACAAATGTTTTCAAAGATTATATTATCTTATGTGCTTGTTACGCTAAAAGTGATGATTTGAAAAGCATGTTTGCTCTTTGTTTAAGAAGTATAATTTTCTAAAATGCATTTATGTGGTTGCTCATATCCTTGTTGTTAAATTTTTTCAGATGCCTACGAGTAGATTGAATTTGGTTATGTGTCGAGGTAACAAATTAATACAGTTTATGGTTGGAACTCTTGAGACTTGTGATGTAACAATCCATCAGTGGGATGTCTTTGGTGAACTCATTTGTATTTTGAGAGCTCAATATGTAGACAATTATGAATGTATTTGTTTTGTATTGTGTAAAGTGCATACATAAATTTGGATTTAACGGGTCTATGTAATTGGAGCCGCTGCAATATTTGAGGTAGCTACAAAATAGAAGTGTTTTTGTTGGTATCTGTTCACTTTCTCGATTCATTGTTAGTTTCTCCTCCTCCAATTAGCTGATGCCTTTCAGGAAATCCAAAGGTGTAGGCTAAAAGTTTGTATTGCTGGGATTGGAAATACTATATATAATGGCATAGCGGTACTCATCCTTCTTAATCATTTTAGAATTATTATCTGGTAGTTCAGATTTTTTTTCTAATAAACCTATTATCATCATTTTTTTTCAATATAAAGTGATTTGACAACATTTCTCTGTCTGTATAGAGAAAATTAAAATTTTCATTATATAAGATCAATTAAAGACTTGGATCATTTCTATTCAAGCGCAACTCTTCTTCTTGTATATCTTTGAAGAAGAGAATACCACAAAAGATCCAAAATCCCATCACATATCCTAGGACCATACTGATATAGAACCATAGCCACTCGGGAATCTCCTTCTTGACCTCTTGTATAATATTTTGAGCTATTTTATTGTTAGAACAATTTTTGAAAATTGGTGGTCCACATAAGTCGACATTGCCCATGTAGATGGATGGATCAATAAAGGTTTGGAGTTGATGACCAGATGGTATCATTCCCGAAAGATTATTATACGATAAATTCAAATAGCTCAAGGAATATAAATCCGATAAGCTCTCAGGAATGCTACCAGAAAGGTCATTCATCGATAGATCAAGAGATTCTAATGATTTCATTCCTCCAATCTCCCAAGGAATTTTTCCTTGTAAATGATTTCTTGACAAATTTAAGTTCTTGAGCCCTGCAAGGTCTCCAATTCCTTTTGGTATCTCTCCGGTTAGTCTATTGTTTGAAAGATCCAAACTTTTCATAAGAAATATGTTCGCCTTTGAATAAAAAAGATCTTGTCCCTTAGTAAAGATATCAAATTTATCATAATTAAATGTAAAATATTGTGATGTTGATCTCATGATACTTAAATTACCAATGTTGTGAGGTATTGAACCAGAGAAGTTGTTATTTGCAAGATCCAATATTTGAAGATGTTGAAATCGAGCAAGTCACCAGGGAATAACTCCAGAAAACATATTTGAACGCAGACGAAGCACTACTAGTTGTCGTAGATTTTCTCCCATCCATTGCGTTATGCTTCCGACAAGATTATTTTGAGCCAGATCAAGAAACCATAAATTTGTACAATTTTTCAGTGACAAAGGAACCTCACCTGAAAAACTATTATTTTTTAGTTGTAATAGTATAAGCCCACTTAAAAAGCCAATCGTGTGTGGAATTTCACCTGACAAGTGATTGTTGCCCAAATTTAAGAGAAAAAGATCTTTTAATGACTCCCCGAGACAATAAGGGATCTCACCAAGTAATTTGTTATTTGAAAGGTCAAGAGATTCGAGATATGTCCATTGACAGATTGACGAAGATATGCCACCATCAAGTTTGTTATTTGAGAGTTGCACGAATCTAATTGATCTAACATGGGGCCATATTAGCAATTGTCCTGTAAAAGAATTATTGAAGAGAGATAGCATATCAAGTGTAGACGGTAACATCATAGGTAATGGACCCTCAAATCTGTTGGAGTCCAAAAATAATATTTCCAACTTAGTGAACTTTAAAGAAGATGGCAGCTTGCCTCCTAGTTGGTTGTTGGAAAGGTCTAAAACTGTGATGGTAGAAGATGAAATATTCCAAAACCAAGCGGGCGTTGTCCTTGCAATTTTACAGTCTGCCAAAAATAATTCTTCGATCTGTGTTTAAAACTGCAACCATTCTGGAAATTGGGGTCCCAACCGACAATTGGTTAAATCTATAAATCTAAGTTGGAAAGAGGGGACCCAACTCTGGCCAATCGATATGGTGATGGAGTTGCCATTCAAGTCCAACCATTGCAATCTCGTAAGATTCTCAAAATGAACTTCTGAAATGACACCTCCAAGACGATTTCCACCGAGATTCAATTTAGTGAGATTAGACAACTTACCGATGGAGGAAGGCAGGGAACCGTTGAATAAATTAGATCTGAGATCCAAAACGATGAGAGTCGTCATTTGCTCCAGCCAACCGCTCAAATTTCCTGTCAATTGGTTGCACGGCATATATAATTCTTCCAGTCTATGGAGATCAACCATGGATCTCGGTACGGTACCTTCGAGTTCATTGCCTCCTAGATCAAGAAAAGTAAGAGAGCCCAAGTCTCCAATTGCATCCGGAATAACGCCATGGAACCCAGAATCATAAAGATCAAGATGGGTAAGACTACTAATGTTCCCCAACCATTTGGGTAAGGTGGAGCTGAAACTATTGGAGGAGAGATGAAGGACGGTAAGAGAGGAGGTGAAGTTGAGGTGGACAACAGAAGCTGGGATGGTATCGAGACCATCGGAATGCATAATTAACACTTGGAGGGAAGGCAGCATGTTCACCGACGAGAACCAATCTGGGACATCGGTTAGGTTCAACCCGCTCAAGTCTAAGTGCTTCAAGGAGGTGAGATGGGAGAGCCAATCGAGGCTGTCGACGGGATATATCCCGTCGCCATAATAATCGACGTATAAAGCAGCTCTTAGATCAAGAACGTAGAGGCTCGAAAGGTTCCCCAGCCGGGCAGGTATTCCTCCCATGAAATGTGTAGAAGATAGATTGAGGTATCTCAGTCTCGAAGGAGCCGATGAATTCCGGCATGCGGATCCCGCTGAAATCATTGAAGCTAAGATCCAAGTGCTTCAGATGAGATAAAGCAAGCAATGACGAGTTCATCCTCTCACCGCGTAACGCCCACTCATCTGTAGAATTTGTGTTTCGGAGGTCCAGCATGACGACGTGGCCGGTGGTGGTGTCGCAGGCCACTCCCTTCCATGTGCAACAGTGGTGGCCTGTCCAAGACGATAGCCGGCCACTGCTGTCTCCGACACCAGCTTTGAAGTCCAGCAGCGCCTCCCTCTCCATGCTAAAACACCCGCCTGTCACCGCTGCCCCGTGGAGGAGGAGGAGGATGCCCAACAGGCACAACAACGATGACGATGAGAATGATGAGAAAGCCATGGCGCGCAGTCTGATCTCCCTCCGTCGCTCCTCCTTAGCCGCCACAATCAGAAGAAGAGGGCGAAGGTGGAGGTGCATGCTACGCTCTATGCCAAATCACAAATTTATAAGCCAACTGATGCACACAATTTCTTCCACTCCATGATGCTCTAACTTTCTCCACTCCATTACATCATGCGTGGAATTAATTGTACCGACCCGCTCTCTGAAGAAGACTTTGACTTATCGGAGAGCACACAAGTCATAATACAGATGCTTGACCATATAAATTTTATTTAAATTATTTTGAGTATATGTTCCATTATTAATTCTCTCGATTGTTCTTTTGATATTGTGCCACATACCACCATAATGTGGATGGTACCCATTATCCATGATATATAAATTAAATTTTATGGTTAGATAAGATTTTGATTTATGAATTCTATCCAAAATAGAAGCCCTCGGATATAATTTAAATTAAAACACTAAGCTTACCCTTTATAAATAATGAGTTCGTGTAAAAGTAATACTTTACGCATATAATTTGAGATGAGGGATGAATTAAAATAGATTAAACTTTTTTTTATATTAAATACATAATTTTGAATTTTGAACTCGCTTCATTTTTTTTTTCTCTATCCTCACTTTCTATTAGTTGCCGAGCGAGAATTTTCAACATAGCTTTTTGGAATCTGATAGCATCGGTCTCGATCGGTGGGATGAGCACGGTTTGACGGACGAGCGAGTCGCAGGAAATAAAACCAAAAATGCGAGGGGTCGTCTTCTTTAAATTTGATTGATGCAGAGAAGATGAGCGGTGAGAAGCTGCATTCCATGGATTCTTTTTCTACACGTCGCTGGCCACCAAGACTTTAGATTAGATATTTAAATAGAAAAATTAATTTTTAATAAAATTAAAATTTATTTCTGTAAATATACCATAAATCTAAGATCTCGATGGGAGAGATACATACAGTAAAACATTTGGGGTGTTCTTAAAGTTTCAAATTCTGATTTAACAAAGAATAATAATCGTAAAACAAATCAAGTTTGTGTTGGGCAACAAAGTTACTTAAACATGCATATGTAAGAGCAACAAATCAAGGTAGTTGACTCTCTGTTGAAACTTTAGGAATAAATAATATATATGTACTTGGCCTAATAGGATACGAGTTCTACACATGAAAATTGAATAATCAAAAGATATAGACACTATGTGACCAATAATCAACTGGCTTATCAATCCACATGTTCATAGGCGTCTTCAGGTTAATCACTATTGAGAGAGATTGATTAATAACATAACAGACGATTCTTACTACTTCAACTCAAAATCAAATAATCAAAAGATATTACTCGGATGTCCAATTCATGGCTTTGGCATAATGTGGAAATGATTTGGAGTGATAAAGATATGAACGGCGTTCCCGAACCAACGTTGGCCAGGCATATCGACAGGGAGTCGGACGGGGTGGCAGAAATAATCGTGCACAGATGATTTGGGTGATCTGTTCGCATAGTATATAAGTCCAATATGAATGTCATGAATCGGAATAGTCATTGTCGATTTCGTTTTCGTCAATAAATAAATGTGTGTATATATGTCAGATCCACACATGTATGTAATAAATATAACATAATATATAATATATATTAATTATTATTATTATAAGCTTTTATAAAGGATAAAAGACAAATTCTAACATGACTTTGGCACAATGTAGAGACTGACTTGAAGTGATACAGTCAACGTTGCATTGATATAAAGAGTCTATTAATGTTTGTTTTGACTAGGAAGACTTGATATAGAGTGGATTAATGATTTAGATTGGTCTTACCCTTAAATTAGAGCAGTGTTAAAGGGGTTGGGATGTCATTATCTTAGGAGCCGTATTGAAGGGGTTTATTTCTTCTATGAATGTTCTATCTCTATATTTTAGGAGGGAGAACATGATGTGAAGAATAATTTGATTTCTTTTGATAGAAAGATATAAATTATTTGATGTTTATGGAAAAAGATATACAAGAAGAAGAGTTGCGCTTGAATAGAAATGATCCAAGTCTTTAATTGATCTTATATAATGAAAATTTTAATTTTCTCTATACAGACAGAGAAATGTTGTCAAATCACTTTATATTGAAAAAAATGATGATAATAGGTTTATTAGAAAAAAAAATCTGAACTACCAGATAATAATTCTAAAATGATTAAGAAGGATGAGTACCGCTATGCCATTATCTATAGTATTTCCAATCCCAGCAATACAAACTTTTAGCCTACGCCTTTGGATTTCCTGAAAGGCATCAGCAAATTGAAGGAGGAGGAGAAACTAGCAATGAACCGAGAAAGTGAATAGATACCAACAAAAACAAATACATAGACCCGTTAAATCCAAATTTATGTATGCACTTTACACAATACAAAACAAATACATTCATAATTGTCTACATATTGAGCTCTCAAAATACAAATGAGTTCACCAGAGAAATTGTTATTTTTCAGTTGTAATAGTTGGAGCTCCGTTAAGAGACCAATCGTGTTTGGAAGTTCACCGGAAAAATGATTGTTGGCTAAACTCAATATGGAAAGATTTTGCAACGACTCCCCCAGACAACGAGGGATCTCACCAAATAAATTATTGCTCGAGAGGACAAGGTATTGCAGATATTCCATTGGCAGATCGACGAAGATAAGTCACCGTCGAGCATGTTGTCCGAGAGCAACGCCAAGCCAACATGCGGCCACACCGGCAATTGCCCCGTGAAAGAATTATTGGAGAGATATAGAGTGTCGAGTGCGGACAGCAGTGTCGCCGGCAATGGACCTTCAAACACGTTGGAGTACAAGTATAATTCTTCTAACCTAGCGAACGACAAAGAAGACGGCAGCCTTCCTCCTATTCGGTTGTCGGAATGGTCTACGAGCGTGACGGTGGAAGACGAGAAGTTCCAAAACCAATCAGGGATCGTTGCTGCAATTTTACAATGGTGCATCGTCAATTCTTGGGTCTGTGTTTGGAACCGTAGCCACTCGGGGAATCGGGGACCGAGGTGAGAATTGCTTAGATATATAATTCTGAGTTGGAAAGGTGGAACCCAACAGATACGGTGATGGAGTTGTCGAACAAGTCCAACACTCGCAATCTCGTAAGACTCTCAAAATGAGCTTCTGAAATGACACCTCCGAGAGAATTCCCATCACCGTGATCAGAGAACTTTCCGACGGATGCAGGCACGGAGCCATCGAATAGGTTATAGCTGAGGTTCAAAACGATGAGATTTGTGAGTTGCTCGAGCCAACCGATCGAGGTTCCTGATAATTGATTGACCGACAAATCTAATTCTTTGAGCCTACGGAGATTTGCCATGGATCCACTCGAGCAGAAAATTATTTCCTAGATTAAGAGCTCAGGTCAAAGAGCTCAGATCTCCGATCGCATCAGGAATTCATTGGCTCCTTCAAGAAACTGAGATACCTCGATCTATCTTCTACATATTTCGTGGGAGGAATACCTGCTCGGCTGGGGAACCTTTCGAGCCTCTACATTCTTGATCTAAGCGTTGCTTTACATTTTGCATCCCATGTTGACTGGCTCTCCCATCTTTACCTCCTTGAAGCACCTGGACTTGGGCTGGTTGAACCTAACTAATGTCCCAGATTGATTCTCATCGGTGAACATGCTGCCTTCCCTCCTCCAAGCGTTAAGTATGTCTTCCGTTGGTCTCAAAAGCATCCCAGCTTCTGTTGTCCACCTCAACTTCACCTCCTCTCTTACCGTCCTTTAATAATTTCAACTCCACTTTACCCAAATGGTTGTGGAATATTAGTAGTCTTACCCATCTTGATCTTTATAATTCTGGGTTCTATGGCATTATTCCTGATGCAATTGGAGACTTGGGCTCTCTTACTTTTCTTGATCTTGGAGTCAATCAATTGACAAGAAATTTGAGCGGTTGGCTGGAGCAAATGACGAATCTCATCATTTTGGATCTCGAATTTAATTTATTCAATGGTTCAATGCCTTCCTCCATTGGTAAGTTATTAATCTCACTGAATTTGAATTGTATCTCAGAGGAAATTCTCTTGGAGGTATTATTTCAAAAGTTCATTTTGAGAATCTTACGAGATTGCAAGTGTTGGACTTGGTCTTATAATCCCATCACTATATCAATTAGCCAGAGTTGGGTCCCCCCTTTCCAACTAAGATTACTATATTTAACCAATTGTCAGTTGGGACCTCAATTTCCAAAATGATTGCAGTTTCAAACACACATAGAAAAATTATATTTGGCATACTGTAAAATTGCAGGGACAATGCCCGCTTGGTTTTGGAATATTTCATCTTCTACCATCACAGTTTTAGACCTTTCCAACAACCAAATAGGAGGCAAGATGCTGGTCTTCTTTAAAGTTCACCAAGTTGGAAAGATTATATTTGGATTCCAACAGATTTGAAGGTCCATTGCCAACTATGCTACCATCTACACTTGATGCTCCATCTCTCTCCAATAATTCCTTTATAGGGCAATTATTGTTATGGCCCCATGTTAGATTTGTGTCAATCTCAGATAACATGCTTGATGGTGGCTTATGTTCATCAATTTGTTAAAGGACACATCTCTAATACCTTGATCTTTCGAACAACAACTTATTTGGTGAGATCTCTTATTGTTTGAGAGAGTCATTAAAAAATCTATATTTCTTAAATTTGACCAACAATCACCTGTCGGGTGAAATTCCACACACGATCGGGTTTTTAAGTGGGCTTTCGCTATTGCAACTAAAAAATAATAATTTCTCGGACGAGGTTCCTTTGTCATTGAAAAATTGTACAAAATTACAGTTTCTTGATTTGGCTTAAAAAAATCTTGTCGAAAGTATAACGCTATGGATAGGAGAAAATATGCAACAACCGGTAGTGCTTCGTTTACGTTCAAATATGTTTTCAGGAGTTATTCCTTGGCAACTTGCATAATTTGAACAACTTCAAATATTGGATCTTGCAAATAATAATTTCTCTGGTTCAATACCTCACAACATTGGTAATTTAAATACCATGAGATCGACATCACATTATTATGAATATTGTGATTATGAATTAGATGTCTTTACGAAGGGGCAAGACTTTTATTATTTAAAATGCAGCATGCCACTTATGAAAAGTGTGGATCTTACAAAAAATAGTCTAACCGGAGAGATACCAAAAGGAATTGGAAACCTTGCAAGACTCAAGAACTTAAATTTGTTAAGAAATCATTTACAAGGGAAAATCCCTTGGGAGATAGGAGGACTGAAGTTATTAGAATCTCTTGATCTATCGATAAATTTTTGGTAGCATTCCTGAGAGCTTATCGGTTTTATATTCCTTGAGCTATTTGAATTTATTGTATAATAATCTTTCAGAAATGATACCATCTGGTCATCAACTCCAAACATTTATGGATCCATCCATCTATATGGGCAATGCTGACTTATGTGGGTTACCAATTTTCAAAAGTTATTTTAATAATAAAATAACTTAAAATATTATACAAGAGTACAAGAAGGAGATTCCTGAGTGACTATGGTTCTATATCAGCATGGTACTAGGATATGTGATGGGATTTTGGACCTTTTGTGGTATTCTCTTCCTCAAAGACGTATGGAGACATGTTTATTTCCATATGATTGATGGTATGTATGATTGGTTCTTGCTGCAATGGTATTTAATCTTTTGATGATTGTTTAGACTTTAATCCTAAAATTTATAGTGTGGATGATCCAAGGCTTTATGGTAGATAGGGAGAAGGTATGTCGTCACTCTACTTTTTATTTATATGGTATTTTGGATTTGAAGATAGGTATTGATCAATTTCTATGTAATGTAGTCGTTTACGGTCTTCTTCTATTTAATTAATGTTTGCATAATCATAACATCATGCAAGGCTCATTGTTTTAAAGCTAAAAAATATTATAAAAAGAAGAGAGCATACAACCAAGTCTTCCGTACGAAGATATAGTTTAAAAATATGTTATATTGATTTTAAAGGAACAAACAAAATGATAGAATAGACATTATCATTTGACTAGCATGTGTGGATTGGACACAGAGGAAGAGAGGGGTGGGTTTAGCAGAGGAAAAAAAGAGGTGAGAGATTTAATAAGGATGCCATTTTTATATCAATAGAGTAAGTTTAAAATTTGAAAGATTATATATATGAATGATTTTGAATTCCTATTCATTTCTTACCTTTCAAGAGTAAATAGGACTATAGATTAATTAATCTAAAATCATTGAGTATGATGTGATTTTAGAGAGAAAAAAAATAGTCATTCTCAGATAAGAAAGAAAATATTATGATTATTTATTGGATTAGTTTAGATTATTCGAATGATTTAGGAAAAGAAAGAACATGATTGTTTAGTGGATTGGTTTATATTATTCGAATGATTTAGGAAAAGGAGAGCGTTGATCGCTATATCAGTTATAATAATCTACAATTAACATATCAAATGATTTTGTCTAACTTGTTTTCGAATTTAATAATATATATTTGTTAATAACACTTCCCTCCATCCTCAATTAATATATATCTGTTAATAACCATATACCCAGGTTTATATGGTTATTTTAATCTGATATGGGTGGCCGGTTCCACCCTTCTCCCCGTCCTCAATGCTGCTGAGGTTTACATTCCTATTAATCTTTCAGTTTTGGCAACGGATGCAGCCGATGGTATGCTATCCCACCACTACTTTGGACGTCCACTGCTCTAGTCCGGTCAATAACTTGGGTCATCTGCTTGTTCTTTTTTTTTTTTTTTTTTTTTATGTCCCCCACTCAGGATGAACTGTATTTTGGAAGACAAACATGCAATGTGACCATTCATGCTTTCTCCCCCATCTTTTATCCGATTTCTGAAGGAAAAAAGTGTAGTATGTTATTGGCATACAACAGTGCATTATCCATTTCACTGGTGTCTTACCTGAACATATACAATAAGTTGTTTGCTTATTTAGCTGATTGCTGATTTGAAGTTTACATGTTAAGTTGAAGATGAATTCATTGTTTCTTTCCTTTATTTTGTTTTAGCATTGGCAAAATGAAGCACATTTTCTGCCACCTTTGTTAAAATAATGGAACTTACTTAGGGATCCATTTGGTCAACTTAAGAGTGTATAATAATTTAGTGGTAAAACGGTGCCATCCCAACCCCTTCAATGCTGTTTCAATTTAGTGGTAAGACTGATTCAAGTCATCCGTCTACTCTATATTGTGTCTTCCTAGTATAACAAATATTAAGAGACTCTAGCAACAAACAAAACATGTTAGGTGCAATCGTTGACTCTGTCGCTCCATATCATCTTCACATTATACCAAAACCATGAATTAGATATTTAACTAACATCTTTTGATTATTCATTTTTGGATTGAAATAGTAAGAATTGCCTATTATGTTATTAATCAATCTCTCTCAATAGCGATTAACCTGAAGATGCCTGTGAAGATGTGGATTGATAACCCAGTTGATTATTCTTCCTTATTGGGTCACATAATATCAACATCTTTTAATTATTCAATTTTCATATGTTGGACTCATATCTTATTAGGCCAAGTATATATATATTATTTATTTCTAAAGTTTCAACACAGACACAACTACCTTGATTTGTTGCTCTTACATATGCATGTTCAAGCAAGTTTGTTGCTGGACACAATCTTGATTTGTCTTACTATTATTGTTCTTTGTTAAATCTGTATTTGATTACCTAATATATGGCTTGGATTCAAAGGCAACCAATGTCTCATGCTGAGGTATTGGAAAGCAAAGAAAGTTGAATCGAAACTTGGATTGGGCTGATAAGTCTAAGTCTTCTTTGGAGAGGAGAGCCGGTCGGTACAATTAAATTCCATGCATGATGGAAATTTGACCATGGAGTGGAAGAAATTGTGCGCATCAGCCGGCTTATAAATTGTGTGCATCAGCCGGCTTATAAATTGTGTGCATAGCGTAGCATGCACCTCCACCTACGCCCTCTTCTTCTGATTGTGGCGCCCATGGCTTTCACCCTATCCTTCTCATCATCATTATTCTGCCTTTTGGGCATCCTCCTCCTCCACGGGGCAGCGTCGACAGGCGGGTGTTTCAGCATGGAGAGGGAGGCGCTACTGGACTTCAAAGCTGGTGTCATAGACACCAGTGGCCGGCTTTCTTCTTGGACTGGCCACCACTGTTGCACATGGAAGGGAGTGGCCTGCGACACCACCACTGGCCACGTCGTCATGCTGGACCTCCGGAGCACAAATATTACAGATTACTGGGCGTTACGCGGTGAGAGGATGAACTCGTCGTTGCTTGCTTTGTCTCATCTGAAGCACTTGGATCTTAGCTTCATTGATTTCAGCGGGATCCGCATGCCGGAATTCATCGGCTCCTTCAAGAAACTGAGATACCTCAATCTATCTTCTACACATTTCATGGGAGGAATACCTGCAAGGCTGGGGAACCTTTCGAGCCTCGACGTTCTTGATCTAAGAGCTGCTTTATACGTCGGTAATTTTCGAGACGGATATCCCGTCGGCAGCCTCGACTGGCTCTCCCATCTCACGTCCTTGAAGCACCTGGACTTGAGCTGGTTGAACCTAACCGATGTCCCAGATTGGTTCTCATCGGTGAACATGCTGCCTTCCCTCCAAGCGTTAAGTATGTCTTCCGTTGGTCTCGATACCATCCCAGCTTCTGTTGTCCATGTCAACTTCACCTCCTCTCTTACCGTCCTTGATCTGTCCTATAATAATTTCAGCTCCACCTTACCCAAATGGTTGTGGAATATTAGCAGTCTTACCAATCTTGATCTCCATTATTCTGGGTTGCATGGCATTATTCCTGATGCAATTGGAGACTTGGGCTCTCTTACTTTTCTTGATCTAGGAGGCAATCAACTCGAGGGTACCGTACCGAGATCCATGGTTGATCTTCGTAGACTGGAAGAATTACATATGCCGAGCAACCAATTGATAGGAAATTTGAGCGGTTGGCTGGACCAAATGACGACTCTCATCATTTTGGATCTCGGATATAATTTATTCAACGGTTCCTTGCCTTCCTCCATCGGTAAGTTGTCTAATCTCACTGTCTTGTTTCTCGGTGGAAATCATCTTGGAGGTGTCATTTCAGAAGTTCATTTTGAAAATCTTACGAGATTACAATGGTTGGACTTGAATGGCAACTCCATCACCATATCAATTGGTCAGAGTTGGGTCCCTCCTTTCCAACTCAGATTAGTAGATTTAACCAATTGTCAGCTGGGACCCCAACTTCCAGAATGGTTGCAGTTTCAAACACAGATGGAAGAATTACATTTGGCAGATTGTGAAATTATAGGGACAATGCCCGCTTGGTTTTGGAATATTTCATCTTCTACCATCATAGTTTTAGATCTTTCCAACAATCAAATAGGAGGCAAGCTGCCATCTTCTTTGAAGTTTACCAAGTTGGAAGCATTATTTTTGGACTCCAACAGATTTGAAGGTCCATTGCCAATGATGCTACCATCTACGCTTGATATTCTATATCTCTCCAATAATTCCTTTACAGGGCAATTGTTGATATGGCCCCATGTTAGATTTGTGTCGATCTCAGATAACATGCTTGATGGTGGCTTATCTTCATTAATTTGTCAAAGGACATATCTTCAATACCTTGATCTTTCGAACAACAACTTATTGGGTGAGATCCCTTATTGTCTAGGAGAGTCATTACAAAATCTTTTTTTCTTAAATTTGGACAGCAATCATTTGTCGGGTGAAATTCCACACACGATCGGGTTTTTAAGTGGGCTTTCGCTATTGCAATTGAATAATAACAGTTTCTCGGGTGAGGTTCCTTTGTCATTGAAAAATTGTACAAAGTTACAGTTTCTTGATCTGGCTCAAAATAATCTTGTCGGAAGTATAACGCCATGGATAGGAGAAAATATGCAACAACTGGTAGTGCTTCGTCTGCGTTCAAATATGTTTTCTGGAGTTATTCCCTGGCAACTTGCTCGATTTCAATGGCTTCAAATATTAGATCTTGCGAATAACAACTTCTCCGGTTTAATACCTCACAACATTGGTAATTTAAGTACCATGAGATCAACATCACAATATTATGAAGATTGTAATTATGAATCAGATGTCTTTACAAAGGGACAAGATCTTCATTATTTAAAATGCAGCATGCATTTTATGAAAAGTTTGGATCTTTCAAACAATAGTCTAACCGGAGGGATCCCAAAAGGAATTGGAGACCTTGCAGGACTCAAGAACTTAAATTTGTCAAGAAATCATTTACAAGGGAAAATCCCTTGGGAGATTGGAGGAATGAAATCATTAGAATCCCTTGATCTGTCAATAAATGACCTTTCTGGTAGCATTCCTGAGAGCTTATCGGCTTTATATTCCTTGAGCTACTTAAATTTATCGTATAATAATCTTTCGGGAATGATACCATCTGGTTATCAACTCCAAACCTTTATTGATCCATCCATCTACATGGGCAATGCCGACTTATGTGGACCGCCAATTTCCAAAAGTTGTTCTAACAATAAAATAGCTCAAAATATTAAAGAAGAGTATAGAAAGGAGATTCCCGAGTGGCTATGGTTCTATATCAGCATGGTACTAGGATATGTGATGGGATTTTGGACCTTTTGTGGTGTTCTCTTCCTCAAAGACGCATGGAGGCATGCTTATTTCCATATGATTGATGATATGTATGATCGGTTCCGGGTGTAATGGCATTTAATCTTTCAACGATTGTTTGGACTTTAATCCTAAAATTTCTAATGTGGATGATCCAAGGCTTTACCGTAGATGGAAAGAAGGTATATCATCACTCTATTTTTTTTATTTATATGGTATTTTAGATTTGTTGGTGTTGGCTGTGATTAATGAAAAAAGAATTTGTGTTATTGATATGAGAAAAGATGGGCTGCAATATTTATGGTGTTTGAAGACAGGTATTGATCAATTTCTATGTAATGTGGTTGCTTACAGTCTTCTTCTATTTGAGGTTTGCATAACCATAACAAGTTGGCTCATAGTTTTAAAAGCAGAGAAATATTAGAAGAAGAAACAAAGAACATGCAACTAAGTCTTCCGCATGAAGATATAGTCTAAAAATATGCTATATTGATTTTAAAGGAACAAACGTATTACTTTCTAAAACGAGAGAATAGACATTATAATTTGACTAGCGTGCAATGGCATTTAATATTTGATTATTAGATTTTCGAATGCTATATTGTTGGACATATTTCAAATGATACCTAAGGAGCTATGCATTGAAAGGATATGTCAATATGTTAATTTAAATGATGATTAATTGTTCAATTAGTTGATTTTAATTTGGATCTTACAAATTGAGGTTATACATTGCTCATAAGTTCATAAACTAGTTTCTTTTGGGGCCTACGTAGGAATAAATATCTTATCTATGTTTTTGATTCTTATCATGGGATATAATATGGTTATAGCTATTAGATATATGCCCTTTGTTATAGTCATGACTATCGATGAATTTTAGATGTCAAAGCTTAGTTATACTTGTACTGATTCATAATTAGTGAATGATAATCTTTGCATTAAAATGAAATATATCCACTTATGTTTTGGTATACAAATGTTTTCAAAGATAATGTTATCTTATGTGCTTGGTATGCTAAAAGTGATGATTTGAAAAGCATGTTTGCTCTTTATTTAAGAATAAAAGAGGGTTTAACATTTATGTATAGTTTTCTAAAATGCATTTATGATAAGTTTTTCTAGTATATGAGTTTTGATGCTCACTAAGTTGTGGTTGCTCATATCTTGTTGTTAAAATTTTTCAGATGCCTGCGAGTAGATTGAATTTGGTTATGCATCGAGACAATAAATTACATCGTTTATGGTTCAAACTCTTGAGACTTGTGATGTAATAATCCATCAATAGAATGTCTTTGATGAA
Organism: Musa troglodytarum; assembly: GCA_023547065.1. Lineage (NCBI taxonomy): Eukaryota > Viridiplantae > Streptophyta > Magnoliopsida > Zingiberales > Musaceae > Musa > Musa troglodytarum. The sequence goes on from CP097511.1 coordinate 54,510,709, forward strand.
CTTATTTGTAATTGAGAGCTCAATATGTCGCTGCTATTGTATGTGAACATTATGGATGTTTATGTTTTGTATTGTGCATAGATTTGGATTTAATAGGCCTATGTAATTGGAGGTGATGGAACTAAAATAATTCTTAATCGTTTTAGAATTATTATCTGGCAATTTATTTTTTTTCTAATAAACCTGTTATTATCATTTTTTTCTATTTAAAATGATTTGATAACATTCATCTATCTCTATAGAGAAAATTAAAATTTTTATTATATAAGATCAATTAAAGACTTGGGTCATCTCTATTCAAGCACAACTCTCCTTGTATATATTTTTTTCTGTAAACATCAAATAACTTATATCTTTCTCTCAAGAGAAATCAAAATATTCTTCACATCTTGTTCTCCCTCTTAAAATCTAGAGATACATAGTATATCTATAGAAGAAATAAACCTCTTCAGTATGGCTCCTAAGATAATGATATCCCAACTCATTTAATACTGTTCCAATTTAATTCTAGTCAGATGTAAACGTTGACTTCACTCTAAGTCGTCTCTATATTATGCCAAAGTCGGACACCCAACTAACAAAAACTCTTCTCTCTCTCTCTTTATATATATATATATATATATATATATATATATATTCTTCACGTTTTGTTCTTTATCTTAAAATCTAGATATATGTATATATGATATTTATAAAAGAAATAAATCCTTTCAATATTATTCTAATTTAATGGTAAGATTGATCCAAGTCATTTGTCTATTCTATATCGAGTCTTCTAGTAAAATAAATATTAAAGGATTCTAGCACAAAAAAAAAAAAAAAAGTCATCCCTGTATTATACCAAAGTCAACAAACAACAATCCTCTTTCTCGACGTACATATATGTCCGTATGCTGCCTGCTGAAGCAACAATCTGCGGATGGCATCGAGGAGTTGGGTTGCAGGGAGACGATGAGAAACGTCGTCGTCCGAGTCTGCTTAGGATTCTTGGCAGCAGCGATTCTGGTGAATGGTCAGCCAGGCACTTCACGGGGCGGAGATCATTACTGCCGCCCCCCGCCCGACTCCCTGTCGATGTGCCTGGCCAACCTTGGTTCGGGAACGCCGTTCCTATCTTTGCTGGAGTCGAGGCATATCGACAACCACCTGGCGTACCAGGACGCGAATCAATCCGCAGCACTAGTGTTCTACAGTCGCTGCAACTTGGGATCCCTCACCAACGACACTCTCAGGTAAACGCAGACCTTCCACTCCGTGCTTGCTGAATTTTCTTCTCCCATACGGATTGTACATTGTTCGTCCTCGCATGGAGAAAGGGGATTTCTTGAACCCTAGGGTTTTCTCCTGGCTTTCCTTTGTTTACCAAATCAAACCGAGAACCGCGTAGTGTGGGGGGGTATGCGCGATTCATTGCTTGGGGTAGTTCTTTTGAGGCCCAATCACCTACTGAAAATTTGGAGCCTTGATCTTTTATAAAAGGAACAAAGTGTCAAGATCTGTCCGTGGTTGTCTCAAAAAATTGTAACAAACATAAAGACTCATTTGCACCGGAAGCAATTGACTCTGTATACTCATTACAATTTTGATTAAACTGGCTCTCAATTTTAGTTACAATTTCAAAAGATCTAAATCCTTCATATAAAAAAGATCTTGTCCCTTCGAACAAATCATAAATAAATGTACCATTGTCTGATGTTGATGCCATGGCACTAAAATTACCAAAGTTGTGGGGTATGGATCTTGAGAAAGTGTTATTCGCAAGATCTAATATTTGAAGTTGTCCGAGTTGTGCTAGTTGCCAAGGGATGCCGCCAGAAAACATATTTGAACGTAGGCGCAGGACTGCCAACTGTGATAAATTTTCTCCCATCCATAGCGGTATACTTCCGACAAAATTATTTTGAGCGAGACCAAGAAATTGTAGATCTATACAATTTTGCAACGACAAAGGAAGCTCACCAGAGAAACTGTTATTTTTTAGTTGTAATAGTTAGAGCTCCGTTAAGAAACCAATCATGTTTGGAATTTCACAAAAAAAAATGATTGTTGGCCAAACTCAATATAGAAAGATTTTGTGACGACTCCCCCAAACAATAAGGGATTTCACCAAATAAATTGTTGCTCGAGAGGACAAGGTATTGTAGATATGTCCATTGGCAGATCGACGAAGATATGTCACCATCGAGCATGTTGTCCGAGAGCAATGCCAAGCTAACATGCGGCCATACCAACAATTACCCCGTAAAGGAATTATTGGAGAGATATAAAGTGTCGAGTGCAGACAGTAGAACCGCGGGCAATGGACCTTCAAACATGTTGGAGTCCAAATATAATTCTTCCAACCTGGCAAACGACAAAGAAGATGGCAGCCTTCCTTCTATTCGGTTGTTGGAAAGGTCTACGAGTGTCACGGTGGAAGTTGAAAAGTTCCAAAACCAATTAGGGATCGTTGCTGTAATTTTACAATCATGCATCGTCAATTATTGGATCTGTGTTTGGACCATAGCCACTCGGGGAATCGGGGACTGAGATGACAATTGCTTAGATATATAATTCTGAGTTGGAAATGTGGGATCCAGCTCTGGCCGATTGATACAGTAATGGAGTTGTCGAACAAGTCCAACACTTGTAATCTTGTAAGAATCTCAAAATGAGCTTCTGAAATAATACCTCCGAGAGAATTCCCATTGTGATATAGTCCAGTGAGATCAGAGAACTTTCCGACGAATGCAAGCTCGCAGCCATTGAACAAATTATAGCTGAGGTTCAAAACGATGAGGTTTGTGAGTTGCTCGAGCCAACCAGTCAAGGTTCCTGATAATTGATTGACCGACAAATCTAATTCTTTGAGCCTGGGGAGATTTGCCATGGATCTCAGCATGATCCCCTCGAGCAGAAAATTATTTCCTAGATTAAGAAAGGTCAAAGAGCTCAGGTCTCCGATCGCATCAGGAATTCATCGGCTCCTTCAAGAAACTGAGATACCTCAATCTAGCTTCTACACAATTCATGGGAGGAATACCTGCTCAACTAGGGAACCTTTCAAGCCTCTACGTTCTTGATCTAAGAGTTGCTTTACATTTTGCATCCCATGTTGACAGCCTCGACTGGCTCTCCCATCTTACCTCCTTGAAGCACCTGGACTTGGGCTGGTTGAACCTAATTGATGTCCCAGATTGGTTCTCATCGGTGAACATGCTGCCTTCCCTCCAAGCGTTAAGTATGTCTTCCGTTGTTTGGGAGAGTCATTAAAAAATTTGTATTTTTAAATTTGAGCAACAATCACCTGTTGGGTGAAATTCCACACACGATCGGGTTTTTAAGTGGGCTTTCGCTATTGCAACTAAAAAATAATAGTTTTTCGGATGAGGTTCCTTTGTCATTGAAAAATTGTACAGAGTTACAATTTCTTGATTTGGCTTAAAATAATCTTGTCGGAAGTATAACGCTATGGATAGGAGAAAATATGCAACAACTGGTGGTGCTTCATTTACGTTCAAATATGTTTACAGGAGTTATTCCTTAGCAACTTGCTCAATTTGAACAACTTCAAATATTGGATCTTGCAAATAACAATTTCTCTGGTTCAATACCTCACAACATTGGTAATTTAAATACCATGAGATCAACATCACATTATTATGAATATTGTGATTATGAATTAGATGTCTTTACGAAGGGGCAAGACCTTTATTATTTAACATGCAGCATGCCACTTATGAAAAGTTTGGATCTTTCAAAAAATAGTCTAATTGGAGAGATACCAAAAGGAATTGAAGACCTTGTAGGACTCAAGAACTCAAATTTGTCAAGAAATCATTTACAAGGGAAAATCCCTTGGGAGATAGGAGGACTGAAATCATTAGAATCTCTTGATCTATCGATAAATTTTTGGTAGCATTCCTGAGAGCTTATCGGCTTTTTTTTCTTTATGCTATTTGAATTTATCGTATAATAATCTTTCAAGAATGATACCATCTGGTCATCAACTCCAAACATTTATGGATCCATCCATCTATATGGGCAATGCTGACTTATGTGGGTCATCAATTTTCAAAAGTTATTTTAATAATAAAATAACTCAAATATTATACAAGAGTACAAGAAGGAGATTCCTGAGTGACTATGGTTCTATATCAGCATGGTACTAGGATATGTGATGGGATTTTGGACCTTTTGTGGTATTCTCTTCCTCAAAGACGCATGGAGGTATGCTTATTTCCATATGATTGATGATATGTATGATCGGTTCATCGGTGGCATTTAATCTTTTGATGATTGTTTAGACTTTAATCCTAAAATTTCTAGTATGGATGATCCAAGGATTTATGGTAAATGGGGAGAAGGTATGTCGTCACTCTACTTTTTATTTATATGGTATTTTGGATTTGAAGATAGGTATTAATCAATTTCTATGTAATGTGGTTGTTTATAGTCTTCTTCTATTTGATGTTTGCATAATCATAACATCATGCAAGGCTCATTGTTTTAAAGCAAAAAAATATTAGAAAAAATAGAGAACGTACAACCAAGTCTTCCATATGAAGATATAGTTTAAAAATATGCTATATTGATTTTAAAGGAACAAATACATAACTTTCGAAATGATAGAATAGACATTATCATTTGACTAGCATGTGTGGATTGGACACAGAGGAAGAGAGAGGTGGGTTTAGCAGAGGAAGAAAAGAGGAGGAAAAAAAAAAGAGGTGAGAGATTTAATAAGGATGCCATTTTTATATCAATAGAGTAAGTTTAAAATTTAAAAGATTATATATATGAATGATTTTGAATTCCTATTCATTCCTTTCCACTGAGAGAGTAAATAGGACTATAGATTAATTAATCTAAAATCATTGTGTATCATGTGATTTTAGAGAAAATAATAATCATTCTCAGATAAGAAAGAAAATATTATGATTGTTTATTGGATTAGTTTATATTATTCGAATGATTTAGGAAAAGAAGGATTATGATTGTTTAGTGGATTGGTTTATATTATTCGAATGATTTAGGAAAAGGAGAGCATTGATCGCTATGTCAGTTATAATAATCTACAATTAACATATCAAATGATTTTGTCTAACTTGTTTTCGAATTTAATAATATGTATTTGTTAATAACACTTCCCTCCATCCTCAATTAATATATATCTGTTAATAACCATATACCCAGGTTTATATGGTTATTTAAATCTGACAAGGGTGGCCGGTTCCACCCTTCCCCCCATCCTCAACGCTGCTTATTTAGCTGATCGCTGAGTTGAAGTTTACATGTTAAGTTGAAGGTGAATACATTGTTTCTTTCCTTTATTTTGTTTTAGCATTGGTAAAATGAAGCATTTTCTGCCACCTTAGTTAAAATAATGGAACTTACTTAGGGATCCATTTGGTCAACTTGGAGTGTACTATAATTCGAAGACTTGATTATTGCAATGAAATGTTTGAGATATTATGCATAACTGTCAATCCTTTGTTCAGAGGATATGCATACTTTTCGGGAAAAAAACGTTAATTGTTCTTTTTGAGTCCAAGCACTCCGACCGTGCATTATCAGAAATCATAATTTATATTCTTCTGCACTTTTACTTCTCGTGGTGATTTGACGTGTATGAGATAATAAAGAAAAGTTAGATCGACAACAATATAAATGACTGAGATTGACAATATATAATTACCAAACAACAAGTGATGTATCTAGTGGTTCTGATTGACAATATATAATTTCAAGTTAGATTGATGTGTATGAGATGCTAAACAATGATTTAACAGGCCCAATACCGTCCTCTTTAGAAGAATTGACATCACTCAATGTGCTGTAAGAACAGATTTTTCAATGTAAGAACAGATTTCTAGCTTGGTTACTGTATCTGCCGTAGTTGTTAGCATCCAAACAACTTTTTTATCTAAATATTTTTTTGGTTTAGTTGGAGCGAACATCTAAAACAGATGTAAGCTTACTGTTGGTTGATACCACACACTACTTCAAGGGAAGTTTCTATTCCATAAGACCATTCATTATGATGAACCTTCCCAACTCTGATTTGGGGTGTAATTATGCTGATCTTTTTCAATTCTAGTCTTGTCTAAATTCTGCCTGAGATTAAAATTTTGAGAAAGCTAAGTTCTTTATCAAATAGATCAAGATTAAATGAGTCAATTTTTAAGCCATGTGTAATACAAACTTATAAACAACTAGTGGGTTGATAAATAATAATTTATTGTCTACCATTCTACCTAAGCTTGAGGAACCTTGTTATACAAGTGTGATTGCCTAAAATTAAGTCAGTTAATTTTTAGGTAACTTTTTCACCTTTATATTTGAAAAGTATGTTTTAGGCTCATCAATGTTCTTTACGCTCATTATTATTAGAGTCCGTTTTAGAATAATCTACACAACTTTTCTAAATTACATGATCCTGGACATATTTAACTCCTTCATTTACTTGTATGCCATCGACATGCAGACAATGGAAAGTGATCATTGGTAAGTATATGAGTTATTATGAATCATAGCTCATGAAATTTCTCTCTGGAGGTTACAAGTGACTTGTGGATGCATGTTTTGGAACTCTGTACTAGCAACTTCGCCTTCGTCACAATGAGAAGCAGTGTTAACAGCACTCTTTTTGTTTCTTTTATTGAAATAATAGCACCATCAATTCAAGACGCGCTTGCCATACCCGAAACCCATAGATTTACATATGATGAATTGAAGGCCATCACCAACAATTTTGATCTCAGACTCGGAAAGGGGGGGTTTGGGAATGTTTACCATGGTCGGTTACATGATGGCACCGAAGCTGCAGTAAAACTTTTGCACTCACATCGGATGGTCAAAGAGACATCATCTGAGTCGTCCATGTCTGCAATCAACTTGATCGGGTACTGTAGAGACAGCAATCAACTTGGACTCGTTTATGAATATGCCGCTCGTGGAAGTCTTAGAGATCATCTTTCAGGTAAAAAAGATGTTGAATATTATTCTATGATCTGAGCTACTTTACGCTTGGAGAAGATTGAGACGCATTCAGAATCTTTAGTGCATTGTCAGCTTCATCTAGTCCTCACAGAAGTGTGCAGCATAATATTCTCGAGTTAATTTTACGTTATGCTGAACTTAGAGATCATCTTTCAGGTAAAAAAGATGTTGAATATTATTCTATGATCTGAGCTACTTTACGCTTGGAGAAGATTGAGACGCATTCAGAATCTTTAGTGCATTGTCAGCTTCATCTAGTCCTCACAGAAGTGTGCAGCATAATATTCTCGAGTTAATTTTACGTTATGCTGAACTTATGGAGTTAATTTTACAGATAAAACTGGAAATAGCCAAACATTGAGTTGGAGAGAACGAATTCGGATAGCAGTGGAAGCCGCACAAGGTGACCTTACAATAATTGGTATCGCTATTTATGTATCTTTTCGATTTCTCACTTTCTGTTCCATTGACCAATTTATGAACAGGTATGGAGTATCTACACAAGGGATGTGTGCCGCCTATAATCCATAGGGATGTGAAGACTAACAATATCCTCTTAACACATGACTTTGAGGCAAAGGTAGCAGATTTTGGGCTGTCCAAGCCTTTCCTGACCGATGCCCAGACTCACGTATCTACCGATGTTGTGGTTGGCACTCCAGGATACGTAGATCCACAGTATGTTTTCTACTTCACAGAAGTTTGCCAGCTAATATTTGCAGTGTGAGTCGCTCAGGATTTCCTTGATCGCCCCCTCTATTGATAAGTCGGTTTAATTTGTTTTATAGAGAATCTAAAAATTACTTTGACAACTAAATGAAAAAAGAGAATGATGGAGAATCACAATGAGAAGAAATCACAAAAAAATGTTCTTTTTCCAAATGTGATGCAGATTTCTTGCTTAGCTAACTTTACAAGAGGAGAATCACGAACGATTGTTGCACCTTTCTGGGACGGTTATTTTTGCCCCTTTTACATCTATAAAACATTCATAGGAATCATGTTAAATCAATGTATGAGTCAAGTCAAAACAATATTCAATGTTTTCTTCTCTAAAAGTATCATAGCAGTTACCAAGTACTACATCGATACATTTCTTTTTTCAGGTACTCTGCTACATTCCAGCTGACCGAAAAAAGTGATGTATACAGCTTCGGAGTTGTTCTTCTGGAGCTGGTTACGGGCCGATCAGCCATGCTGGATCAACCAAAAAGGTATCACATAGTCCAATGGGTACGATGGAGGGTAGCTGAAGCCGACATCACTGAGGTGGCTGATCCAAAACTCGGAGCGCGATACGACAACTGCTCTATCCTAAAGGTCATTGATTTAGCAATACGATGTGTTGATATCTCTGCTCATCAGAGGCCAACCATGGCCGAAGTGGTGATGCGATTGAAGGAGAGCTTGCAACCGGAGAACAACTATGGAAGTGACACAAACGCTTATATGGAAATCAACGATGCTGGGAATAGTGGAATGGCAAGCGAAGCTATGCTTGCTCGCCTCTCACGTTAGAGTTTCCGTTTGTCAAATTTGTAAATGTAAAATTGTGTGAGAACAAACTGTGTTTGGATCATAATGTTTGATGAGAGCTGGGTAGGCTCCAAAGTTATGCCCTTTGTTATAGTTATGACTATTGATGAATTTAGATATGAAGGCTTAGTTATACTTATACTGATTCATAATTAACTAATAATAATCATGCATTAAAATGAAATCTATGCACTTATGTTTTGTTATGAAAATGATTAAAAAATTATGGTCTTATGTGCTCATTACGTTAAAAGGTTATGATTTGAAAAGCATGTAAAGTTATGTTTGCTCTTTATATAAGTGTATAGTTTTATAAAATGCATTCATGAGAAGTTTTGCTAATATATGAGTCTTGGTGTTTACTAAGTTGCGGTTGCTCATATCCTTGTTGTTAAAATTTTTCAGATGCCTGCGAGTAGATTGAATTTGATTATGTATCGAGGCAACAAATTAAATCGTTTATGGTTCAAACTCTTGAGACTTGTGATGTAATAATCCATTAGTGGGATGTATTTGGTGAACTTATTTGTGTTTGAGAGCTTAATATGCCACTGTTGGACATTTTGTTTTGTATTGTGTCAAGTGCATGGATTTAGATTTAAGTTGTGTACAAGTTTAAGCCTTGCAATTCTCATATGAAAACTTATGGAACTGTCTGTGGTTATAATATTATGACATATGTTGTGACGATGAATGGGTAAGAGAGGGAGAAGATGTTGACAACAACTCTGCCATCACCTTAAAAACCCAACAAGTTTTCTATCGTCTTTAGCTTTATGGAATAAGAGAAACGATAACCCAACACAGCTCTATCGGTTAAGCCTTAACCAATCTACCATAGCAGGAGAAGGTGAGTCCTTCATGATCGACATATAGGCTAAATCCCTGCTCTCCTTTTTGAAGCGATCTCTTTGCTTCTGGAAATTGATCCATGGGATTGCCATTTCATTCCTCGGTGGCTTATTGTTGTTTCTTTTATGATTTGTCATCGAAAGCAGCCGATGATCTCAAAATTTTTAATCTTAATCACATATGTTAATTTGTTTTTCTTATCATGCCTGCCAGGTCTATGTAGTTGGAGGTGATGGAACTCTTGATGATTGGTTCCTCCTCCTCGAATTATCCGATGTGTTTCAGGAAATCTGAAGGCTTGGGCTAAAAGTTTCTATTGTTGGTATTCCAAAGATTATAGATAATAACGTTTTAGAATTATTATATGGTAGTTAAGTTTTTTCTAATAAACCTCTCATCATCATTTTTTCTATTTAAAATGATTTGATAACTTTCATCTATCCGGAGAAAATTAATTTTTTCTTTTATGTGAGATCAATTAAAGATTTCGATCATCCCCACTCAAGCATAATTCTCTTTGTATATCTTCTCCTATTAACATTAAATAATTTATATCTTTTTTCTCAAGAGGAATCAAACTATTTTTCACATATTGTTCTCTCTCTTAAAATCTAAACATACATAGAATATCTATAGAAGAAATAAACCTCTTCAATATGGCTCCTAAGATAATGATATTTCAACCCCTTTAATACTGCTCTAATTTAATGGTAAGATTAACCCAAGTCATCCGTCCACTTTATATCAAGTTTTTTTAGTCAAAACAAATATTAAGAAACTCTGAGTAGAAAATAAAGTCATGTTAGATGCAACGTTGACTCTATCGCTCCAAGTCGTCTCTATATTATGCCAAAGCCATGAATTGGATATATATATATATATATATATATATATATATATATATATATATATATATATATATATATATATATATATATATATATATATATATATATATATATATATATATATATATATATTCTATTAGAGGGTAGCCTTCACATATCTCTCTCTCTTAAAATCAAAAAATATATGACATTTATAAAAGAAATAAATTCCTTCAATATGGCTCTAATTTAGTGGTAAGACCGTGACATCCCAGGCGTGGTCATGGGGACTGCAACTGCTGCTGCAGTATGGTTCTGATTTAGATATATATATGATATTTATAAAAGAAACAAACCCCTTCAATACGGCTCTAATTTAGTGGTAAGACGGTGACATCCCAACTCCTTCGATGCTACTCCAATTTAGTAGCAAGATTGATCCAAGCCATCCATCTACTCTATATCAGGTCTTCCTAGTAAAACAAATACTAGGAGACTAGCAAAAAACAAAGTCGGTTAGATGTAAACATTAACTCTATCACTCCAAATCATCTCCACATTATGCCAAAGTCATGAATTGGATATTCGACTAATATCTTTTGATTATTTAATTTTGGGTTGAAGTAGTAAGAATCACTTGTTATGTTACTAATTAATCTTTCTCAATAGTGATTAACCTGAAGAAGCTTGTGAAGATGTGGATTGATAAGCCATTGATTATTCTTCGTTAACGGGTTACATAGTGTCTATGTGTCTATCTATATATTATTTAATTTTTATGTGTTGGACTCATATCTTATTCGCCAAGTACATATATATTATTTATTCCTAAAGCTTCAACACACACTTGACTACCTTGATTTGTCGCTCGTACATATATATGCATGTTCAAACAAGTTTGTTGCCCAACACAATCTTGATTTGTTTTATGATTATTGTTCTTTGTTAAATCAGAATATGATTACCTAATATATGGCTCGGATTCAAAGGCAACCAATGTCTATTTCCGATACCATCTCATGCTGAGGTATTAGAAAGCAAGAAATTTGAATCGAAACTTTGCAAAACTATGTTGGGGTGAACATGCAGCTCGCCTCTTATCCTAAAGTTAGAAAGGAGTTGAAAAGATTTAATAAAACATCCTAATCAGAAGTGAAGAAAAAGAGAGTCAATTGAGAATGCACATATGGGGCCTTTTTATATTGTGATGAATGATCATGGATTGAGGGTATGTGTATTGTTGGATCATCAATGAAGATCAATGAAAATTTTTATTTTACATATAAAAATGAGGATGACCCGATGACTTAAAGGTTCGATTTTTTTGTTTTTGTTTTTGTTTGGGGTTCCATCTTGCTAAGAGTGGTCTTGCATATCTACTGGTGCATGTCCCACATGGACTCGGGAGTTCTTCGGTTGGAAACACGAGTTTATCTTGGGGTGAACATGCAACTCGCGTCTGATGCTAAAGTTAGAAAGGAGTTTAAAAGATTTAGTAAACAAGTGAAGAAAAGAGAGCCAATTTAGAATGCATATGTGGGGGCCTTTTATATTGTGATCGATGAAAATTTTAATTTTACATATAGATTTAAAGGTTCGATGTTTTTTTTTTTATTGGGTTCCATCTTGCTGAGAGTGGACTCGGGGATTCCTCGGGTGGAAACATGAGTTTATCTTTCGATTTAAATCATGTATACCCATCAAACATGTACAAGCTTAAGTGTTTTTTTTTATTTTTATGATTGCTATTATTATTATTGCTATTGTCCTCGAGAAGAAGGGAACTTTGACGACCATGACTTGGACCTGCAAAGTCGCTGCAAGTCTGCCGAGAGGAAGAGGACGCAGCAACCAATGTAGTCATTTTTATCCAATCTTATGTTGTTACACTTGCGATTCGATTACTTCCTATCCGGCTGGAAATTAAAATTTTTATTATCTGGAAAATATCAGTACAAAAATTATTTTTATTAGTTAATCCTTTTCACATATGTCCGTAAGAATTTCTATCTTAATCCTTTTTAAATCTAAAAAGAGAAATTTAAGAACACCGAAAACATGTATCTCTCACGTCAAGATCTTAGATTTATGGTACCGAAAAAAAATTCTACTTTATGAAAAATTATGTTTTTTTTTCTATTTAGAACTCTAACCTAAATTATAATTTCCCGCAAGTCAAAGTCTTGGTGGCCAGCGACGTGTAGAAAAAGAATCCATGGAATGCAGCTTTTTTGGTTTTACTTCCTGCGACTCGCTCGTCCGTCAACCCGTGCTCATCCCACCACCGATGCTATCAGCTTCCAAAAAGCTGTATTAATTAATCATGCGACTTTAATCCTTGGGTATCTATCTATCTATCAGTTTTCCCCGACGATGATGGAACAAAAACTCTTACGTCACACGATGCTATGTTGAAAATTCTCTCTCGACAACTAATAGAAAGCGACGATAGAGAGAAAAAAAAAAAAAAAAAGGAAGCGAGTTCAAAATTAAAAATCATGTATTTAATATAGAAACTTTAGTCTATTTTAATTCATCTCTCATCTCAAATTATGTACCTAAAGTATTAATCGATTTTACTGTCTTGTTCTCTCAGTCAGTCAACTGTTTCTGAGACTGGTGGTGTGGTCTCGATCCATTCTATGCATTCTTGGCTTCACGTTCATGATCCGCATGATGCCCTACATCATAACCACCGGTTCCGTCCATCCCAACTCTTTCGTCACCAATGGAGGAGGTGACTTGTGTGCTCTCCGATAAGTCAAAGTCTTCTTCAGAGAGCGGGTCGGTACAATTAATTCCATGCATGATGGAAATTTGACCATGGAGTGGAAGAAATTGTGTGCATCAGCTGGCTTATAAATTTGTGATTTGTCATAGCGCAGCATGCACCTCCACCTCCAACTGGGCGCCATGGCTTTCACCCTATCCTTCTCATCATCTTTATTCTGCCTTTTGGGCATCCTCCTCCTCCTCCTCCACGGGGCAACGGTGGCACGAGGGTGTTTTAGCATGGAGAGGGAGGCGCTGCTGGACTTCAAAGCTGGTGTCGGAGACCCCCGCAACCGGCTATCTTCTTGGACAGGCCACCACTGTTGCACATGGAAGGGAGTGGCCTGCGACACCACCACCGGCCACGTCGTCATGCTGGACCTCCGAAACACGAATTCTAGCTTGCTTTATCTCATCTGAAGCACTTGGACCTTAGCTTCAATAATTTCAGCGGGATCCGCATGCCGGAATTCATCGGCTCCTTCAAGAAACTGACATACCTCAATCTATCTTATACACAATTCATGGGAGGAATACCTGCTCGGCTGGGGAACCTTTCGAGCCTCTACGTTCTTGATCTAAACGATGCTTTAGACGTCGATTATAATGGTGACGAATATCCCGTCGACAACCTCGACTGGCTCTCTCATCTCACCTCCTTGAAGCACCTGGACTTGAGCTGGTTAAACCTAACCGATGTCCCAGATTGGTTCTCATCGGTGAACATGCTGCCTTCCCTCCAAGCGTTAAGTATGTATTCCGTTGGTCTCGATACTATCCCAGCTTCTATTGTCCACCTCAACTTCACCTCCTCTCTTACCGTCCTTGATCTGTCCTATAATAATTTCAGCTCCACCTTACCCAAATGGTTGTGGAATATTAGCAGTCTTACCCATCTTAATCTCCGTTATTCTGGGTTGCATGGCATTATTACTGATGCAATTGGAGACTTGGGCTCTCTTACTTTTCTTGATCTAGGAGGCAATCAACTCGAGGGTGCCATACCGAGATCCATGGTTGATCTCCGTAGACTCAAAGAATTACATATGCCGAGCAACCAATTGATAGGAAATTTGAGCGATTGGCTGGACCAAATGACGACTCTTATCGTTTTGAATCTCGGATCTAATTTATTCAACGGTTCCCTACCTTCCTCCATCGGTAAGTTGTCTAATCTCACTGACTTGTTTCTCGGTGGAAATCATCTTGGAGGTGTCATTTCAGAAATTCATTTTGAAAATCTTACGAGATTGCAAGTGCTGGACTTGAATGGCAACTCCATCACCATATCAATTGGTCAGAGTTGGGTCCCTCCTTTCCAACTCAGATTAGTAGATTTAACCAATTGTCAGCTGGGACCCCAACTTCCAGAATGGTTGCAGTTTCAAACACAGATGGAAGAATTACATTTGGCAGATTGTGAAATTACAGGGACAATGCCCGCTTGGTTTTGGAATATTTCATCTTCTACCATCACATATATAGATCTTTCCAACAACCAAATAGGAGGCAAGCTGCCATCTTCTTTGAAGTTCACCAAGTTGGAATTATTATCTTTGGACTCCAACATATTTGAAGGTCCATTGCCAACGATGCTACCGTCTACGCTTGATATTCTATATCTCTCTAATAATTTCTTTATAGGGCAATTGCCGATTTGGGCCCATGTTGGATCGGTGTCACTCTCAGATAACATGCTTGATGGTGGCTTATCTTCATCAATCTGCCAATGGACACATCTCGAAAACCTTGACCTTTCGAACAACAAATTATTTGGTGAGATCCCTTATTGTCTGGGAGAGTCATTACAAAATCTTTATATCTTAAATTTGGGCAACAATCACTTGTCGGATGAAATTCCACACACGATTGGCTTTTTAAGCGAGCTTCTTATATTGCTACTAAATAATAACAATTTTTCGGGTGAGGTTCCTTTGTCACTAAAAAATTGTACAGAGTTACAGTTTCTTGATCTGGCTCAAAATAATCTTGTCGGAAGCATAACGCAATGGATAGGAGAAAATCTACGACAACTAGTAGTGCTTCGTCTACGTTCAAATATGTTTTCTGGAGTTATTCCCTGGCAACTTGCTCGATTTGAATGGCTTCAAATATTGGATCTTGCAAATAACAACTTCTCTGGTTCAATACCTCACAACTTTGGTAATTTAAGTACCATGAGATCGACATTACATTATTGTGAATCTTGTGATTATGAATCAGATGTCTTTACAAAGGGACAAGATCTTTCTTATTTACAATGTAGCTTGCAACATATGAAAAGTTTGGATCTTTCAGACAATAGTCTAACCGGAGAGATCCCAAAAGGAATTGGAGACTTTGCAAGGCTCAAGAACTTAAATTTGTCAAAAAATCATTTACAAGGAAAAATCCCTTGGGAGATTGGAGGAATGAAATCGTTAGAATCCCTTGATCTATCGATAAATGATCTTTCTGGTAGTATTCCTGAGAGCTTATCTGTTTTATATTCCTTGAGCTATTTGAATTTGTCGTATAATAATCTTTCGGGAATGATACCATCTGGTCATAAACTCCAAACCTTTATTGATCCATCCATCTACATGGGCAATGTCGACTTATGTGGACCGCCACTTTCCAAAAGTTGTTCTAACAATAAAATAATTCAAAATATTATACAAGAGGTCAAGAAGGAGATTTCCGAGTGTCTATGGTTCTATATGAGCATGGTACTAGGATATGTGATGGGATTTTGGACCATTTGTGCTATTCTTCTTCAAAGACGCATGGAGGCATACTTATTTCCATATGATTGATGATATGTATGATCGATTCTGGGTGCAATGGAATTTAATCTTTTGACGATTGTTTAGATTTTAATCCTAAAATTTCGTATGGATGATCCAAGGCTTTATCGTAGATGGGGAGAAGGTATGCCGTCACTCTACTTTTTATTTATATTGTATTTTGGATTTGTAGATGCTAGCTGTGATTAATGAAAAAAGAATTTATGTTATTGATATGAGAAAAGATGGGCTGCTATATTTATGGTATTTGAAGACAAGTATTGATCAATTTCTTTGCAATGTGGTTGCTTACAGGCTTCTTCTATTTGAGATTTGCATAACCAGAACATCATGCAAGAGTTGGCTCATAGTATTAAAGCAGAGAAATATTAGAAAAAGAAGAGAACAACACCCAAGTCTTTTGAAAATAAGCTTTTGAAAATAAGCTTTTTGATATTGCATTTGTTTAAAATAATTAAAATATTTAATTATTATATTTTCTTGGACATATTTCAAATAAGGTGCCAATATGTTATTTTAAATGATGGTTAATTGTTCTCAATTAGTTGGTTTTAATTTGGACCTTACCATTCGGGGTTATATATTGGTTATAAGTTCATAAACTAGTTTCTTTTAAGGCTTGATATAGGGATAAATGTATTATTTATACCATGGAAGTTGAATATGTTTTTGGTTGTCACGGGGATACAATATGGTTTAACCATTAGCACTCCAACTTCTATTTTAATATAGGCCCTTTGTTATAATTAAGACTATCGATGAATTTAGATATGAAAGCTTGGTTATATTTATATTGATTCATGATTAATTAATAATAATCTTATGTTTTGTTATGCAAATGTATTAAAAAAAAATTATGTTGTCTCATGTGCTCATTATGGAAAAGGGTTATGATTTGAAAAGCATGTAAAGTTATGTTTGCTCTTTATATAAGTGTAAAGTTTTCTAAAATGCATTTATGATAAGTGTTGCTAATATATGAGTTTTGGTGCTTACTAAGTTGTGGTTGCTCATATTCTTATTGTTAAAATTTTTCAGATGCTTGCGAGTAGATTGAATTTGGTTATGCATCGAGGCAATAAATTATATGTTCAAACTCTTGAGACTTGTGATGTAATAATCCATTAGTGGGATGGGATGTCTTTGATGAACTTATTTGTGTTTGAGAGCACAATATATTGTTGCTGTCATACGTGGACATTGTGGATGTATCTGTTTTCTATTGTGTAATTGGAGGTGATGGAACTCAAAAAAAAAAAAAAAAAGGGTGCCGCTGAAATATTTGAGAAGGTTATAAAATAGAAGTTCTTTAACAGTGTTTTTTTTGTTGTTCGTATCTTCTGGTCACTTTCTCACTTCAATTAGCTGATGCCTTTCAGCAAATCCAAAGGCGTGGATTTAAAGTACTATAGATAATGACATTTTCGTTTTAGGAAAATGACTCCAGGAGTCGGTGGATGATGAAAAGGGGTGAGAGAATCAAGTCGGAGCAAGGAATTCGAGGCCTGAAAAATACTAGACGCAAGGATAGGTTCTGATGACTCCACCGGATGAGTTGCCATTACAACTTTAGACTTCCAGCCGATAGATGCCACGATCAATCACCGTTGTAGAAGAAAGCAAAGCATGCGAAGAAGAAAAGAAAAAGGTAGGAGAAGACGAGAGAGAAGGATCCTTAACAGTTCGATCTGACAGCATGTTGCTATGCGACGGTGGCGGTGACGGTGGCGCTGCATGTAGTAGTCTTCGGACGTAAACGTCAGTACGATGCCGGTGATAGTCCCCATCCATGGGCAATAATTCTGACACACGACAAAAATATTATTAATTTTTTTTTTTTCACAAACTGATTTTATAAGTAAAGATGAAAAAAAAATCAAATTCAAGGTCTTTAAAAGACTTAAAAGATTTTTTTTTATGATTCTTTAGAGAAAATCTTTATTTATATTAGTTCTACGTCTTGAAAGCTAATTAATTAGTAACGTGAGATAAATTTTAGCTTTTAAAAACTAATTAACTAGTAATGTCAGATTAAAAAATATAAAAAAATAAATGGACAATTTTAAGTTATTTGAAAAAAGTCTTCATCTTCTTCTGTTTGTGATCCCCTCGAATAATTTATGTATAGATATAATGGAATCTCATATAAAAAAACAGACATATAAATCTATAACATTGAAGGTCTTTCAGATCCTCCAATCATCTCATAATCCAATTATATAAGTATCGTTACTAATTTTTTAAAAGACCTTATAAGAACCATATTTCTTTGGTTTAAATTTATTATAAATACCTATAGGAAATCTCTCTTTTCACAAGTACCTTATAATCATATCTTCTTCCTTGAACACTTTCTCTTTTCTATGCTTATCAACTGCTTCCTTATATTTACCGTAGCTTCAAACTTCTTCAGGTTGATTGTCTTCTTTAGAAAGCAGGTCAGTACAATTAAATTCCATGCATGAGGTAACGGAGTGGATAAAGTTAGAGCTCCATGGAATGGAAGAAATTGTGTGCATCAGTTGGCTTATAAATTTGTGATTTGGCATAGAGCGTAGCATGCACCTCCCACCTCAAACTGGGCGCCATGGCTTTCACCCTATCCTTCTCATCGTCATTGATGTGCCTGTTGGGCATCCTCCTCCTCCACGGGGCAGCGGTGACAGGCGGGTGTTTTAGCATGGAGAGGGAGGCGCTGCTGGACTTCAAAGCTGGTGTCGGAGACACCCGCAACCGGCTTTCTTCTTGGACAGGCCACCACTGTTGCACATGGAAGGGAGTGGCCTGCGACACCACCACCGGCCACGTCGTCATGCTGGACCTCCGCAACACAAATTTTACAGACGATTGGGCATTACGCGGTGAGAGGATGAACTCGTCATTACTTGCTTTATCTCATCTGAAGTACTTGGATCTTAGCTTCAATGATTTCACCGGGATCCGCATGCCGGAATTCCTCGGCTCCTTCAAGAAATTGAGATACCTCAATCTATCTTCTACACGGTTCATGGGAGGAATACCTGCTCGGCTGGGGAACCTTTCGAGCCTCTACGTTCTTGATCTAAGTGTTGATTTATACGTCAATTATTATGGCGACGGATATCCCATCGACAACCTCGACTAGCTCTCCCATCTTACCTCCCTGAAGTACCTGGACTTGACCGGGTTGAACCTAACCGATGTCCCAGATTGGTTCTCATCGGTGAACATGCTGCCATACCTCCAAGTGTTAAGTATGTCTTCCGCTGGTCTCAATAGCATCCCAGCTTCTGTTGTCCACGTCAACTTCATCTCTTCTCTTACCGTCCTCGATCTCTCCTCCAATAGTTTCAGCTCCACCTTACCCAAATGGTTGGGGAATATTAGCAGTCTCACCCATCTTGATCTTTTTAAATCTGGGTTGCATGGCATTATTCCGGATGCAATTGGAAACTTGGGCTCTCTTACTTTTCTTGATCTAGGAGACAATCAACTCGAGGGTACCGTACCGAGATCCATAGTTGATCTCCGTAGACTGGAAGAATTACGTATGTGGAGGAACCAATTGACAGGAAATTTGAGTGGTTGGCTAGACCAAATGACGACTCTCATCGTTTTGGATCTCGGATCTAATTTATTCAACGGTTCTCTACCTTCCTCCATCGGTAAGTTGTCTAATCTCATTGAATTGTATCTTGGTGAAAATCCTCTTGGAGGTGTCATTTCAGAAGTTCATTTTGAGAATCTTACGAGATTGCAAGTGCTGGACTTGAATGACAACTCCATCACCATGTCAATTGGCCAGAGTTGGGTCCCCCCTTTCCAACTCAAATTTGTATATTTAAACAATTGTCAGTTGGGACCTCAATTTCCAGAATGGTTGCAGTTCCAAACACAGATAGAAGCTTTATATTTGGCAGATTGTAAAATTACAGGGACAATGCCCGCTTGGTTTTGGAATATTTCATCTTCTACCATCACAGATTTAGACCTTTCCAACAACCAAATAGAAGGCAAGCTGCCATCCTTTTTTAAGTTCATCAAGTTGGAAATATTAAATTTGGACTCCAACAGATTTGAAGGTCCATTGCCTATAACGTTACCGTCTACACTTGATATACTATCTCTCTCCAATAATTTCTTTATAGGGCAATTGCCGACATGGCCTTACATTCAATCAGTATCACTCTCAAATAACATGTTTGATGGTGGCTTATCTTCATCAATCTGTAAATGGACATATCTCAGATACCTTGATCTTTCGAACAACAAATTATTTGGTGAGATCCCTTATTGTCTAGGTGAGTCATTACAAAATCTTCAGTTCTTAGATTTGGGCAACAATCATTTGTCGGGTGAAATTCCACACACGATCGGCTTTTTAAGTAGGCTTCTTCTATTGCAACTGAAAAATAACAAATTTTCGGGAGAGGTTCCCCTGACATTGAAAAATTGTACAAATTTATGGTTTCTTGATCTGGCTCAAAATAATCTTGTCGGAAGTATAACGCTATGGATAGGAGAAAATCAGCAACAACTGGTAGTGCTTCGTCTGCGTTCAAATATATTTTCTGGAGTTATTCCCTGGCAACTTACTCAATTTCAACAGCTTCAAATATTGGATCTTGCGAATAACAACTTCTCTGGTTCAATACCTCACAACATTGGTAATTTAAGTACCATGAGATCGACATCACAAAATTATGAATCTTGTGATTATGAATCAGATGTCTTTACAAAGGGACAAGATCTTCATTATTTAAAATGCAGCATGCATTTTATGAAAAGTTTGGATCTTTCAAACAATAGACTAACCGGAGAGATACCAGAAGGAATTGGAGACCTTGCAGGGCTCAAGAACTTAAATTTGTCAAGAAATCATTTACAAGGAAAAATCCCTGGGGAGATTGGAGGAATGAAATCGTTAGAATCTCTTGATCTATCGATGAATAATCTTTCTGGTAGCATTCCTGAGAGCTTATCGGTTTTATATTCCTTGAGCTACTTAAATTTATCGTATAATAATCTTTCGGGAATGATACCATCTGGTCGTCAACTCCAAACTCTCAATGATCCATCCATCTATATGGGCAATGCCGACTTATGTGGACCGCCAATTTCCATAAGTTGTTCTAATAATAAACAGCTCAAAATATTATAGAAGAGTACAGAAAGGAGATTCCTGAGTGGCTATGGTTCTATATCAGCATGGTACTAGGATATGTGATGGGATTTTGGACCTTTTGTGGTATTCTCTTCCTCAAAGACACATGGAGGCATGCTTATTTCCATATGATTGATGATATGTATGATCGGTTTTGGGTGCAATGGCATTTAATCTTTTGACAATTATTTAGACTTTAATCCTAAAATATCTAGTGTGGATGATCCAAGGCTTTACCGTAGATGGGAAGAAGGTATGTCGTCACTCTACTTTTTATTTATATGATATTTTGGATTTATAGGTGCTGGTTGTAATTAATGAAAAAAGAATTTGTGTTGTTGATGTAATAAAAGATGGGCAGCTATATTTATGGTGTTTGAAGATAGATATTGATCAATTTCTATGTAATGTGGGTGTTTACTATCTTCTTCTATTTGAGGCTTGCATTATCATAACATTATGCAAGAGTTGGCTCATAGTTTTAAAAGTAGAGAAATATTAGAAGAAGAAACAAAGAACATGCAACTAAGTCTTCCGCATGAAGATATAGTCTAAAAATATGCTATATTGATTTTAAAGGAACAAACGTATTACTTTCTAAAACGAGAGAATAGACATTATAATTTGACTAGCGTGCAATGGCATTTAATATTTGATTATTAGATTTTCGAATGCTATATTGTTGGACATATTTCAAATGATACCTAAGGAGCTATGCATTGAAAGGATATGGCAATATGTTAATTTAAATGATGATTAATTGTTCAATTAGTTGATTTTAATTTGGATCTTACAAATTGAGGTTATACATTGCTCATAAGTTCATAAACTAGTTTCTTTTGAGGCTTAAGTAGGAATAAATGTCTTATCTATGCCATGGAGGTTAAATATGTTTTTGATTCTTATCATGGGATATAATATGGTTATAGCCATTAGATATATGCCCTTTGTTATAGTCATGGCTATCGATGAACTTTAGATGTGAAAGCTTAGTTATACTTGTACTGATTCATAATTAGTGAATGATAATCTTTGCATTAAAATGAAATATATCCACTTATGTTTTGGTATACAAATGTTTTCAAAGATAATGTTATCTTATGTGCTTGGTATGCTAAAAGTGATGATTTGAAAAGCATGTTTGCTCTTTATTTAAGAATAAAAGAGGGTTTAACATTTATGTATAGTTTTCTAAAATGCATTTATGATAAGTTTTTCTAGTATATGAGTTTTGATGCTCACTAAGTTGTGGTTGCTGTTAAAATTTTTCAGATGCCTGCGAGTAGATTGAATTTGGTTATGCATCGAGACAATAAATTACATCGTTTATGGTTCAAACTCTTGAGACTTGTGATGTAATAATCCATCAATAGGATGTCTTTGGTGAACTTATTTGTAATTGGGAGCTCAATATGTCGCTGCTATTGTATGTGAACATTATGGATGTTTATGTTTTGTATTGTGCATAGATTTGGATTTAATAGGCCTATGTAATTGGAGGTGATGGAACTAAAATAATTCTTAATCGTTTTAGAATTATTATCTGGTAATTCATTTTTTTTTCTATTTAAAATGATTTGATAACATTCATCTAGCTCTATAGAGAAAATTCATTATATAAGATCAATTAAAGACTTGGGTCATCTCTATTCGAGCACAACTCTCATTGTATATCTTAAACATTAAATAACTTATATCTTTCTATCGGGAGAAATCAAAATATTCTTTACATCTTGTTCTCCCTCTTAAAATCTAGAGATACGTAGAATATCTATAGAAGAAATAAACCCCTTCAATACGGCTCCTAAGATAATGATATCCCAACTCCTTTAATATTGGAACAAAACCAACCCAAGTCATCAATCCATTCAATATCATTAATAGAGTTTTAGCAGAAAACAAAATCATGTTAGATACAAAAGTTATTTTAATAATAAAATAACTCAAAATATTATACAAGAGTACAAGAAGGAGATTCCTGAGTGACTATGATTCTATATCAGCATGGTACTAGGATATGTGATGGGATTTTGGATCTTTGGTGGTATTCTCTTCCTCAAAGACGCATGGAGGTATGCTTATTTCCATATGATTGATGATATGTATGATCGGTTCTGACTGCAGTGGCATTTAATCTTTTGATGATTGTTTAGACTTTAATCCTAAAATTTCTAGTATGGATGATCCAAGGCTTTACCGTAGATGAGGAGAAGGTACGTTGTCACTCTACTTTTCATTTATATGATAGTTTGGATTTGAAGATAGGTATTGATCAATTTTTATGTAATGTGGTTGTTTACAGTCTTCTTCTATTTGATGTTTGCATAATCATAACATCATGCAAGGCTCATTGTTTTAAAGCAAAAAAATATTAGAAAAAATAGAGAACTTACAACCAAGTCTTCCGTACGAAGATATAGTTTAAAAATATGCTATATTGATTTTAAAGGAACAAATACATTACTTTCGAAATGATAGAATAGACATTATCATTTGACTAGCATGTGTGGATTGGACACTGAGGAAGAGAGAGGTGGGTTTAGCAGAGAAAGAAAAGAGGAGGAAAAAAAAAGAGGTGAGAGATTTAATAAGGATGCCATTTTTATATCAATAGAGTAAGTTTAAAATTTGAAAGATTATATATATGAATGATTTTGAATTCCTATTCATTCCTTTCCACTGAGAGAGTAAATAGGACTATAGATTAATTAATCTAAAATCATTGTGTATCATGTGATTTTAGAGAAAAATAATAATCATTCTCAGATAAGAAAGAAAATATTATGATTGTTTATTGGATTAGTTTATATTATTCGAATGATTTAGGAAAAGAAGGATTATGATTGTTTAGTGGATTGGTTTATATTATTCGAATGATTTAGGAAAAGGAGAGCATTGATCGCTATGTCAGTTATAATAATCTACAATTAACATATCAAATGATTTTGTCTAACTTGTTTTCGAATTTAATAATATGTATTTGTTAATAACACTTCCCTCCATCCTCAATTAATATATATCTGTTAATAACCATATACCCAGGTTTATATGGTTATTTAAATCTGACAAGGGTGGCCGGTTCCACCCTTCCCCCCATCCTCAACGCTGCTTATTTAGCTGATCGCTGAGTTGAAGTTTACATGTTAAGTTGAAGGTGAATACATTGTTTCTTTCCTTTATTTTGTTTTAGCATT
The DNA here is from genome assembly GCA_023547065.1 of Musa troglodytarum. NCBI lineage: Eukaryota > Viridiplantae > Streptophyta > Magnoliopsida > Zingiberales > Musaceae > Musa > Musa troglodytarum. The sequence continues at coordinate 54,534,800 of CP097511.1, forward strand.
GGTAAAATGAAGCACATTTTCTGCCACCTTAGTTAAAATAATGGAACTTACTTAGGGATCCATTTGGTCAACTTGGAGTGTACTATAATTCCGAAGACTTGATTATTGCAATGAAATGTTTGAGATATTATGCATAACTGTCAATCCTTTGTTCAGAGGATATGCATACTTTTCGGGAAAAAAACGTTAATTGTTCTTTTTGAGTCCAAGCACTCCAACCGTGCATTATCAGAAATCATAATTTATATTCTTCTGCACTTTTACTTCTCGTGGTGATTTGACGTGTATGAGATAATAAAGAAAAGTTAGATCGACAACAATATAAATGACTGAGATTGACAATATATAATTACCAAACAACAAGTGATGTATCTAGTGGTTCTGATTGACAATATATAATTTCAAGTTAGATTGATGTGTATGATTTAACAGGCCCAATACCGTCCTCTTTAGAAGAATTGACATCACTCAATGTGCTGTAAGAACAGATTTTTCTCTCTTACACAATTCACCTGGTGCATGCATTTTCAATGTAAGAACAGATTTCTAGCTTGGTTACTGTATCTGCCGTAGTTGTTGGCATCCAAGCAACTTTTTTATCTAAATATTTTTTTGGTTTAGTTGGAGCGAACATCTAAAACAGATGTAAGCTTACTGTTGGTTGATACCACACACTACTTCAAGGGAAGTTTCTATTCCATAAGACCATTCATTATGATGAACCTTCCCAACTCTGATTTGGGGTGTAATTATGCTGATCTTTTTCAATTCTAGTCTTGTCTAAATTCTGCCTGAGATTAAAATTTTGAGAAAGCTAAGTTCTTTATCAAATAGATCAAGATTAAATGAGTCAATTTTTAAGCCATGTGTAATACAAACTTATAAACAACTAGTGGGTTGATAAATAATAATTTATTGTCTACCATTCTACCTAAGCTTGAGGAACCTTGTTATACAAGTGTGATTGCCTAAAATTAAGTCAGTTAATTTTCAGCTAACTTTTACACCTTTATATTTGAAAAGTATGTTTTAGGCTCATCAATGTTCTTTACGCTCATTATTATCTAAATTACATGATCTACACAACTTTTCTAAATTACATGATCCTGGACATATTTAACTCCTTCATTTACTTGTATGCCATCGACATGCAGACAATGGAAAGTGATCATTGGTAAGTATATGAGTTATTATGAATCATAGCTCATGAAATTTCTCTCTGGAGGTTACAAGTGACTTGTGGATGCATGTTTTGGAACTCCGTACTAGCAACTTCGCCTTCATTACAATGAGAAGCAGTGTTAACAGCACTCATTTTGTTTCTTTTATTGAAATAATAGCACCATCAATTCAAGACGCGCTTGCCATACCTGAAACCCATAGATTTACATATGATGAATTGAAGGCCATCACCAACAATTTTGATCTTGTACTCGGAAAGGGGGGGTTTGGGAATGTTTACCATGGTCGGTTACATGATGGCACCGAAGCTGCAGTAAAACTTTTGCACTCACATCGGATGGTCAAAGAGACATCATCTGAGTCGTCCATGTCTGCAAATTGTGGCTCCAGATCACATGGGATGAAAGAGTTCCAGGCCGAGGTATGCAATCTATATGAATGCATTTTAATGAACAAGTAGGTTATGGATGAAATGGAGTATATATCTTCCTCTTTGGGTTGCAGGCTCTTCTCTTATCACAGGAACTTAGTGTCTTTGATCGGGTACTGTAGAGACAGCAATCAACTTGGACTTGTTTATCAATACGCTGCTTGTGGAAGTCTTAGAGATCATCTTTCAGGTAAAAAAGATGTTGAATATTATTCTATGATCTGAGCTACTTTACGCTTGGAGAAGATCGAGACGCATTCAGAATCTTTAGTGCATTGTCAGCTTCATCTAGTCCTCACGGAAGTGTGCAGCATAATATTCTCGAGTTAATTTTACGTTATGCTGAACTTATGGAGTTAATTTTACAGATAAAACTGGAAATAGCCAAACATTGAGTTGGAGAGAACGAATTCGGATAGCAGTGGAAGCCGCACAAGGTGACCTTACAATAATTGGTATCGCTTTTTATATAGCTTTTCGATTTCTCACTTTCTATTCCACTGAACAATTTATAAACAGGACTGTGCCGCCTATAATCCATAGGGATGTGAAGACTAACAATATCCTCTTAGCTAACTTTACAAGAGGAGAATCACGAACGATTGTTGTACCTTTCTGGGACGGTTATTTTTGCCCCTTTTACATCTATAAAACATTCATAGGAATCATGTTAAATCAATGTATGAGTCAAGTCAAAACAATATTCAATGTTTTCTTCTCTAAAAGTATCATAGCAGTTACCAAGTACTACATCGATACATTTCTTTTTTCAGGTACTCTGCTACGTTCCAGCTGACCGAAAAAAGTGATGTATACAGCTTCGGAGTTGTTCTTCTGGAGCTGGTTACGGGCCGATCGGCCATGCTGGATCAACCAAAAAGGTGTCACTTGGTCCAATGGGTACGATGGAGGCTAGCGGAAGCCGACATCACTGAGGTGGCTGATCCAAAACTCAGAGGGCGATACAACAACTGCTCTATCCTAATGGTCATCGATTTAGCAATGCGATGTGTTGATATCTCTGCTCATCAGAGGCCAACCATGACCGAAGTTGAAGGAGAGCTTGCAACTGGAGAACAACTATGGAAGTGACACAAACGCTTATATGGAAATCAACGATGCTGCGAATAGTGGAATGGCAAGCGAAGCTATGCTTGCTCGCCTCTCACGTTAGAGTTTCCGTTTGTCAAATTTGTAAATGTAAAATTGTGTGAGAACAAACTGTGTTTGGATCATAATGTTTGACGAGAGCCATGTATAAGTACTCCTGCCTTTGTACTTACATACATGGGGAGAAGAGATCTAACTGTCAAACTCTTTATATACATGGGGCTTATATAGTCCCCATAGATATATTATGTTTAATATAAATTATTTTTTCAATGATAAATACTAACATGTAATCAACAATAAACATCTTTAAGATACAAATTTAACTCCAACACCAACATAGTGATCGCTGAGCAGGTCAATTCACCGAGTTTGACTTTTTGTTTCCCCTCCCGTCTGTCTCTTCCCTCGTTTCACTTTCTGCTCACTTCTTTGTGCTGTGGACAATGGCCTTTCTCGAATCAAGAGATCGAGTGTGATGATACGCATCTACTAGGAAAATGACTCCAGGAGTCGGTGGATGATGAAAATGGGTGAGAGAATCAAGTCGGAGCAAGGAATTCGAGGCCTGAGAAATACTAAGCGGAAGGATCGGTGACTGTCCGATGACTCCACCGGATGAGTTGCCATTACAACTTTAGACTTCCAGCCGATACATACCACAATCAATCACCGTTGTAGAAGAAAGCAAAGCATGCGAAGAAGAAAAGAAAAAGGTAGGAGAAGACGAGAGAGAGGGATCCTTAATAATTCGATCTGACAGCATGTTGCTATGCGACGGTGGCGGTGACGATGGCGCTGCATGTAGTAGTCTTCGGACGTAAACGTCAGTACGATGCCGGTGATAGTCCCCATCCATGGGCAATAATTCTGACACTCGACAAAAATATTATTAAATTTTTTTTTTTTTTCACAAACTGATTTTATAAGTAAAGATGAAAAAAAAATCAAATTCAAGGTCTCTAAAAGACTTAAAAGATTTTTTTTTATGATTCTTTAGAGAAAATCTTTATTTATATTAGTTCTACGTCTTGAAAGCTAATTAATTAGTAACGTGAGATAAATTTTAGCTTTTAAAAACTAATTAACTAGTAATGTCAGATTAAAAACTATAAAAAAATAAATGGACAATTTTAAGTTATTTGAAAAAAGTCTTCATCTTCTTCTGTTTGTGATCCCCTCGAATAATTTATGTATAGATATAATGGAATCTCATATAAAAAAACAGACATATAAATCTATAACATTGAAGGTCTTTCGGATCCTCCAATCATCTCATAATCCAATTATATAAGTATCGTTACTAATTTTTTTAAAGACCTTATAAGAACCATATTTCTTTGGTTTAAATTTATTATAAATACCTATAGGAAATCTCTCTTTTCACAAGTACCTTATAATCATATCTTCTTCCTTGAACACTTTCTCTTTTCTATGCTTATCAACTGCTTCCTTATATTTACCGTAGCTTCAAACTTCTTCAGGTTGATTGTCTTCTTTAGAAAGCGGGTCGGTACAATTAAATTCCATGCATGAGGTAACGGAGTGGATAAAGTTAGAGCTCCATGGAATGGAAGAAATTGTGTGCATCAGTTGGCTTATAAATTTGTGATTTGGCATAGAGCGTAGCATGCACCTCCCACCTCAAACTGGGCGCCATGGCTTTCACCCTATCCTTCTCATCGTCATTGATGTGCCTGTTGGGCATCCTCCTCCTCCACGGGGCAGCGGTGACAGGCGGGTGTTTTAGCATGGAGAGGGAGGCGCTGCTGGACTTCAAAGCTGGTGTCGGAGACACCCGCAACCGGCTTTCTTCTTGGACAGGCCACCACTGTTGCACATGGAAGGGAGTGGCCTGCGACACCACCACCGGCCACGTCGTCATGCTGGACCTCCGCAACACAAATTTTACAGACGATTGGGCATTACGCGGTGAGAGGATGAACTCGTCATTACTTGCTTTATCTCATCTGAAGTACTTGGATCTTAGCTTCAATGATTTCACCGGGATCCGCATGCCGGAATTCCTCGGCTCCTTCAAGAAATTGAGATACCTCAATCTATCTTCTACACTGTTCATGGGAGGAATACCTGCTCGGCTGGGGAACCTTCCGAGCCTCTACGTTCTTGATCTAAGTGTTGATTTATACGTCAATTATTATGGCGACGGATATCCCATCGACAACCTCGACTAGCTCTCCCATCTTACCTCCCTGAAGTACCTGGACTTGACCGGGTTGAACCTAACCGATGTCCCAGATTGGTTCTCGTCGGTGAACATGCTGCCTTCCCTCCAAGTGTTAAGTATGTCTTCCGCTGGTCTCAATAGCATCCCAGCTTCTGTTGTCCACGTCAACTTCATCTCCTCTCTTACCGTCCTTGGTCTCTCCTTCAATAGTTTCAGCTCCACCTTGCCCAAATGGGTAAGATTAGTAGTCTTACCCATCTTGATCTCCAATATTCTGGGTTCTATTGTGTTATTCCTGATGCAATTGGAGACTTGAGCTCTCTTACTTTTCTTAATCTAGGAGTCAATCAATTGACAGGAAATTTTCCCCGATCTAATTTATTCAATGGTTCCATACCTTCCTCCATCGGTAAATTGTCTAATCTCACTGAATTGTATCTCGGTGGAAATTATATTTGAGGTATCATTTCAGAAGTTCATTTTGAGAATCTTACGAGATTGCAAGTTTTGGATTTGTATGGCAACTCCATCACCATATCCATTGGACAGAGTTGGGTCCCTCCTTTCCAACTCAGATCAGTAGATTTATCCAATTGTCAGTTGGGACCCCAATTTCCAGAATGGTTGCAGTTTCAAACACAGATGGAAGAATTATATTTGGCAGACTGTGAAATTGCAGGGACAATGCCTACTTGGTTTTGGAATATTTCATCTTCTACCATCAGAGATGTAGATCTTTCCAACAATCAAATAGGAGGCAAGCTGCCATCTTCTTTGAAGTTCACCAAGTTGGAAATGTTAGTTTTGGACTCCAACAGATTTGAAGGTCCATTGCCAACGATGCTACCGTCTACACTTCATACTCTATATCTCTCTAATAATTTCTTTATAGGGCAATTGCCGATTTGGGCCCATGTTGGATTAGTGTCACTCTCAGATAACATGCTTGATGGTGGCTTATCTTCATCAATCTGCCAATGGACACATCTCGAAGACCTTGACCTTTCGAACAATAAATTATTTGGTGAGATCCCTTATTGTCCGGGAGAGTCATTACAAAATCTTTATTCCTTAAATTTGGGCAACAATCATTTGTTTGGAGAAATTCCACACACCATCGGGTTTTTAAGTGGGCTTTCGCTATTGCAACTAAATAATAACAGTTTCTCGGGCGAGGTTCCTTTATCATTGAAAAATTGTACAAATTTACAATTTCTTGATCTGGCTCAAAATAATCTTGTCGGAAGTATAACGCTATGGATGGGAGAAAATCTACAACAATTGGTAGTGCTTCGTCTACGTTCAAATATGTTTTCTGGAGTTATTCCTTGGCAACTTGCTCGATTTCAACGGCTTCAAATATTGGATCTTGCGAATAACAACTTCTCTGGTTCAATACCTCACAACATTGGTAATTTAAGTACCATGAGATCGACATCGCAATATTTACAATTTTGTTCTTATGAATCAGATGTCTTAACAAAGGGACAAGATCTTTCTTATTTACAATGTAGCTTGCAACATATGAAAAGCTTAGATCTTTCAAACAATAGTCTAAATGGAGAGATCCCAAAAGGAATCGGAGACCTTGCAGGACTCAAGAACTTAAATTTGTCAAGAAATTATTTACAAGGAAAAATCCCTTGGGAGATTGGAGGAATGAAATCTTTAGAATCCCTTGATCTATCGATAAATGACCTTTCTGGTAGCATTCCTGAAAGCTTATCGGTTTTATATTCCTTGAGCTACTTAAATTTATCATATAATAATCTTTCGGGAATGATACCATCTGGTCGTCAACTCCAAACCTTTATTGATCCATCCATCTACATGGGCAATGCCGACTTATGTGGACCGCCAATTTTCAAAAGTTGTTCTAACAATAAAACAGCTCAAAATATTATAGAAGAGTACAAAAAAGAGATTCCTGAGTGGCTATGGTTCTATATCAGCATGGTACTAGGATATGTGATGGGATTTTGGACCTTTTGTGGTGTTCTCTTCCTCAAAGATGCATCGAGGCATGCTTATTTCCATATGATTGATGATATGTATGATCGGTTCCGGGTGTAATGGCATTTAATCTTTCGACGATTGTTTGGACTTTAATACTAAAATTTCTAGTGTGGATGATCCAAGGCTTTACCGTAGATGGGAAGAAGGTATGTCGTCACTTTACTTTTTTATTTATATGGTATTTTAAATTTGTTGGTGCTGGCTATGATTAATGAAAAAAGAATTTGTGTTATTGATATGAGAAAAGATGGGCTGCAATATTTATGGTGTTTGAAGACAGGTATTGATCAATTTCTATGTAATGTGGTTGCTTACAGTCTTCTTCTATTTGAGGTTTGCATAACCATAACATCATGCAAGAGAAATATTAGAAGAAGAAAAAAAGTCTTCCGCATGAAGATATAGTCTAAAAATATGCTATATTGATTTTAAAGGAACAAATGTATTACTTTCTAAAACGAGAGAATAGACATTATAATTTGACTAGCGTGCAATGGCATTTAATATTTGATTATTAGATTTTCGAATGCTATATTGTTGGACATATTTCAAATGATACCTAAGGAGCTATGCATTGAAAGGATATGTCAAAACAACCATTAATAGAGTTTTAGCATAAAACAAAATCATGTTAGATACAAACGTTGACTTAAATTGGACATCCAAGTAACAAAGACTCCTCTCTCTCTCTCTCTCTCTCTCTCTCTCTATATATATATATATATATATATATATATATATATATATATATATATATATATATATATATTCTTAGCAGGCAGCATATATATACGTATATATATTCTGTCTTGTTCTCTATCTTAAAATCTAGATATATATATATATATATATATATGTATATATGATATTTATAAAAGAAATAAACCCTTTCAATATTATTCTAATTTTGTGATAAGATTGATCCGAGTCATCTGTCTATTCTATATTATTCCAATCTAGTGATAAATCTTTTTATCAAATCTTCCTAGTAAAACAAATATTAAGGGATTAGAAAAGAAAATAAAGTCAGCTCTATATTGTGCCAAAGTCAACTAACGACACTCCTTTTTCTGCGATGGCATCGAGGAGTTGAGTTGCACGGAGACGATGAGAAATGTCATCGTCCGAGTCTGCTTAGGATTCTTGGCAGCAGCGATTCTGGTGAATGGTCAGCCAGGCACTTCACGGGGCCGAGATCATTACTGCCGCCCCCCGTCCGACTCCCTGTCGATGTGCCTGGCCAACCTTGGTTCGGGAACGCCGTTCCTATCTTTGCTGGAGTTGAGGCATATCGACAACCACCTGGCGTACCAGGACGCGAATCAATCCGCAGCACTACTGTTCTACAGTCGCTGCAACTTGGGATCCCTCGCCAACGACACCCTCAGGTAAACGCAGGCCTTCCATTCCATGCTTGCTGAAATTTCTTCTCCCATACGGATTGTACATTCAAATATGTTTTCTGGAGTTATTCCTTGGCAACTTGCTTGATTTGAACAGCTTCAAATATTGGATCTTGCGAATAACAACTTCTCTGGTTCAATACCTCACAACATTGGTAATTTAAGTACCATGAGATCGACATCACAATATTATGAATCTTGTGATTATGAATCAGATGTCTTTACAAAGGGACAAGATCTTCATTATTTAAAATGCAGCATGCATTTTATGAAAAGTTTAGATCTTTCAAACAATAGACTAACCGGAGAGATACCAGAAGGAATTGGAGACCTTGCAGGGCTCAAGAACTTAAATTTGTCAAGAAATCATTTACAAGGAAAAATCCCTTGGGAGATTGGAGGAATGAAATCGTTAGAATCTCTTGATCTATCGATGAATAATCTTTCTGGTAGCATTCCTGAGAGCTTATCAGTTTTATATTCCTTAAGCTATTTGAATTTGTCATATAATAATCTTTCGGGAATGATACCATCTGGTCCTCAACTCCAAACCCTCAATGATCCATCCATCTATATGGGCAATGCCGACTTATGTGGACCGCCAATTTCCAAAAGTTGTTCTAACAATAAAACAGCTCAAAATATTATAGAAGAATATAAAAAGGAGATTCCCGAGTGGCTATGGTTCTATATCAGCATGGTACTAGGATATGTGATGGGATTTTGGACCTTTTGTGGTGTTCTCTTCCTCAAAGATGCATGGAGGCATGCTTATTTCCATATGATTGATGATATGTATGATCGGTTCCGGGTGTAATGGCATTTAATCTTTCGATGATTGTTTGGACTTTAATCCTAAAATTTCTAATGTGGATGATCCAAGGCTTCACCGTAGATGAAAAGAAGGTATATCATCACTCTTTTTTTTTATTTATATGATATTTTAGATTTGTTGGTGTTGGCTGTGATTAATGAAAAAAGAATTTGTGTTATTGATACGAGCAAAGATGGGCTATAATATTTATGGTGTTTGAAGATAGGTATTGATCAATTTCTATGTAATGTAGTTGCTTATAGTCTTCTTCTATTTGAGGTTTGCATAACCATAATATCATGCAAGAGTTGGCTCATAGTTTTAAAAACAAAGAAATATTAGAAGAAGAAGAAGAAGAAGAGAACATGCAACTAAGTCTTCCGCATGAAGAAGAAGAGAACATGCAACTAAGTCTTCCGCACGAAGATATAGTCTAAAAATATGCTATATTGATTTTAAAGGAACAAACGTATTACTTTCTAAAACGAGAGAATAGACATTATAATTTGACTAGCGTGCAATGGCATTTAATATTTGATTATTAGATTTTCGAATGCTATATTGTTGGACATATTTCAAATGATACCTAAGGAGCTATGCATTGAAAGGATATGTCAATATGTTAATTTAAATGATGATTAATTGTTCAATTAGTTGATTTTAATTTGGATCTTACAAATTGAGGTTATACATTGCTCATAAGTTCATAAACTAGTTTCTTTTGGGGCCTACGTAGGAATAAATGTCTTATCTATGCCATGGAGGTTAAATATGTTTTTGATTCTTGTCATGGGATATAATATGGTTATAGCCATTAGATATATGCCCTTTGTTATAGTTATGACTATCGATGAATTTTAGATGTCAAAGCTTAGTTATACTTGTACTGATTCATAATTAGTGAATGATAATCTTTGCATTAAAATGAAATATATCCACTTATGTTTTGGTATACAAATGTTTTCAAAGATAATGTTATCTTATGTGCTTGGTATGCTAAAAGTGATGATTTGAAAAGCATGTTTGCTCTTTATTTAAGAATAAAAGAGGGTTTAACATTTATGTATAGTTTTCTAAAATGCATTTATGTATAGTTTTCTAAAAGCATGTTTGCTCACATCCTTGCTGTTCAAATTTTTCAGATGCCTGCGAGTAGATTGAATTTGGTTATGCATCGAGACAATAAATTACATCGTTTATGGTTCAAACTCTTGAGACTTGTGATGTAATAATCCATCAATAGGATGTCTTTGGTGAACTTATTTGTAATTGGGAGCTCAATATGTCGCTGCTATTGTATGTGAACATTATGGATGTTTATGTTTTTATTGTGCATAGATTTGGATTTAATAGGCCTATGTAATTGGAGGTGATGGAACTAAAATAATTCTTAATCGTTTTAGAATTATTATCTGGTAATTCATTTTTTTTTCTATTTAAAATGATTTGATAACATTCATCTAGCTCTATAGAGAAAATTCATTATATAAGATCAATTAAAGACTTGGGTCATCTCTATTCGAGCACAACTCTCATTGTATATCTTAAACATTAAATAACTTATATCTTTCTATCGGGAGAAATCAAAATATTCTTTACATCTTGTTCTCCCTCTTAAAATCTAGAGATACGTAGAATATCTATAGAAGAAATAAACCCCTTCAATACGGCTCCTAAGATAATGATATCCCAACTCCTTTAATATTGGAACAAAACCAACCCAAGTCATCAATCCATTCAATATCAGGTCTTCCTAGTCAAAACAATCATTAATAGAGTTTTAGCAGAAAACAAAATCATGTTAGATACAAACGTTGACTCTATCACTTCAAGTCGTCTACATATATTATGACAAAGTCATAAATTGGACATCCAAGTAACAAAGACTCCTCTCTCTCTCTCTCTCTCTCTCTATATATATATATATATATAGATAATAACGTTTATAGATTATTAGTACCTCCTTCTATTGCTGTATTCCAAAAGATTATAGATAATAACGTTTTAGAATTATTATATGGTAGTTCGGTTTTTTTTTTAATAAACCTGTCACGTTGTCTTTTCTTGATTTGATAATTTTCATCTATCGGAAAAAAATTAAAATTTTTATCATGTGAGATCAATGAAAGATTTGGATCATCCCCAATCAAGCAAATTATCTTTGTATATCTTCTCCTATTAATATCAAATAATTTATATCTTTTTCTCAAGAGGAATCAAAGTATTCTTTCACATTTTGTTTTCTCTCTTAAAATCTAAAGATACATAGAATATCTATAGAAGAAATAAACCTCTTCAATACGGCTCCTAAGATAATGACATTTCAACCCCTTTAATACTATTCTAATTTAATGGTAAGATTAACCCAACTCATCGTCCACTTTATATCAAATTTTTTTAGTCAAAATAAATATTAAAAAACTCTGAGTAAAAAACTAAGAACAACTCCTCTCTCTCTCTCTCTCTCTCTCTCTCTCTCTCTCTCTCTCTATATATATATATATATATATATATATATATATATATATATATATATATATACTCTGTTAGAAGGTAGCTTTCATGTATGTATATATATTCTTCACATATCTCTCTCTCTCTTACAATCAAAAAATATATATGACTTATATAAAAGAAACAAACACCATCAATATGGCTCTAATTTAATGGTAAGATCCCAGGCGTGGTCATGGGGACTGCAACTGTTGCTGCAGATAATTTTACATTGCAATATCCCTTGGGCTATGGCCTCGATTCGAGTGTTGAAACAACATTCTATATCTATTTGCACTTTGCTGATTTCGACTATTTAAGTGGGAATGGAAGTAGAATTTTTCAGGTGAGAGCAGACGGGGAACCCGATAGTGATAACATCAGTCCTGCATATCTACTGGCAACTCATGTCCATTTCATCCATCAGCTGGCGTTCCCAGGTTTAGATGGTTATTTTAATCTGACAAGGGTGGCCGGTTCCACCCTTCCTCCCATCCTCAATGCTGCTGAGGTTTACATTCCTATTAATCTTTCAGTTTTGGCAACAGATCCAGCCGATGGTATGCTATCCCACCACTACTTTGGACATCCATTGCTCTAGTCCGATCAATAACTTGTATCATCTGCTTGTTCTTTTTTTTTCTCCCCTCAAGATGAACTGTGTTTTTCTTATTAATTACCTGCACACTTTTGGAAGACTAACATGCAATGTGACCATTCATGCTTTCCCCCCTTTTTATCCGTTTTCTGAAGGAAAAAAGTGTAGTATGTTATTGGCATAAAACCGTGCATTATCCATTTTACTGGTGTCTTACCTGAACATGTACAATAAGTTGTTTGCTTATTTAGCTGATTGCTGATTTGAAGTTTACATATTAAGTTGAAGATGAATACATTGTTTCTTTCCTTTATTTTGCTTTAGCATTGGTAAAATGAAGCACATTTTCTGCCACCTTTGTTAAAATAATCAGTCTACGGGAACTTACTTAGGGATCCATTTGGTCAACTTGGAGTCTACAATAATTCCAAAGACTTGATTATTGCAATGAAATATTTGAGATATTATGCATGACTGTCAATCCTTTGTTCAGAGGATATCAATACTTTTCGGGAAAAAAACGTTAATTATTCTTTTTGAGTCCAAGCATTTGAACCATGCATTATCAGAAATCATAATTTATATTCTTCTATGCTTTTACTTCTCATGGTGATTTGACGTGTGAGATGATAAACAAAAGTTAGATCGACAGCAATATATACGACTGAGATTGACAATATATAAAATGACTGGGTTACCGAACAACAAGTGATGTTTCTAATGGTTCTGATGTGCCTGTAAATATCATTTCAGGATAGTTATTCATAAGCTAGGTCAAGCACAATTTGGATATTAATATCAATGGTAAGATCACACAAACATCTAAATCAAATCATAGAAGGTGTGGCTGTAGGTGTGCTCATGCATGTGAAACGTGTTTCCGGGCAGAGTTGTGTCAAAATGCTTCATTGAGCACTTTTTTGAAATCAATATTAAAATTTGTTCCGAGAGGGCTACAGTAATCATCTAATATGGCATGCATCCAATTGCATGCCAACCTTGGATTTTTTTTTCACAATAGATAGAATTCAGTATGGTAGACCATGGTTGATCTGTACCGAAGCTATCTCTTTCCTGAAGTAAATAAGAATTTCTCTCTGCATAGCATATCAGACATTGGCTTAACCTGTCAAATTAACAGTTGATGCTATGATGGAGATAAAGAAATTATATCAGATGAAGATATGGCAGGGTGATCCTTGTGCTCCGCAGCAATTCATTTGGAGTGGAGTAAATTGCACCTACTCAAGCTCTGGTATCCCAAGAGTCACTTCATTGTAAGCTCCAAGATTTGGTTGTTTTAAAAGGCATCAATAAAAAGCACTGATTCTGATGTAATGATTTCTACTTTATATTCTTTTACAGAAACCTCTCTTATCATGGGTTGAATGGTGCTATATCAAATGCTTTGGCTAATCTGAAGGCCCTTAACCATTTGTAAGTTTCTAAATTTATCGCCAAGGCTGCTGGCCAGCAACATGAGGCAGACAACTTGAGAACAATTTGTAGATGTTGCATGAAATTGACTTGTTACCCTTTTACATGTGAATTTTATTCACTTCTAATCTCCATTTTCTCACTTCATAAACAAAAGGCTTTTGTTTTCTCGTGTTAGTTGCCAAAATTAGGAATGCAGATGGACCAGTTTACAAACCGAAGCATTAGCTTGGGGTTTTCTTTAACCAAATTGAACTAATATGGCTTTACTCATGAAATCTGGTTTCCAAGGACCAAAGTTATAGAGATCAACATGTGCTACTATTTTTTTAGTGAAATTTCTTATGAAAACATATCAATAACTAATGTATTCCATGTATTTTGTCTCAGGGACTTGTCAAACAATGATTTAACAGGCCCAATACCGCCCTCTTTAGAAGAATTGACATCACTCAATGTGCTGTAAGAACAGTTTTTTCTCAATGTTCTTTACGCTCATTATTATTAGAGTCCGTTTTAGAATAATCTACACAACTTTTCTAAATTACATGATCCTGGATATATTTAACTCCTTCATTTACTTGTATGCCATCGACATGCAGACAATGGAAAGTGATCATTGGTAAGTGTACGAGTTATTATGAATCATAGCTCATGAAATTTCTCTCTGGAGGTTACAAGTGACTTGTGGATGCATGTTTTGGAACTCTGTACTAGCAACTTCGCCTTCGTTACAATGAGAAGCAATGTTAACAGCACTCTTTTTGTTTCTTTTATTGAAATAATAGCACCATCAATTCAAGACGCGCTTGCCATACCCGAAACCCATAGATTTACATATGATGAATTGAAGGCCATCACCAACAATTTTGATCTCGTACTCGGAAAGGGGGGGTTTGGGAATGTTTACCATGGTCGGTTACATGATGGCACCGAAGCTGCAGTAAAACTTTTGCACTCACATCGGATGGTCAAAGAGACATCATCTGAGTCGTCCATGTCTGCAAATTCTGGCTCCAGATCACATGGGCTGAAAGAGTTTCAAGCCGAGGTATGCAATCTATATGAATGCATTTTAATGAACAAGTAGGTTATGGATGAAATGGAGTATATATCTTCCTCTTTGGGTTGCAGGCTCTTCTCTTATCACAGGAACTTAGTGTCTTTGATCGGGTACTGTAGAGACAGCAATCAACTTGGACTTGTTTATGAATACGCTGCTTGTGGAAGTCTTAGAGATCATCTTTCAGGTAAAAAAGATGTTGAATATTATTCTATGATCTGAGCTACTTTACGCTTGGAGAAGATTGAGACGCATTCAGAATCTTTAGTGCATTGTCAGCTTCATCTAGTCCTCACAGAAGTGTGCAGCATAATATTCTCGAGTTAATTTTACGTTATGCTGAACTTATGGAGTTAATTTTACAGATAAAAGTGGAAATAGTCAAACATTGAGTTGGAGAGAACGAATTCGGATAGCAATTGAAGCCGCACAAGGTGATCTTACAATTGGTATCGCTTTTTATATATCTTTTTAATTTCTCACTTTATGTTCTACTAAACAATTTATGAACAGGTCTGGAGTATCTACACAAGGGATGTGTGCCGCCTATAATCCATAGGGATGTGAAGACTAACAATATCCTCTTAACACATGACTTTGAGGCAAAGGTAGCAGATTTTGGGCTGTCCAAGCCTTTCCTGACCGATGCCCAGACTCACGTATCTACCGATGTTGTGGTTGGCACTCCAGGATACGTAGATCCACAGTATGTTTTCTACTTTACAGAAGTTTGCCAGATAATATTTGCAGTGTGAATCGCTCAGGATTTCCTTGATCGCCCCCTCTACTGATAAGTCGGTTTAATTTGTTTTATAGAGAATCTAAGAATTACTTTGACAACTAAATGAAAAAAGAGAATGATGGAGAATCACAATGAGAAGAAATCACAAAAAAATGTTCTTTTTCCAAATGTGATGCAGATTTCTTTCTTTCTTAACTTTACAAGAGGAGAATCATGAACAATTGTTGCACCTTTCTTGGATGGTTATTTTTGCCCCTTTTGCATCTATAAAACATTCAAAGGAATCATGTTAAATTAATGTATGAGTCAAGTCAAAACAATATTCAATCTTCTTAGTTTTCTTCTCCAAAGTTATCATAGCAGTTACCAAGTACTACATTTTCTTTTTTCAGGTACTATGCTACGTTCCAGCTGATCGAAAAAAGTGATGTATACAGCTTCGGAGTTGTTCTTCTGGAGCTGGTTACAGGCCGATCAGCCGTGTTGGATCAACCAAAAAGGTGTCACTTGGTCCGATGGGTACGATGGAGGCTAGCTGAAGCCGACATCACTAAGGTGGCTGATCCAAAACTCGGAGGGCGATACGACAACTGCTCTATCCTAAAAGTCATCGATTTAGCAATGCGATGTGTTGATATCTCTGCTCATCAGAGGCCAACCATGACCGAAGTGGTGATGCGATTGAAGGAGAGCTTGCAACCGGAGAACAACAATGGAAGTGACCCAAACGCATAAGCTATGCTTGCTCGCCTCTCAGTTTAGAGTTTCCGTTTGTCAAACTTGTAAATGTAAAATTGTGTGAGAACAAACTGTGTTTGGATCATAATGTTTGATGAGAGCCGGGTAGGCTCCAAAGTTTCCTATGAGAAATAATTCAGCCATGTATGAGTACTACTGCCTGTGTACTTGTAACATGCTTAGATGCGTGTTAGCGTACATATTGGCTCTTAAAGAAATCAAGTAAGATGGATTGGATTTGGGTGAGCTTTGGGATTCCTCAACTAATTGTTGAAATCTATAAGGAGAAGACAGCTATCATGTAAAGGAAGGAAGAGTAGGACAAAATAAAATATTTTATGTTTCATTCAAAAATTTTGTATAACTTTAAAAACCGTGTTTGATGACCCGACACATACGATTTATATAGTCTCAATAGAAATATTATATTTATTATATTTAATATGAATTATTCTATTTTAAAAGATTCATTCAAGGATCATATATATATATATATATATATATATATATTCTTAGCAAGCAGCATATATATACTCTTCACATCTTGCTCTTTCTCTCTTAAAATTGTGAGATACATATAATATTTATAAAAGAAACAAACTCCAATTTAGTGGTAAGACGGAAACATCCCAACCCCTTCGATGTTTCTCCAATTTAATGGTAAGACTGATCCAAGTCATTCGTCTACTCTATATCAGGTCTTCCTAATAAAACAAATATTAAGAGACTCTAGCAGAAAACAAAGCATGTCAGATGTAAACATTGATTCTGTCACTCCAAATCATCTTCACATTATGCCAAAGCCATGAATTGGACATCCGACTAACATCTTTTGATTATTCAATTTTAGGTTGAAGTAGTAAGAATCGCCTATTATGTTATTGATCAATCTCTCTCAATAGCGATTAACTTGAAGACGCCTACGAAGATGTGGATTGATAAGCTAGTTGATTATTTTGTCTTATCGGGTCACATAGTATCTACTTTGATTATTCAATTTTCATGTGTTATTAGGCC
Organism: Musa troglodytarum; assembly: GCA_023547065.1. Classification (NCBI taxonomy): domain Eukaryota; kingdom Viridiplantae; phylum Streptophyta; class Magnoliopsida; order Zingiberales; family Musaceae; genus Musa; species Musa troglodytarum. Next base: position 54,552,031 of record CP097511.1, read on the forward strand.
AAGTACATATATATTATTTATTTCTAAAGCTTCAACACAGACTCAACTATCTTGGCTCGTACATATGCATGTCCAAGCAAGTTTGTTGCCCAACACAACCTTGATTTGTTTTAGGATTATTGTTCTTTGTTAAATCTGTATTTGATTACCTAATATATGGATCGGATTCGAAGGCAACCAATGTCCATCTTACCTCTTGATATAATAAACATCTGTAAGATACAAATTTAACTCCAACACTAACATGTAATCGATGAGCAGGTCAATTCACCGAGTTTGACTTTTTGTTTCCCATCCCATCTGTTTCTTCCCTGATTTCTCTTTCTGCTCACTTCTTTGTGCTGTGGACAATGGCCCTTCTCAAATCAAGAGATCGAGTGTGATGATACGTATCTATTAGGAAAATGACTCCAGGAGTCGGTGGATGATGAAAAGGGGTGAGAGAATCAAGTCGGAGCAAGGAATTCGAGGCCTGAAAAATACTAGACGCAAGGATAGGTTCTGATGACTCCACCGGATGAGTTGCCATTGCAACTTTAGACTTCCAGCTGATAGATGCCACAATCAATCACTGTTGTAGAAGAAAGCAAAGCAGGCGAAGAAGAAAAGAAAAAGGTAGGAGAAGACGAGAGAGAAGGATCCTTAGTAGTTCGATCTGACAGCATGTTGCTATGCGACGGTGGCGGTGACGGTGGCGCTGCATGTAGTAGTCTTCGGATGTAAACGTCAGTACAATGCCGGTGATAGTCCTCCCCATCCATGGGCAATAATTCTGACACACAACAAAATTAAAATTAAAAGAATATTTTCACAAACTGATTTTATAAGTAAAGATGAAAAAAGAAATCAAATTCAAGGTCTTTGTAATACTTCAAAGATATTTTTTTTAATGATTCTTTAGAGAAAATCTTTATTTATATTAGTTCTACGTTTTGAAAACTAAGTAATTAGTAATGTGAGATAAATTTTAGCTTTCAAAAATAATTAAGTAGTAATATCAGATTAAAAATATAAAAAAATAAATGGACAATTTTAAGTTATTTGAAAAAAAATAGTCTTCTTCTACTTGTTCCACATTAATCTCCTCCAATCGAGAAAAAATTTACCCTCAAATTTATATCCGAATACAATAGATTTTCATCTGAAAAATAATTATATAAATTTGTAACATTGAAGGTTTTCGAGATCTCCCAATCATATTGTAAATCAATATCATAAGCATTGTTACTAATTTTCTTCAAGATCAGAACCATATTTCTTTGATTTAAATTTATATAAATACCTATAGGAAATCTCTCTTTTCATAAGTACCTTATAATCATATCTCCTTCCTTGAACACCTTCTCTCTCCTATACTTATAAATTACTTTCTTATATCTAGCGTTAGTAGCTTCCAACTTCTTCACTTTTGCTTGGGTTGATTGTGCTTGTTCAACCATGTTGTTAGCTGCCACACTCGTTCCAAGAATCTTTGGTAGGTGAAGTAAATATAGTTGTTCTAAAGATATTTGTTCTAAACCTTTAGACTATGTATTCGCTATAACAATAAAATCAAACTTTGAATCTAGAAATCTTAGTATTATTTTTTATTACTCTTTGATCACTTATTTTTTCTATTACGGTAAGGTATTTCAGAAATAGATCCAGAAATACATTATTGTAATTTTTCAAACTCAACATGTAAACTTGTACACGAAGCTTTTTTACTTTATCCATACCACCAAATGCTTTTTGAAATATTTCTCATACCTCGTTTGAAGTATTTACTGAAGCAATGATCTCAAATATTACATTTATTGCTCTTTCTTCTATTGGACTTGGTTTAACAAATCCATTTTCTACAAACTCTCGTACATCTTGAGAGTCTAGAAGAGCAGGAAGAAGTGGTTAAAACATCCACTTGCCACCATTGCCCCCAACTAGCCGCTACAATTAGAAGAGCAGGAAGAAGGTGCAAGTGTATGGCCGGTCAAATCACAAAGCCACCATGCGTGGTTTATAAAGCAACTGATGAGCAAGGGGATGCACCCAAAATTCTCCCATTCCGTGGACTACTTTTGATCTCCACTTCTGCACGAAGAAGACTCGACCTGTCAGCCCAATCGACTCCAATAGACATGGCCAACTTCTTCCACACAGCATGCAAGTCATCTTCTTCTTTTCACCAGTAGACGTGGAAGACTTGTAAAGTTCTCCGGTCTTGCCCACCTAAGACGTTGGTTGCCCGATTGTGTTGAGTAGCTATCCCAATTAACCATCCTTGGTATATCTTTCCGTATGAAGCACGCGCGTCCATGATATTATTTGACGTCTTTCCTACGCAAAAAGTTCTACCAAGAGGATGCTTCCGAAACAGGGGGAATACAGAACTCTTTTAGCCTCTAGAAAACATATTACGCTGCGGATGAGGCACTTTCTGCCCTAAGATTGTCATTATGACAATCCAAGCTTCGACCAACGCCTGCAAGTTTTGGCTAAGATTGTACACTAAATTATGCTTGATGTGGCGCTTAAGATTTGAGAGAGCCAATATTCACTTGAAAGAAGAAGAGAATGATAGATGTTAATCGCAAGTCAAATTGTAGTTCGTTTGGCGCATCCTTGTGTTGATAAGAAGAAGATGACCAACCTACAGATGATATTTAGCAATGCGATGTGTTGATATTTCTGCTCTATACCCCGACGATGACAGAACAAAAACTTGCACTTACTCTTACGTCACATGATGCTATGTTGAAAATTCTCTCTGGACAACTAATCGAAAGTGACGATAGAGAAAAAATAAAGGAAGCGAGTTCAAAATTCAAAATTATGTATTTAATACAGAAACTGTAGTCTATTTTAATTCATCTCTCATCTCAAATTATATACCTAAAGTATTAATCTATTTTACTGTCTTGTTTTCCAAGCAATTTAATTCTAATTAAGAAATTAAAAAAGAAATACTTACTATTTTGCACTCTTGTTATTTCAGTCAGTCAACTGTTTCTGAGTCAAGTGGTGTAGTCTCGATCTATTCTATGCATCCTTGGCTTCACGTTCACGTCCATCTCAACTCTGACCTCTTTCGACACATATGAAGTCTCCGATGGCGAAGGTGACTTGTGTGCTCTCCGCAGGGCCACGAAACTTGGATTGGGCTGATAAGTCAAAAGTCTTCTTCAGAGAGCGTGTCGGTGCAATTAATTCCACGCATGATGTATTGGAGTGGAGAAAGTTAGAGCATCATGGAGTGGAAGAAATTGTGTGCATCAGTTGGCTTATAAATTTGTGATTTGGCATAGAGCGTAGCATGCACCTCCACCTCAAACTGGGCGCCATGGCTTTCACCCTATCCTTCTCATCGTCATTGTTGTGCCTGTTGGGCATCCTCCTCCTCCTCCTCCACGGGGCAGCGGTGACAGGCGGGTGTTTTAGCATGGAGAGGGAGGCGCTGCTGGACTTCAAAGCTGGTGTCGGAGACCCCCGCAACCGGCTATCTTCTTGGACAGGCCACCACTGTTGCACATGGAAGGGAGTGGCCTGCGACACCACCACCGGCCACGTCGTCATGCTGGACCTCCGAAACACCAATACATATGAGTGGGCGTTACGCGGTGAGAGGATGAACTCGTCATTGCTTGCTTTGTCTCATCTGGAGCACTTGGATCTTAGCTTCAATGATTTCAGCGGGATCCGCGTGCCGGAATTCATCGGCTCCTTCAAGAAACTGAGATACCTCAATCTATCTTCTACACTTTTCATGGGAGGAATACCTGCTCGGCTGGGGAACCTTTCGAGCCTCTACGTTCTTGATCTATACGTTGCTTTAGATTTTGCATCCCGTGTTGACAGCCTCGACTGGCTCTCCCGTCTTACCTCCTTGAAGCACCTGGACTTGAGCTGGTTGAACCTAACCGATGTCCCAGATTGGTTCTCATCCGTGAACATGCTGCCTTCCCTCCGAGTGTTACGTATGCCCTCCGTTGGTCTCGATACCATCCCAGCTTCTGTTGTCCACGTCAACTTCACCTCCTCTCTCACCGTCCTTGATCTCTCCTTTAATAATTTCAACTCCACCTTACCCAAATGGTTGTGGAATATTAGCAGTCTTACCCATCTTAATCTCAATAATTGTGGGTTGCATGGCGTTATTCCGGATGCGATTGGAGACTTGGGCTCTCTTACTTTTCTTGAACTAGCAGGCAATCAATTGACAGGAAATTTGAGCAGTTTGTTGGAGCAAATGACGACTCTCAGCTATTTGGATCTCGGCGACAATTTATTCAACGGTTCCATGCCTTCCTCCATTGGTAAATTATCTAATCTCACTAAATTATATCTCGGTGGAAATCCTCTTGGAGGTATCATTTCAGAAGTTCATTTTGAGAATCTTACGAGATTGCAAGTGTTGAACTTCTCTTACAATCCCATCACCATCTCAATTGACCAGAGTTGGGTCCCCCCTTTCCAACTCAGATCAGTAGATTTAACCAAGTGTCGGTTGGGACCTCAATTTCTAGAATGGTTGCAGTTTCAAACACAGATAGAAGTATTATATTTGGTAGACTGTAAAATTGCAAGGACAATGCCCGTTTGGTTTTGGAATATTTCGTCTTCTACCATCACAGATTTAGACCTTTCCAACAACCAAATAAGAGGCAAGCTGTCATCTTCTTTAAAGTTCACCAAGTTGAAAAGATTATATTTAGAATCCAATAGATTTGAAGGTCCATTGCCTACGATACTACCGTCTACACTTCATACTCTATATCTCTTCAATAATTCCTTAATAGGGCAATTACCGATATGGCCCTATGTTGGATCAGTGTCACTCTCAGATAACATGCTTGATGGTGGCTTATCTTCATCAATCTGCCAATGGACATATATTTATATCCTTGACCTTTCGAACAACAAATTATTTGGTGAGATTCCTTATTGTCTTGGAAAGTCACTGCAAACTCTTTCTTACTTATATTTGAGCAACAACCACTTGTCAGGTGAAATTCCACACACAATTGGCTTTTTAAGTGGGCTTTCCCTATTGCAACTAAATCTAAAGATATATAGAATATTATAGAAGAAATAAACCTCTTCAATATGGCTCCTAAGATAATGATATTTCAACCCCTTTAATACTGCTCTAATTTAATGGTAAGATTAACCCAAGTCATCCGTCCACTTTATATCAAGTTTTTTTAGTCAAAACAAATATTAAGAAACTCTGAGTAGAAAATAAAGTCATGTTAGATGCAACGTTGACTCTATCGCTCCAAGTCGTCTCTATATTATGCCAAAGTCATGAATTGGATATCCAACTAAGAACGACTCCTATATATATATATATATATATATATATATATATATATATATATATATATATATATATATATATATATATATATATATATATATATATATATATATATATATATATATATATATATATATATATATATATATATATATATATATATATATATATATATATATATATATATATATTAAAATCAAAAACATATATGACATTTATAAAAGAAATAAATTCCTTCAATATGGCTCTAATTTAGTGGTAAGACCGTGACATCCCTGTGCGTGGTCATGGGGACTAATCACGTGATATGGTTCTGATTTAGATATATATATGATATTTATAAAAGAAACAAACCCCTTCAATACGGCTCTAATTTAGTGGTAAGACGGTGACATCCCAACTCCTTCGATGCTACTCCAATTTAGTAGCAAGATTGATCCAAGCCATCAATCTACTCTATATCAGGTCTTCCTAGTAAAACAAATACTAGGAGACTAGCAAAAAACAAAGTCGGTTAGATGTAAACATTAACTCTATCACTCCAAATCATCTCCACATTATGCCAAAGTCATGAATTGGATATTCGACTAATATCTTTTGATTATTTAATTTTGAGTTGAAGTAGTAAGAATCACCTGTTATGTTATTAATCAATCTTTCTCAATAGTGATTAACCTGAAGAAGCTTGTGAAGATGTGGATTGATAAGCCAGTTGATTATTCTTCGTTAACGGGTTACATAGTGTCTATGTGTCTATCTATATATTATTTAATTTTTATGTGTTGGACTCATATCTTATTAAGTACATATATATTATTTATTCCTAAAGCTTCAACACAGACTTGACTACCTTGATTTGTCGCTCGTACATATATATGCATGTTCAAACAAGTTTGTTGCCCAACACAATCTTGATTTGTTTTATGATTATTGTTCTTTGTTAAATCAGAATATGATTACCTAATATATGGCTCGGATTCAAAGGCAACCAATGTCTATTTCCGATGCCATCTCATGCTGAGGTATTGGAAAGCAAGAAATTTGAATCGAAACTTTGCAAAAACTATGTTGGGGTGAACATGCAGCTTGCCTCTTATCCTAAAGTTAGAAAAGAGTTGAAAAGATTTAGTAAAACATCCTAATCAGAAGTGAAGAAAAAGAGAGTCAATTGAGAATGCACATATGGGGCCTTTTTATATTGTGATGAATGATCATGGATTGAGGTTATGCGTATTGTTGGATCATCAACGAAGATCAATAAAAATTTTTATTTTACATATAAAAATGAGGATGACCCGATGACTTAAAGGTTCGATTTTTTTGTTTTTGTTTTTGTTTGGGGTTCCATCTTGCTAAGAGTGGTCTTGCATATCTACTGGTGCATGTCCCACATGGACTCGGGAGTTCTTCGGTTGGAAACACGAGTTTATCTTGGGGTGACTCGGGAGTTCTTCGGTTGGAAACACGAGTTTATCTTGGGGTGAACATGCAACTCGCGTCCGATGCTAAAGTTAGAAAGGAGTTTAAAAGATTTAGTAAACAAGTGAAGAAAAGAGAGCCAATTTAGAATGCATATGTGGGGGCCTTTTATATTGTGATCGATGAAAATTTTAATTTTACATATAAAAATGAGGGTGACTCGATGATTTAAAGGTTCGATGTTTTTTTTTTTTTTGGGTTCCATCTTGCTGAGAGTGGACTCGGGGATTCCTCGGGTGGAAACATGAGTTTATCTTTCGATTTAAATCATGTATACCCATCAAACATGTACAAGCTGAAGTGTTTTTTTTTCTTTTATGATTGCTATTATTATTATTGCTATTGCCCTCGAGAAGAAGGGAACTTTGACGACCATGACTTGGACCTGCAAAGTCGCTGCAAGTCTGCCGAGAGGAAGAGGACGCAGCAACCAATGTAGTCATTTTTATCCAATCTTATGTTGTTACACTTGCGATTCGATTACTTCCTATCCGGCTGGAAATTAAAATTTTTATTATCTGGAAAATATCAGTACAAAAATTATTTTTATTAGTTAATCCTTTTCACATATGTCCGTAAGAATTTTTATCTTAATCCTTTTTAAATCTAAAAAGAGAAATTTAAGAACACCGAAAACATGTATCTCTCACGTCAAGATCTTAGATTTATGGTACCGAAAAAAAATTCTACTTTATGAAAAATTATGTTTTTTTTTTCTATTTAGAACTCTAATCTAAATTCTAATTTAACCGCAAGTCAAAGTCTTCGTGGCCAGCGACGTGTAGAAAAAGAATCCATGGAATGCAGCTTCTCACCCCTCATCTTCTCTGCATCAATCAAATTTAATGAAGACGACCCCACTTTTTTGGTTTTATTTCCTGCGACTCGCTCGTCCGTCAACCCGTGCTCATCCCACCGATTGAGACCGATGCTATCAGATTCCAAAAAGCTGTATTAATCGTGGTAGCTTTCATCCTTAAGAATCTATCAGTATACCCCGACGATGATGGAACAAAAACTTGGCCCTTACTCTTACGGCACACGATGCTACGTTGAAAATTATGTAATTTAATATAAATTTAATGTAATTTACGTTCTAAATATATTCTTTGTTATCGATCACATAGTGTCTATATCTTTTGATTATTCAATTTTCATGTGTTGAACTCATTTCTTATTAGGCCAAGTACATATATATATATATATATAATTTATTCTTAAAGTTTTAGCACAAACTCAACTACCTTGATTTGTTGCTCTTACATATGCATGTTCAAGCAAGTTTGTTAACCAACATAATCTTGATTTGTTTTACGATTATTGTTCTTTGTCAAATCTGTATTTGATTACCTAATATATGGATTGGATTCAAAGGCAACCAATGTCGATTTCTAAGATCGTCTCATGTTGAGGTATTAGAAAGCAAGAAATTTGACTCGAAACTTTGCAAAAACTACATTGGGTGAACATGCAACTCACTTCTTATGCTAAAGTTAGAAAGGAGTTCAGAAGATGGTTGAGAATGCATATGTGAGGGCGCTTTTATATTATGATGGATGATCGACATATTGAGGTTATAATACATCTATGCATTCTTGGCTTCACGTTCATGATCCGCATGATGCCCTACATCATAACCACCGGTTCCGTCCATCCCAACTCTTTCGTCACCAATGGAGCAGGTGACTTGCGTGCTCTCCGATAAGTCAAAGTCTTCTTCAGAGAGCGGGTCGGTACAATTAATTCCACGCTTGATGGAAATTTGACCATGGAGTGGAAGAAATTGTGTGCATCAGCTGGCTTATAAATTTGTGATTTGTCATAGCGCAGCATGCACCTCCACCTCCAACTGGGCGCCATGGCTTTCACCCTATCCTTCTCATCATCTTTATTTTGCCTTTTGGGCATCCTCCTCCTCCTCCTCCTCCACGGGGCAGCGGTGACTGGCGGGTGTTTTAGCACGGAGAGGGAGGCGCTGCTGGACTTCAAAGCTGGTGTCGGAGACCCCCGCAACCGGCTTTCTTCTTGGACAGGCCACCACTGTTGCACATGGAAGGGAGTGGCCTGCGACACCACCACCGGCCACGTCGTCATGCTGGACCTCCGAATCACCAATTTTACATATGAGTGGCCGTTACGCGGTGAGAGGATGAACTCGTCATTGCTTGCTTTGTCTCATCTGGAGCACTTGGATCTTAGCTTCAATGATTTCAGCGGGATCCGCATGCCGGAATTCATCGGCTCCTTCAAGAAACTGACATACCTCAATCTATCTTATACACAATTCATGGGAGGAATACCTGCTCGGCTGGGGAACCTTTCGAGCCTCTACGTTCTTGATCTAAGAGATGCTTTATACGTCGATGATTATGGCCACGGATATCCCGTCGACAACCTCGACTGGCTCTCCCATCTCACCTCCTTGAAGCACCTGGACTTGAGCAGGTTGAACCTAACCGATGTCCCAGATTGGTTCTCGTCGGTGAACATGCTGCCTTCCCTCCAAGTGTTAAGTATGTCTTTCGTTGGTCTCAAAAGCATCCCAGCTTCTGTTGTCCACCTCAACTTCACCTCCTCTCTTACCGTCCTTGATCTCTCCTCTAATAATTTCAACTCGACCTTACCCAAATGGTTGTGGAACATTAGCAGTCTTACCCGTCTTGATCTCCGTTATTCTGGGTTCCATGGCGTTATTCCGGATGCAATTGGAGACTTGGGCTCTCTTACTTTTCTTGAACTTGGAGACAATCAATTGACAGGAAATTTGAGCAGTTTGTTGGAGCAAATGACGACTCTCATCATTTTGGATCTCGGCGACAATTTATTCAATGGTTCCATGCCTTCCTTCATTGGTAAATTATCTAATCTCACTAAATTATATCTCGGTGGAAATTCTCTTGGAGGTATCATTTCAGAAGTTTATTTTGAGAATCTTACGAGATTGCAGGCGTTGAGCTTATATGACAATCCCATCACCATATCCATTGGACAGAGTTGGGTCCCTCCTTTCCAACTCAGATCAGTAGATTTATCCAATTGTCAGTTGGGACCCCAATTTCCAGAATGGTTGCAGTTTCAAACACAGATGGAAGAATTATATTTGGCAGACTGTGAAATTGCAGGGACAATGCCTACTTGGTTTTGGAATATTTCATCTTCTACCATCAGAGATGTAGATCTTTCCAACAATCAAATAGGAGGCAAGCTGCCATCTTCTTTGAAGTTCACCAAGTTGGAAATGTTAGTTTTGGACTCCAACAGATATGAAGGTCCATTGCCAACGATGCTACCGTCTACACTTCATACTCTATATCTCTCTAATAATTTCTTTATAGGGCAATTGCCGATTTGGGCCCATGTTGGATCAGTGTCACTCTCAGATAACATGCTTGATGGTGGCTTATCTTCATCAATCTGCCAATGGACACATCTCGAAGACCTTGACCTTTCGAACAACAAATTATTTGGTGAGATCCCTTATTGTCCGGGAGAGTCATTACAAAATCTTTATTCCTTAAATTTAAGCAACAATCATTTGTCAGGAGAAATTCCACACACCATCGGGTTTTTAAGTGGGCTTTCGCTATTGCAACTAAATAATAACAGTTTCTCGGGCGAGGTTCCTTTATCATTGAAAAATTGTACAAATTTACAGTTTCTTGATTTGGCTCAAAATAATCTTGTCGGAAGTATAACGCTATGGATGGGAGAAAATATGCAACAACTGATGGTGCTTCGTCTACGTTCAAATATGTTTTCTGGAGTTATTCCCTGGCAACTTGCTCGATTTCAACAGCTTCAAATATTGGATCTTGCGAATAACAACTTCTCTGGTTCAATACCTCACAACATTGGTAATTTAAGTACCATGAGATCGACATCACAATATTATGAATATTGTGATTATGAATTAGATGTCTTTACAAAGGGACAAGATCTTTATTATTTAAAATGCAGCTTGCAACTTATGAAAAGTTTGGATCTTTCAAACAATAATCTAACCGGAGAGATCCCAAAAGGAATTGGAGACCTTGCAGGACTCAAGAACTTAAATTTGTCGAGAAGTCATTTACAAGGAAAAATCCCTTTGGAGATTGGAGGCCTGAAATCATTAGAATCCCTTGATCTATCGATAAATGACCTTTCTGGTAGTATTCCTGAGAGCTTATCGACTTTATATTCCTTGAGCTATTTGAATTTGTCATATAATAATCTTTCAGGAATGATACCATCTGGTCGTCAACTCCAAACCCTCAATGATCCATCCATCTACATGGGCAATGCCGACTTATGTGGACCGCCAATTTTCAAAAGTTGTTCTAACAATAAAACAGCTCAAAATATTATAGAAGAGTACAAAAAGGAGATTCCTGAGTGGCTATGGTTCTATATCAGCATGGTACTGGGATATGTGATGGGATTTTGGACCTTTTGTGGTGTTCTCTTCCTCAAAGATGCATGGAGGCATGCTTATTTCCATATGATTGATGATATGTATGATCGGTTCCGGGTGCAATGGCATTTAATCTTTCGACGATTGTTTGGACTTTAATACTAAAATTTCTAGTGTGGATGATCCAAGGCTTTACGGTAGATGGAAAGAAGGTTTATCATCATTCTACTTTTTTATTTATATGGTATTTTAAATTTGTTGGTGCTGGCTATGATTAATGAAAAAAGAATTTGTGTTATTGATATGAGAAAAGATGGGCTGCAATATTTATGGTGTTTGAAGACAGGTATTGATCAATTTCTATGTAATGTGGTTGCTTACAGTCTTCTTCTATTTGAGGTTTGCATAACCATAACATCATGCAAGAGAAATATTAGAAGAAGAAAAAAAGTCTTCCGCATGAAGATATAGTCTAAAAATATGCTATATTGATTTTAAAGGAACAAACGTATTACTTTCTCAAACGAGAGAATAGACAATATAATTTGACTAGCGTGCAATGGCATTTAATATTTGATTATTAGATTTTCGAATGCTATATTGTTGGACATATTTCAAATGATACCTAAGGATATGTCAATATGTTAATTTAAATGATGATTAATTGTTCAATTAGTTGATTTTAATTTGGATCTTACAAATTGAGGTTATACATTGCTCGTAAGTTCATAAACTAGTTTCTTTTGAGGCTTAAGTAGGAATAAATGTCTTATCCATGCCATGGAGGTTAAATATGTTTTTGATTTTTATCATGGGATATAGTATGGTTATAGCCATTAGATATATGCCCTTTGTTATAGTCATGACTATCGATGAATTTTAGATATGAAAGCTTAGTTATACTTATACTGATTCATAATTAGTGAATGATAATCTTTGCATTAAAATGAAATATATCCACTTATGTTTTGGTATACAAATGTTTTCAAAGATAATGTTATCTTATGTGCTTGGTATGCTAAAAGTGATGATTTGAAAAGCATCTTTGCTCTTTATTTAAGAATAAAATAGGGTTTAACATTTACGTATAGTTTTTTAAAATGCATTTATGATAAGTTTTGCTAGTATATGAGTTTTGGTGCTTACTAAGTTGTGGTTGCTCACATCCTTGTTGTTAAAATTTTTCAGATGCCTGCAAGTAGATTGAATTTGGTTATGCATCGAGACAATAAATTACATCGTTTATGGTTCAAACTCTTGAGACTTGTGATGTAATAATCCATCAATAGAATGTCTTTGGTGAACTTATTTGTAATTGAGAGCTCAACATGTCGCTGCTATTGTATGTGAACATTATGGATGTTTATGTTTTGTATTGTGCATAGATTTGGATTTAATAGGCCTATGTAATTGGAGGTGATGGAACTAAAATAATTCTTAATCGTTTTAGAATTATTATCTGGTAATTCATTTTTTTTCTAATAAACCTGTTATTATCATTTTTTTCTATTTAAAATGATTTGATAACATTCATCTAGCTCTATAGAGAAAATTCATTATATAAGATCAATTAAAGACTTGGGTCATCTCTATTCAAGCACAACTCTCATTGTATATCTTATATCTTTCTATCGGGAGAAATCAAAATATTCTTTACATCTTGTTCTCCCTCTTAAAATCTAGAGATACATAGAATATCTATAGAAGAAATAAACCCCTACAATACGGCTCCTAAGATAATGATATCCCAACTCTTTTAATATTGTTCCAATTTAATATTGACTCTATCACGACTTAAATTGAACATCCAAGTGACAAAGACTTCTCTCTCTCTCTCTCTCTCTCTCTCTCTCTCTCTATATATATATATATATATATATATATATATATATATATTCTTAATATATATATATATATATATATATATATATATATATATATATATATATATATATTATATATTCTCTATCTTAAAATCTAGATATATATATATATATATGTATATATGATATTTATAAAAGAAATAAACCCTTTCAATATTATTCTAATTTTGTGATAAGATTGATCCGAGTCATCTGTCTATTCTATATTATTTCAATCTAGTGATAAATCTTTTCTATTCTGTATCAAATCTTCCTAGTAAAACAAATATTAAGGGATTAGAAAAGAAAATAAAGTCAGCTCTATATTATACCAAAGTCAACTAACGACACTCCTTTTTCTGCGATGGCATCGAGGAGTTGAGTTGCACGGAGACGATGAGAAATGTCGTCGTCCGAGTCTGCTTAGGATTCTTGGCAGCAGCGATTCTGGTGCATGGTCAGCCAGGCACTTCACGGGGCCGAGATCATTACTGCCGCCCCCCGTCCGACTCCCTGTCGATGTGCCTGGCCAACCTTGGTTCGGGAACGCCGTTCCTATCTTTGCTGGAGTTGAGGCATATCGACAACCACCTGGCGTACCAGGACGCGAATCAATCCGCAGCACTACTGTTCTACAGTCGCTGCAACTTGGGATCCCTCGCCAACGACACTCTCAGGTAAACGCAGACCTTCCACTCCGTGCTTGCTGAATTTTCTTCTCCCATACGGATTGTACATTGTTCGTCCTCGCATGGAGAAAGGGGATTTCTTGAACCCTAGGGTTTTCTCCTGGCTTTCCTTTGTTTACCAAATCAAACCGAGAACCGCGTAGTGTGGGGGGGTATGCGCGATTCATTGCTTGGGGTAGTTCTTTTGAGGCCGAATCACCTACTGAAAATTTGGAGCCTTGATCTTTTATAAAGGGAACAAAGTGTCAAGATCTATTTGTGGTTGTCTCAAAAAATTGTAACAAACATAAAGACTCATTTGCACCGGAAGCAATTGACTCTGTATACTCATTACAACTTTGATTAAACTGGCTCTCAATTTTAGTTACAATTTCAAAAGATCTAAATCCTTCATATAAAAAAGATCTTGTCCCTTCGAACAAATCATAAATAAATGTACCATTGTCTGATGTTGATGTCATGGCACTAAAATTACCAAAGTTGTGGGGTATGGATCCTGAGAAAGTGCTATTCGCAAGATCTAATATTTGAAGTTGTCTGAGTTGTGCTAGTTGCCAAGGGATGCCGCCAGAAAACATATTTGAACGTAGGCGCAGGACTGCCAACTGTGATAAATTTTCTCCCATCCATAGCGGTATACTTCCGACAAAATTAGTTTGAGCAAGATCAAGAAATTGTAGATTTATACAATTTTGCAATGACAAAGGAAGTTCACCAGAGAAACTATTATTTTTCAGTTGTAATAGTTGGAGCTCCATTAAGAAACCAATCGTGTTTGGAATTTCATCGAAAAAATGATTGTTGGCCAAACTCAATATAGAAATATTTTGTAGTGACTCCCCCAAACAATAAGGGATTTCACCAAATAAATTGTTGCTCGAGAGGACAAGGTATTGTAGATATGTCCATTGGCAAATCGACGAAGATATGTCACCATCGAGCATGTTGTCCGAGAGCAACGCTAAGCTAACATGCAGCCATACCAGCAATTGCCCCGTAAAGGAATTATTGGAGGGATATAAAGTGTCGAGTGCAGACGGTAGCACCGCGGGCAATGGACCTTCAAACATGTTGGAGTCCAAATATAATTCTTCCAACCTGGCGAACGACAAAGAAGATGGCAGCCTTCCTTCTATACGGTTGTCGGAAAGGTCTACGAGTGTCACGGTGGAAGACGAGAAGTTCCAAAACCAATCAAGGATCATTGCTGCAATTTTATAATCATGCATCGTCAATTATTGGGTCTGTGTTTGGACTGTAGCCACTCGGGGAATTGGGGACCGAGATGACAATTGCTTAGATATATAATTCTGAGTTAGAAATATGGGACCCAACTCTGGCCGATAGATACGGTGATGGAGTTGTCGAATAAGTCCAACACTCGCAATCTTGTAAGATTCTCAAAATGAGCTTCTGAAATGATACCTCCAAGAGAATTCCCATCGAGATACAGTCCGGTGAGATCAGAGAACTTTCCGACGAATGCAGGCTCAGAGCCATTGAACAAATTATAGCTGAGGTTCAAAACGATGAGATTTGTGAGTTGCTCGAGCCAACCGGTCAAGGTTCCTGATAATTGATTGACCGACAAATTGAATTCTTTGAGCCTGGGGAGATTTGCCATGGATCTCGGCACGATCCCCTCGAGCAGAAAATTATTTCCTAGATTAAGAAAGGTAAAAGAGCTCAGGTCTCCGATAGCATCAGGAATTCATCTGCTCCTTCAAGAAACTGAGATACCTCAATCTAGCTTCTACACAATTCATGGGAGGAATACCTGCTCAACTGGGGAACCTTTCAAGCCTCTACGTTCTTGATCTAAGAGTTGCTTTACATTTTGCATCCCATGTTGACAGCCTCGACTGGCTCTCCCATCTTACCTCCTTGAAGCACCTGGACTTGGGCTGGTTGAACCTAATTGATGTCCCAGATTGGTTCTCATCGGTGAACATGCTGCCTTCCCTCCAAGCGTTAAGTATGTCTTCCGTTGGTCGCAAAAGCATCCCAGCTTGTGTTGTCCACCTCAACTTCACCACCTCTCTTACCGTCCTTGATCTCTCCTTTAATAATTTCAACTCCACCTTACCCAAATGGTTATGGAATATTAGTAGTCTTACCCATCTTGATCTTTATAATTCTGGGTTCTATAGCGTTATTCCTGATGCAATTGGAGACTTGGGCTCTCTTACTTTTCTTGATCTTGGAGTCAATCAATTGACAAGAAATTTGAGTGGTTGGCTGGAGCAAATGACGAATCTCATCATTTTGGATCTCGGATTTAATTTATTCAATGGTTCAACGCCTTCCTCCATTGATAAGTTATCTAATCTCACTGAATTATATCTCAGAGGAAATTCTCTTGGAGGTATTATTTCAGAAGTCTATTTTGAGAATCTTACGAGATTGCAAGTGTTGGACTTGTCTTACAATCTCATCACTATATCAATTGGCCAGAGTTGGGTCCCCCCTTTCCAACTCAGATTACTATATTTAACCAATTATCAGTTGGGACCTCAATTTCCAGAATGGTTGCGATTTGCATACGGATGGAAAAATTATATCCGCATATTGTAAAATTGCAGGGACAATGCCCGCTTGGTTTTGGAATATTTCATCTTACTATCATAGTTTTAGACCTTTCCAACAACCAAATAGGAGGCAACGCCATCTTCTTTAAAGTTGACCAAGTTGGAAAGATTATATTTGGATTCCAACAGATTTGAAGGTCCATTGACAACGATGCTACCATCTACACTTGATGCTCCATCTCTCTCCAATAATTCCTTTACAGGGCAATTGTTGTTATGGCCCCATGTTAGATTTATGTCGATCTTAGATAACATGCTTGATGGTGGCTTATGTTCATCAATTTATCAAAGGACACATCTCTAATACCTTGATCTTTCGAACAACAACTTATTTGGTGAGATCTCTTATTGTTTGGGAGAGTCATTAAAAAATCTGTATTTCTTAAATTTGAGCAACAATCACCTGTCGGGTGAAATTCCACACACGATCGGGTTTTTAAGTGGGCTTTCGCTATTGCAACTAAAAAATAATAGTTTTTTGGATGAGGTTCCTTTGTCATTGAAAAATTGTACAGAGTTACAATTTCTTGATTTGGCTTAAAATAATCTTGTCGGAAGTATAACGCTATGGATAGGAGAAAATCTGCAACAATTGGTAGTGCTTCATTTACGTTCAAATATGTTTACAGGAGTTATTCCTTAGCAACTTGTTTAATTTTAACAACTTCAAATATTGGATCTTGCAAATAACAATTTCTCTAGTTCAATACGTCACAACATTGGTAATTTAAATACCATGAGATCAACATCACATTATTATGAATATTGTGATTATGAATTAGATGTCTTTACGAAGGGGCAAGACCTTTATTATTTAAAATGCAGCATGTCGCTTATGAAAAGTTTGGATCTTTCAAAAAATAGTCTAATTGGAGAGATACTAAAAGGAATTGAAGACCTTGCAGGACTCAAGAACTTAAATTTGTCAAGAAATCATTTACAAGGGAAAATCCCTTGGGAGATAGGAGGACTGAAATCATTAGAATCTCTTGATCTATCGATAAATTTTTGGTAGCATTCCTGAGAGCTTATCGGCTTTTTTTTCTTTATGCTATTTGAATTTATCGTATAATAATCTTTCAAGAATGATACCATCTGGTCATCAACTCCAAACATTTATGGATCCATCCATCTATATGGGCAATGTTGACTTATGTGGGTCATCAATTTTCAAAAGTTATTTTAATAATAAAATAACTCAAATATTATACAAGAGTACAAGAAGGAGATTCCTGAGTGACTATGGTTCTATATCAGCATGGTACTAGGATATGTGATGGGATTTTGGACCTTTGTGGTATTCTATTCCTCAAAGACGCATGGAGGTATGCTTATTTCCATATGATTGATGATATGTATGATCGGTTCATTTGCAGTGGCATTTAATCTTTTGATGATTGTTTAGACTTTAATCCTAAAATTTCTAGTATGGATGATCCAAGGATTTATGGTAAATGGGGAGAAGGTATGTCGTCACTCTACTTTTTATTTATATGGTATTTTGGATTTGAAGATAGGTATTAATCAATTTCTATGTAATGTGGTTGTTTACAGTCTTCTTCTATTTGATGTTTGCATAATCATAACATCATGCAAGGCTCATTGTTTTAAAGCAAAAAAATATTAGAAAAAATAGAGAACGTACAACCAAGTCTTCTGAAGATATAGTTTAAAAATATGCTATATTGATTTTAAAGGAACAAATACATTACTTTCGAAATGATAGAATAGATATTATCATTTGACTAGCATGTGTGGATTGGACACTGAGGAAGAGAGAGGTGGGTTTAGCAAAGAAAGAAAAGAGGAGGAAAAAAAAAGAGGTGAGAGATTTAATAAGGATGCCATTTTTATATCAATAGAGTAAGTTTAAAATTTGAAAGATTATATATATGAATGATTTTGAATTCCTTACCATTCAGAGAGTAAATAGGACTGTAGATTAATTAAACTAAAATCATTGTCTATGATGTGATTTTAGAGAAAAAAAAATAATCATTCTCAGATAAGAAAGAAAATATTATGATTGTTTATTGGATTAGTTTATATTATTCGAATGATTTAGGAAAAGAAGGATTATGATTGTTTAGTGGATTGGTTTATATTATTCGAATGATTTAGGAAAAGGAGAGCATTGATCGCTATGTCAGTTATAATAATCTACAATTAACATATCAAATGATTTTGTCTAACTTGTTTTCGAATTTAATAATATGTATTTGTTAATAATCTACAATATACACTACTTCAAGGGAAGTTTCTATTCCATAAGACCATTCATTATGATGAACCTTCCCAACTCTGATTTGGGGTGTAATTATGCTGATCTTTTTCAATTCTAGTCTTGTCTAAATTCTGCCTGAGATTAAAATTTTGAGAAAGCTAATTTCTTTATCAAATAGATCAAGATTAAATGAGTCAATTTTTAAGCCATGTGTAATACAAACTTATAAACAACTAGTGGGTTGATAAATAATAATTTATTATCTACCATTCTACCTAAGCTTGAGGAACCTTGTTATACAAGTGTGATTGCCTAAAATTAAGTCAGTTAATTTTTAGCTAACTTTTACACCTTTATATTTGTAAAGTATGTTTTAGGCTCATCAATGTTCTTTACGCTCATTATTATTAGAGTCCGTTTTAGAATAATCTACACAGCTTTTCTAAATTACATGATCCTGGACATATTTAACTCCTTCATTTGCTTGTATGCCATCACATGCAGACAATGGAAAGTGATCATTGGTAAGTATATGAGTTATTATGAATCATAGCTCATGAAATTTCTCTCTGGAGGTTACAAGTGACTTGTGGATGCATGTTTTGGAACTCTGTACTAGCAACTTCGCCTTCGTTACAATGAGAAGCAGTGTTAACAGCACTCTTTTTGTTTCTTTTATTGAAATAATAGCACCATCAATTCAAGACGCGCTTGCCATACCCGAAACCCATAGATTTACATATGATGAATTGAAGGCCATCACCAACAATTTTGATCTCGTTCTCGGAAAGGGGGGGTTTGGGAATGTTTACCATGGTCGGTTACATGATGGCACCGAAGCTGCAGTAAAACTTTGCACTCACATCGGATGGTCAAAGAGACATCATCTGAGTCGTCCATGTCTGCAAATTCTGGCTCCAGATCACATGGGCTGAAAGAGTTTCAAGCCGAGGTATGCAATCTATATGAATGCATTTTAATGAACAAGTAGGTTATGGATGAAATGGAGTATATATCTTCCTCTTTGGGTTGCAGGCTCTTCTCTTATCACAGGAACTTAGTGTCTTTGATCGGGTACTGTAGAGACAGCAATCAACTTGGACTTGTTTATGAATACGCTGCTTGTGGAAGTCTTAGAGATCATCTTTCAGGTAAAAAAGATGTTGAATATTATTCTATGATCTGAGCTACTTTACACTTGGAGAAGATTGAGACGCATTCAGAATCTTTAGTGCATTGTCAGCTTCATCTAGTCCTCACAGAAGTGTGCAGCATAATATTCTCGAGTTAATTTTATGTTATGCTGAACTTATGGAGTTAATTTTACAGATAAAACTGGAAATAGCCAAACATTGAGTTGGAGAGAACGAATTCGGATAGCAGTGGAAGCCGCACAAGGTGACCTTACAATAATTGGTATCGCTTTTTATATATCTTTTCGATTTCTCACTTTCTATTCCAGTGAACGAATTTATGAACAGGAGTATCTACACAAGGGATAGTGTGCCGCCTATAATCCATAGAGATGTGAAGACTAACAATATCCTCTTAACACATGACTTTGAGGCAAAGGTAGCAGATTTTGGGCTGTCCAAGCCTTTCCCGACCGATATAAGTTTAAGATACAAATTTAATTCCAACACCAACATGTAATCAATGAGCAGGTCAATTCACCGAGTTTGACTTTTTGTTTCCCCTCCCATCCGTCTCTTCCCTCATTTCACTTTCTGCTCGCTTCTTTGTGCTGTGGACAATGGCCTTTCTCGAATCAAGAGATCGAGTGTGATGATACGCATCTACTAGGAAAATGACTCCAGGAGTCGGTGGATGGTGAAAAGGGGTGAGAGAATCAAGTCGGAGCAAGGAATTCGAGGCCTGAAAAATACTAAACGGAAGGATCTGTGACTGTCCGATGACTCCACCGGATGAGTTGCCATTGCAACTTTAGACTTCCAGCCGATAGATGCCACAATCAATCACCGTTGTAGAAGAAAGCAAAGCATGCGAAGAAGAAAAGAAAAAGGTAGGAGAAGACGAGAGAGAAGGATCCTTAACAGTTCGATCTGACAGCATGTTGCTATGCGACGGTGGCGGTGACGGTGGCGCTGCATATAGTAGTCTTCGGATGTAAACGTCAGTACGATGCCGGTGATAGTCCTCCCCATGCCGGTGATAGTCTTCGGATGTAAACGTCAGTACGATGGGCAATAATTCTGACACACAACAAAATTAAAATTTTAAAAAAAAGAGATTTTTACACTGTAGGTTGTATTAACTTAGTCCCAACTTGTTGCTCTTTGTTAAGAGTACGTGTCGTTGGAATAGAAAATTTTCGGGTAGCAATTAAAGGTCGAGTCAACAACATTTCAACCTTTAACATCACACTGTAAGCTTCGTCTATTGTTCATATCATCGAAGTTGAATGCATCTTTATCTTTGCTAGTCTTCTTATTATGATAAGTTACATCTGGCTGAAAGGCATAAGAGTTCATCAGTATATTCGATTTCAAATCGAGTACATTAGAAATCTTCATTTGAGAAGTTGCTTTCGTCTTCGTCATGTTTGTATTGGTCCCTTTCCTTTAACTTCTTCTATTATTTTGTAATATATCCCACTAAGCTATTGCACCTCATTTCAACTTGAATATAACAAACTTTGACTTATTTGTCATCGGAAATATCCTTCGAAGCAATTCTCTACTTCATAACTCTAGTCAAGAAAAGCTTAAAAAATTAAGGAGGTCTAATTTGAGGTGGTAATATTTAAATAGTCTATTTCATCTAGATAGTGTTTGATGTCTTTCATATCTTTTACTGTCATATTTAGAGTCATTATCATATACTATTTATCGTCGTGGGCAAATAGTACCATGTCGATTTAAGTGTCGAGATTGAGCTACACTTACATTTCTTCTTCTTTGATTGGTTCTGTAATAGTCCACGGTTCTTTCTTCGCCTGACTCATTTTTATCGACTGGTTGCATACGGTGAATTATAGACCCGTGTTGATGATTCGACTGGCCATTAACATCAATTCTAGCATGATTGATCGTACTATAATCATGAACTCTTTTGGCACCTAAACCTAAGTTAGTGTAGTGAGCATATCATGAATCTCTCGAAGTTCTTAGGTTATCCTTTTTTGTACTTCTAACATCGCCCACAAAGCTAGCACTCTCTGATGATTATTGATGAGGTTATTGCCATTGTTTCTATCATGTGGATCATCATCGTCGAATTTACCACTACCATCATCGATAACGCCATCGTTGTTGTCACCGTTATTACCACTAAACCTCATCTTAATAGATCATAAGGTTATATTTAGTAAATTAAGTTTCTGATATACAAGATCCATAAGTAGTGAATATAGAGCATATTTCTTAATTTTCTAACCATGAACCAAATTAAAATGAATAAAATATTTCTAAAAAGGATTCTAACAAATTGATCTTATAAAAAGAGTCGAGAAAAAAATTAACTGATAAGAATTTTATAATATTTAAAAGATATTATTTCTTGATGAGCTTATAATCTTAAAGGAGGTTTTTATTTATACTAGTTCTAGCTTTTAAAAATTAATTATCTAATAATGTAAGATAAATTTAGGTTTTAAAAATTAATTAACTAATAATATGGGATTAAAAAATAAAAAATAATAATAAGTAGATAATTTAATATTATTTAAAAACAACCTTCTATTAAATAACACCTCTGCTATATTGATTTGATCTCTCGATTAATTACTCTTCTTCTTCTTCCTCCTCCGATTTGGATTTGAATCCAGTAAACCATGCGCTCCTCGGAAAGAACAGACGCCGACGTCTCCTTCATATTTCCAAAGCTTAAGCTTTACCGCATGGCTTATCAGTTGATCTTTACCTCACGATTCACAGATTTCATGTCTTGTCACGCAAGCGATGGTGAATTCCACGGCGGAGAAGATAACGTCGACGGGACGGACAACGATGGCCACGAGATGTTGGCCATCCCTTTTCCCAACACTCGGAGGGGACCGACCGAGACGACGCTCATCCTCTCCCTCACCGCTCCTTAATTGAGCACATCAGGTGATCTCCGGGGCGATCGATCGCCTGGCAGAAGGAGCGAGGTTGCCTGGTGCAACCCTTCTGATGCATCAGCCTTCAGGCGCTGCCACTCGAGTACGTAGACGCACGAGTTTGCATGCAGAAAGAAACACCACCTGGTCTCTCCGACGCCGGACATCCCGACACATAGCAGTCGACGCGCAGCATGTCGATCGTCTCTTCTGCTTCGTTTCTCTTTCCGATCTCTTGTTTTGAACACCGTATCATGAAAGCAATGGACTATCGGGTAGAAATTAAGCTGAGATTTACAATGTCCACATATGACAGACACAGATGCTAACATGATCCTTCGTCTTCCTCCGACCCAAAAGCTATACAGCAGGTGATCGCTCCTCTCCTTTTTCTCGCTTGCATTCAACTTCGGAGACTTCGAGGATCACAATAATCCAAGAAAGAAGGAGCGCAGCTGGCATCCGAAAGCTGCACCTTTCTTCCTTCCTTCCTGCGATCTTCTTGCGATTGGCTACTTTGCGCTAATTTAGCAGCTCTGTCACCCACCCCACGTCCGGTGCGGCCTCCGCCTTCTCGAAGGTGCTGCCTTTGCTCAGCCTCTGGAACATCTTCGCCCTCAGAGCCCGCCCGGACTCCACCCTCTCCGCCGGCTCCTCTTCCTCTAACCACCTGGAATCGCCGCACGTCAGCACGGGGCCCGTCGGCGCCGACGGCAGGCCGCAGAAGCCTGCATTAAACCCGGCAAATAACGCGCCCCTCGGCGAGGCAAATCCACCGCTTCCCACCTGCAACCCCCAGGAGGTCGGCGCCGACTCCGCCCTGCTGAGCTGCAACTGCCTCAGCGACGCCAGGATCTCGTTCGCCGATGAGCCCGCATGCCATGGCCCCCGCCGCAGCTTCGCGCCGTCGGGTGATATCGGCGGAGACTCGGTCGGCGGGGAGCTGGGCGGCGAGATCAGCGTCGAAGTCGGCGAGGCGGCGAGATTCTTGGGAAGATACGAGTGCAAGGACGAGTGCCGGCGAGGAGGCGACCCGTCGTAGGAGTCCTTCCTGTGCTGCGGCGGCACCGCGCGGAGCTGGTCGGGGTGTGAGCGAAGAAGCAAACGCGGCGGCGGCAGGCGGTGCCGTCCTTGCAGGGCTGGGTGCGGTAGCGGTCGGGGTGGAGCCAGCACTCGAACACCCCGTGGGCGAGCTCGCAGGCGTCGCCGCGCTTGCACCCGGTGGTCTTGCGGAAGTCCGGGCAGGAGGTGCCGGAGTACCGGTGCCTCCGCGGGTCGCGGCGGCGGGCCTTCTCCCCCGTGTGCGCGAAGGGGCACTCGGTCCAGTCGTGGGCGCGCCCGCGGGCGCACCGCCGCACCTTGAACTCGTACATCCGGAACTCGTCCGACGCGTACGCGTCCACCAGCGAAACGTCCTCCTCCCCCGCCTCCTCCTCGCAGCCGACGCAGAGACGCAGCGCCGCGAGCGCGGCCTCGTCTTGGAGGACGTCGCCGGCCGTCGGATCATCGAAGGAGGCCCAGGGAGGTACGTGGACCGTCGCATTGTGATTACAGCTACCTCCTCCGATCATCATCATCTCCGTCTTCTCTCGCTCTCCGGTTCCCTCTGCGCTCCACGGCATTTAAAGGAGCAGAGCAACCGGGGTCGGGTTAGAAGCTAACCGCGGTTCAAAAAAGGCCTGTCAACTGACGGCGTTTCCGTTCCGTAGCGTAGCGGCATCCGGGATGACGGAGGCGGCGTCAAGCGAGCGGTAGGACACGTGGAGCGAGAAGAGGGCTCCGTCAGGCGTGCGGTCGTCCCAGCGGGAGACCAGCCCTTCTTCATTGCCACGACAGGCGGGTCCCACGGGTTCCACCAACCACGAGGAAGGTGAGAGATTCGGGCGCCGGATCACAGAGCTCGAATGGAATTATTCGTGTCCATCATTGATGGTGGTTTGTACGGTCCAGATCGGACTTGGGGCCACGAGATCGACTGTCGAGATGAGTCGGTGGGAGAGTGTTATTACTCTTATACCCTTGCACGATAAAGATTTCGAGTCACGTGACCCCTCGCTTCATCATTGGACTCGGTCGCTGCCGGCGTTTGACTTCCTCCGGCCCACGGGAAAGGCGTAGTCCAACGAAGACCGTCCGATTCGAATCACGCGGCCACCTCGATCGAGGATGGCGGGCCTCCCGCGGTCCTCCGGTTTGGTGGGTGGTCACGCGAGGCCCGCCGCGTGGGCTTGTGCTGCGATGGCGCCATCAGTGCGGTGCGGGGGCCGGAAGCGGGTCCGCGACGCGGAACTCCACCGCGGCCACAGTCGCGTCCTCCGTGCTCCTGCTCCGCCGGCACGGCGCGACATGTCCGAGCGAGGCAGAGAAAGAGATGGAACACGTGGGTCCGACCCAGTCCGATCCCCTGGAACTCCAATCACACACGCGCGCCATTGCTTCTCCCCGGAGCAGGAAGCGGACGCCGGGAGTCACATGATGCACTCGTCTCCGAGAGATTGACGTGGTCAAAAGGAAGAGGTGTTTCGGGTGGAGGCCGTCGATGGGGAAGAGGAACAGCGGTGGGACGGGCCGGTGACGGAGGAAAAGAGGAGCAACCACGTGAAGGGGTGGCGTAGGGGGACGCCATATGCATGCAGGACGTACGACTTCGTCCCACGCGGCCGCCCATCACAAGATCTTCACTGTACGTGTCCCTGGATCCCCGAACACATCTACGATTAGAGTCTTGTCTCGCTCGTCGTCTGGATTAGATTACGCGCGACAGCTCGGATGCGTCGATGTTAGCGAGTCCAGTTGGTCAACTCACCAGTCGATCGATGGTATGCCCATGGCAAAGGAACAGGAGATATCAGAGGGACTGAGATCGACAGAAAGGAAAAGTGGGTGAACCCATCGATCGCAAGCATTAATGCGGCTCTGACGTGCCGAAACCGGAAAAGATCGCTTAGAAGTCTCATGCAGAGCGGCGCATCCACGAGCTGTACTATGTTCACGCGTGGACGTTCCTTCCTCATCCTGAGGGCCTAACCTGTGCGGTCACAGTGTGAGATGGCGCGGTGCAGAGGTACGTAGAACGTCTGGGCCATGGAGAACACTCTTTGTTGGATTGTTTCTCATCCATTTTTCTCTACAATTGCCAGTCTGTTGTTGTCGACGGCAGTGGTTGAAGAGTTCTTCTGGTGCCACAGTGTGGCGAGGCAGCTGAAACAAGTCTTCTTGATGGTACATCGACAGTTCTTGTGTGTTCTAATCGATTTCAATGGTTTGGTCGCCTACTCCCAGCAGATGACAATCGCATGATTCGGTAGCCTTGCTTTGTCACATACAGCAGGCTTCCTAATCATCAACCCACTGCTCTTCTCAGCTGGCACACAGAGAGAGAGAGAGAGAGAGAGAGAGAGCAGTGCAATAGAAGCTGTGGTTTCATGTTTTCTGCAACTCGATTTATTTTGGACACTTGCATTTCCAGCCAAAGGATTGATGTCCTACACTTGTTGACCAAATTAGATATTGCAACATCCTTAAACATAATCTTGATGAGATACTAAGCAAAACATGAGCTACCGGTCTCCGGCACGAGTCGTTGATTTAACCGGCATCGATCCGATCCTGTGGCTTCTGCTTTCACCATCCAATCCTCCGTCTCATTGCTTTTTATTAAGCTCGGCATACATTTCCTCTATCATCGGTTTCCAGAGTCGAACGCGAGCATTGATGAACCAATTGGAAACCTAGCATCAAAGGCGAGAATTAGCTTCCTTACCGTCGGGCGGACGCAATCCGCATCCATGCGAGGAATACAAAATGCCGAAGACCAAGAATCAACCAAGGTTTGATCGTCGTACCTGGCTCCTGGTCAAACCGCTTTTTATCGCGAGCACATGCTTGTCGTTGTCTTTCGGGTACCTGAGATCGTTCAAACATTTGTCGATAATTTTTACGACAAGATCGATACAGAAACAACAGGAGACCAGTGAAACTGGAAAACAACTCACGGGTGCAGAAAGTTCTCGAACATCCATGCCCGTAGAACCGAGACCGATTTCTCGGGCAAACCCCTTTGGGGCCTCCAAGATTGATGGTCACTCTTTCTTAGCTGCTGCAAAGCCCATTGCTTCTGCAGTAACGAAGATTCAAAGCTCCTCTCCTTTTCCTTCGTAGGTTCCGCGCTTGGTTGCTGAGAAATGAAAAGAATCTGAGTGGCAATCCTCTTTCTCAAGCTTTTATAGAGGGCCGAAATGGTATGCAACGCAAAGCAAGCATGGGTTTCGGGGGTGCCGGACTGGGATATGCAAATGAAGGATGTCATCACATTCTGGATCTGGTCTAAGCAGCGATTGTAACCGTGATCAACCTACAGTTTCAAGAAAAAGATCATAACAATCAATCATTGACCGCACGTAGAAAAGTTCATCTAAGAAGCTACCAAAGCTTTTAACTATCTTAGACAATGATCGATTACATGCAGAAAAGTTCCAGATGACTTAGCAGGCATAAAAGGCTCAAAATGAGTCTTAAAAACAGGCATGAAAAGGTCGAGAGACGTCTTAGTAATGTTCTTTTATCGGCTACTGTCTCTGGATCATGAAAACAACAAAGCAATGCTCATAGTTTGCTCGAAAAACGAGGCTTCGTTTAGATAACTCAGTAAGAAAATATAGATAAACGACTTATAAGACGTGGATTCATATGTAAAAAGCAGTTGAGACACGACGGATGATGCCAGCAGAGAGGAACTTGTCACTGCAGTGCTTGCTCAACATGCGTCCTTCTGACTTGTACATGAACTGATGCGATGACAGCTTCGACACAGCTACTCAATTTAGTACCAAAAGGATGATGGAATACTATGTATGAAACTTTTTGAGTTTACACGACACCGGAGAACAGCTTCCTATATGCATCAACTTAAAAGCAGCGTAACAGGGTAGCTAGCCTCACAGCCTCTCAATTGTCTTGTGAAGCAACTTATATAATAGATGCAAACCGATGCGCGAAGGAAGAACAAATTGTTGAATGCAAATGAAAACCAAGATATTTCAGAATAAAGAAAAGGAAGCCTAATATGGCACTCCATCAAACCTATGCGCGAAGAATTTATGCAAGTAACTAATTAAACGATGCCAAGAATTTATCATTCCAAACTATGCCGTTGCACGCAAGCTGCAGAACTCGAAAATGAAAAATCTCAATGACTGCTAGAAATTAAATAGATGGACCATCAAATTTATAAAAAAAAATCTATTTACGAAGTTTCACTTACTAACTGAAGCATTGATAGCAGCTCAGTTTTCTTCCTATTGGCTTCCTGGAACTTTTGGGAATCCATGCCAGCGAGGGGTTCAGTGTCCCCAAATGAAAGCAGCAGTTCTCCTGAAACAGATATTGGAAGCTCTCTTACGGTGGAGCAGCTTGAAGAAAAAGACATCTTTCCATCTGGTGAATCATCTACTCTTTGAAGATCTACTGCATAGGTTGCAATTTCAGAAAGAACTTCTTCGACTGCTTGGAGATATTTCGATCCTAACAGTATGTGGGACAACTGAACAAGACTACAACCTTGGTAAAAAGAAGGCTTCTCGGTGCAAGGAATAGTTTCTCTTTGCGTCATTCCCGGACGAAAATCTTGAACAGGGTTTTGGATAGCATGATTGCAAGCTTGAAATTCCGTAGGCGGGCGAACACTGTCGGCTGACGCAACTTGAGTCACAGCAGAGCAGCTTACTTCAGAGCATTGATCACCATTATTCCTTGTGTCCGTGACAGAGGGCTGGCAGGAGCCAAGACTTAGGGACAGCTCGCTACCTGGAGCTCGAGCAGCATTACCACATGGATGGTTGAAGTTCCAATTTGATTCGTATTCGTAAAAGTTCCAACCAGGCTGTGAGCTTCCTGCCACATGAAAAGATGGGCGAACCACACTAAATGTTTTACTTAGAAGCACCTGATGGTCGAGCAATTCGGTCTGATTCCACATACAACCAATGGTGCCATTTTTGGGCGCAAGAAGACTGAGATCATGTTGCGTCCCAAAATTACAGTGTGGTGATGCTGAAAGTGAAGAATTGTTGCTATTGTGGATGTCAGTGGAAGCAGGAACGGTCATCTCGGATGGCAAATCTAAAGTGGAAGCAGTACCGACCTTGATGAAATTTTCCGCCAAATAATTGGTGGAAGAGTAAAGGTTAGCAACCGAAGCGGCCGATATGGAAGTTTCTGGGAGATGCTCACGCAGGCCAACGTTTCCGATGGGACCATTCACTGAATCATTGCCGATCCGAGGAATATTTCTAGAGAACGAAACGTCACCACATGCCACAACACCACTTTTTGTCACGTACATACCATCAATTGCTTCTTCTTGCACCGTAGAAACCATCGGATTTCCAGCCAATATTTGCCTGTCGCTGTTGTGATCTGGGAAGCCAGACTGCACAAGAGAACCCGAGAGCATGTACGATGATACCGGATCAAAAATCATATGACCATGATTAAAGATTGGTAGTGAGCCATTGAAAACATCGTTCTCCATCTCAAGAAGCTACCGATGGACCACTTGATATGCAAAAATTATTATATTGAAGTTCCGATGCCACTTCGGTCTGCGGCAAGGACCCTTTGACTTGTCAACCCAGCCCTACTTAGAATCTCTGTCAAACACAATATTTCAGAGCAATACAACACAAGGAAGCAAGTTAATTGTATTCTTCTAAAACCAATGGTGAAGGTGTCTGGAAACATGACTTGAAGATGGATGCAGATTTCATATGGCATAATAACCTTCTTACGTGCCAGATGGTCGCATTCGTAGACATACCCATCTTGGTAATAATCACTTTTTCTAACGAGTTAAAGAGCTTTGACACAAGAAATAAGAGTGAGCATACAAAAAAGCTTACATCCACCAAATCCTCATCATGTCTTTGAACGTCTTTCGTCGCCAACAAGATGCGCAACCGAAGACGACAGATAAAAAAGTGAAGATGATCTGCTTCTATCTTCAAACAGTAGATAAAAAAGCAATGATCTGAAATGGAATGTGGTATTGTTATAAATTAGTGATGATAAAACATGGGAACTAATTCACAAACATCAAAGCACATTCAGGGTCAACATACATATTAAAATATAAAATAGAATTAGCAATGTGATGAACTGCTCAGTGATGCAACAAAATTGCATCATTACATTCCTCATATGATTTTACTATGACCGATAAAGATTTATAACCAGCATAACTAAGTTCCATCAGTAAGAGCATTGCTAAACAAAATTTAGACCGAAGTCGATTCAGTCGGTCGACAGACCGACATTACGATAAGAAAATCGGCATGGACAAGAAGAACTAATAACAGTCAAAATAAATGAATATCTGATTTTAATGGTATTAAATTCCTGAATCCCCTGGAGATCAAGCTCCAAGGTTTGGACTCACAAGCAAGAAGACAAATTAAATAGAAGCTTAATTTATTCCATCAGTCTTCAGCCAGCGTGAGCATGGACAAGAAGAACTAATAACAGTCAATATAAATGAATACCTGATTTTAATGGTATTAAATTCCTGAATCCCCTGGAGATCAAGCTCCAAGGTTTAGACTCGACAAGCAAGAAGACAAATTAAACAGAAGCTTAATTTATTCCATCAGTCTTCTGCTAGCTGAAATGGTTGCCATCACCTGGCTCAAGTATCTCCTAAACATCCATACAAGGGCTCATGGTTTGGCTAAAGCATGCCGTACCAGATCTACACATGCACCTGAACTCACTCTTCAGATGGAAACCATGCATTCAAAGTAAATGTGAAAGCAGGCTTATGAGTTCTTCAGATAATAGTAAAAAAAAAAGAATTTAATGGACCATTCCAGCATCCAACAAGCACTGGAACAACAAGTAATCCCTGTATCTCTAGGTCTATCTAATGGTGTGTTCTTAGATGATCAATTGGTCCAGTGAGAGTAGAACCAACTCCATGCCTAGAACAGACACCACCCAAGAGCATTTTGATGAAGAAAATGTAGTTGCTTCAAGAAGGTATAGATGTGGCTTATAGCTTCATGCACTGACGAGAAGTCAGAATGAACAAAGGTTTAGGCAAAACAAGGTGGAGGAGAAGAGAAAGAGAAGTCAAACACACTGCAACACAGAAGCTAAAAGAAAATTTGATCCTTCGGTGCACGAAAGGAACAAAGACATGGTTTTTCCCAGATTCGTAAGCAAAGAATAAGAGTTCATACGACGGCACAAACAATTGAGGTCCCTCGAGAACCAACCTCACTCAACAGTCACCAAAAGCATGGACATGGGTTGTCCCCCTCCCTGAGCCCTGAGCCCTGAGCCCTGAGCAAAAGCTGGAGCACCAGAGCCGAGAACCAAATCAGGCCTGATGTCTCCCCCCGCGCTGTTTTCCCCAGCTCACAGGAGCAGAAGCTCTTCTTCGGCCAAAAAAGGGAAGTGGGTGGCTTCCTTATAGAATGCCTACAGGAGCTGGGCTTCTCTCATCACGCAAGAACAAGCAAGAAAACAATGGGGTACAGAGTTCATCAGGCATCCATCCTTTTCAAGACCACTTATGGTAGGTCTTCGTTCGCGGAGTGATCAGAGAATTGGGTTTTCACCGAGCACAAAATCCAAAAACAATGGGCCCCCGAGCCAAGGAAGAATCATGCCCTCCCTCCCCTCCTCCCTCCTCCCCTCCTCCCTCCTAGAGAGCATACGGCCAAAGGCTATGGTTACATTAAGTAGGATTCTCTGTGACATGATCAGACAAGTGTGGTTTTCCCTGCCTCGGCAGTAGCAGCGCAGAGGATAAAAAGCACGAGGGTCCATGGTCGAACAAGTGGCTTGCAAATCATCATCCCTTCCCCCCCAACCTCCAGCAACAACAAAACAATACCAGCAATGGAAAATCCAAGTTCGTGTGACAGGAGAAGCTCCATTAGAGTCACTTTTATCGATGGCCATTCATCTGTCCTATGATTGAGGGGATAGGTCTCTCCAAGGCTGAACACGAAGACAATCATTCCTCCACCCGTTCATTCGCCAAGGTGCAAGGTTAATAATATGATGTTTTTGGTCTAGTCTTCGTGCGCTTCTCCTTGTTCACCCACCAAAACCTGTTTCCTCTTTTCACCCGCCTCATCAAACCCAAAAGATGAGGTTCTTCTTTCTTCACTGACGCGGCTCCGTCCAGAGAGTGGGGGAAGCAGCTTTGAGGCAGTCAGGATCCCATAAGCTTTGGCAGAGAAGGTACTGCGGGTCATCAATCAAGGCCATGCAACCAAAAAATAATAATAAAGGCCAGGAGGAGATGGTAGAGGCATTGATGAGGAGGAAACAAACAAGGTGGGGGTGAGGAGGAGCACTGCCACTTTGTGCAGGCTTTTGAGGCCCCACCGTCCTTCTCCTCTCTCTCTCTCCTGGTCTCCGTGTCTTCCCCCTCTCCATCTGCTTCTCACTGCAATGATAGTGGCAACCAAATAATCTGAAACCCTGCGCAGGCCCTCTGCTCCTGGCAGCTGTTCTCAGAGGCAACGAGTACTCTGCCTTTAAGCCCACTGTTTTTTTTGCTCGAACAGGCATTACTTGCGACGGAGTTGAGAGGGCGAGCGAGAGAGAGAGAGAGAGAGAGAGAGGGGAGCTCCTTTCTTGGCTACAGTGGACGAAGTGCGTGTATTGGGAAGGAAGAGGACAACATGATGTCAGCAAAATCTAGTGGGGAGATTTCTGACAGATTTAATGCGTCCCGAAACGTGCAGTTCAATAATGCTTCGGAAACAAAACTCGGACACAAGAACACCGTGGTCGTCTACCATCCTCTTCCACTGTTCAACGCAAGAAGAAAACAACAGCTCTGCGTCGCAGGCAATGATCCAAACCCGAGCGAGTTCTTGGTAAAGGAAGAAAAGGCAGGGGGCCAGCTTTTCTGAGCTCAAGCTGATAGGTTGCAGGTCTTTATTGAACCCCATGTCCTTGTACGCAAGCACATGCAGCGCACCACCAGAAGAAGCGGCAGCTCCCCCCGCTGCCGTCTGCCATGAACGAATTAAATGAAGCAGCCGCAGGCCCCCCCCCCCCCCCCCGTCGATGGACTCCCAGATCGGAGGTCACTCTGACTTGTCATTGCAGGAAGCATGGATTGCGTGATCCGGACCCCCATCAAACCAGGCTGGTTTTGGCTTCCCCTGTTCCAACAGGATCAAAAAGCCGCTCGACTGCAGTCGGCAAGCCCCTCCCCGGACAACAGCGACGCGAGGAACAAGAAAACAAAAGCGATGCGCATTATTCTACAGCAAGATGAGTGGAGTCGCTGCAGACCACTGTGCACTTAATTATGCAAAAGACAAGCAGGAGCGCAGAGGTGGATAGAATAATGGGCGTCTAACAGCTTCATGATGGAGCATACGACAATGGTACAAACCTGGTTTTGAGGGTTGAAATGGCTCGGCACAAGACGCCGGCTCCACAGTCAATTTGCCTTTCCGGTAACATTTGGGAAACCTTTTACTGCCCATCATCTTTCTCATCTCCTGAGGCTTGTCCCGTTGCGAGCGATCGCCGGTGATGGCTTTTCCGCCAGCATTCCAACAAAACTATGTGGCCCACCGGTTTCATCGGCACGCGGCTTTTGTCGTGTCGGTCGCCGGAATACATGTTGAGGTAACAATTCACAGCGGACATTGTGCCACAATCGATTCTGCCGGAAAGGCTGGGAACGTGCACGCGTTTTGCATCAAACCCAGCCGTCCTGGGCTTCATCTGTTCACCGACCCGGCCGTCGTTCGGCATTAATATTCTGATTTGCTGCAATCTCGTGCATGCAGAGGTTGCTCATTAAAGCGCAACTCCCGCCATCAGGAGCGCCGGCGAAGCTTCTGCGACCAGAAAGAATGGAACAGAACGCACCGGCACGGTGGAGGGGCTTCAGGAACGCCTCGGGGGAGCAGATCTCTGACTTGCGATCATCTAAATCTTCCCTCCTTCGAGGAGAAACAATCAACTTTCTCTGCTTTTTTGAAGGCACTCAGGGAGACTCAAAACATACCCAAATCATGGGGGGGTTGATGATGAGGTGCTAAGTTGAGGCCGTCGGTGCCTCATCATGATCATGATGGTTTTGTTGAGAAAAATATATTATATATATATATATATAATTCTTTCTTTAATATGTTAATCTTTCTTTACACAATTCTTTAATATGTTAATCTTTAATAAAAGATTTACACAATTCTTTCTTTAATATGTTAATCTTGAAGGAGTTACAACCTACAATAAGCATATCATCAATATACAACAATAATATAACAAAATCATTATTAGAGAATTTCTGTACAAAAATATTAGCCCTATTAAATCATAAAAGATTCAAACTTTTGATACGACTGCCTAAGTGTTTATTTTAAACCATACAAGCTCTTTCTCAATTTATAAATATATTATTTTTTCACTATAAAACCTTCAAGCTACTCTAAGTAAATTTTCTCCACTAAATCATAATGCAGGAAAGTAATTTTTACATCCATTTGCTTAATTTCCAAATTAAGATCAATTGTGGGAGTAGGATCTGTTAGGGGAAACAACTTTATACCGTGACCCCGGGACGCACGGCGCGAAATCCGGAAACCGGGGGGTCGTCTCGGTACGGTTCGGGCCCGTCGATGGCTCCTGCTCCTGCCTCCCGACCGACTCCTCCAAAAGGCGGCGGCACGCTCCGGACGTCGAGAACGAGACCTGCAGCAAGGCGGGTCGGATGTTCGCCACCCCTCCGACGCCTAAGTCTTGGCGTCACGAGTTCCCAGAGAATTGCGGGGGTGTTCGAGTCTACTCACCTCTCGGAGTGTTCTTGGAAAGAAGAGGTTCAGAGAAAAAAGATAGATCCTGATGATGATGATGATGCCTATGATGCCTCCCCCAGTCTTACCTGTTCGGCTTAAATAGGTCGGACGGAGGGCATGCTTCCGATGCGCGGTGGCGTATGGGCACGACCTCGCGGTCGGTCGTGGTCAACTTGGCGGGTAGTTGGGGCGATGCGAGAGAAGTGGCGTCAAGTCGTGGGCATAATGGAGCGCAGGAGGGGCGATGACGTCATCCGGGTGTACGACCGAAGACCAAGTGTCTCGTCATACTTAATACCCCTATCACTACCCCCCCTCAAAAAGCCACTCCTGCGGGACAATTTGGAGGGTGTTGCTCGGAAGAACCTGGTTGCCGACTGAGATCTCGGGCGGAAGTTCTACCGTGTCGTGTCATAATTGGTGAATCGCTTTGCAGGATACGGGGTCAAGGCGCGCTCAAGACCCGGAAACCGATGATCGAGGAAGCTCGAGATCTCGTAGCCGAACCGCCGGGATAAAGGGGTCGAGGAACCTCAAGACCCAGCCATAGTCACCGAACCGCTCGTTCGGGATATAGTCTTAGCCACCGCTCAAGGCCTAGGATGCCGATGATCGAGCCGTCGCCAAGATCATGTACCGAATCGCCGTTCGGGATAATGGGGTCGAGAGACGCCGAGTTCCGCTTGCCAAGCCGACGTCCGTGTCGAGGGTTGAGACTCGCGCTTAGGCGATTGAACGATGGGTGGCAACGCTCGAGGTAAGCGGGCAGCGACGTCAAGTCCTCGCACACCCGTCGTTGGGTACTAGGGGTCGAGGTCACGCACACGACCTGAAAAACCATGATAGCCGAACTGCCGTTCGGGATGTGTGTGGCCGAGCTGCCGCTCAGGGCCTAAGAAACCAGAGTAGCCGAACTGCCGTTCGGGATGTGTGTGTGGCCGAGCTGCCGCTCAGGGCCTGGGAAACCAGAGTAGCCGAACTGCCGTTCGGGATAAAGGGGGTCGAGGAGACACCCGATTCCCATTGCCAAGCCGACGCCCGGAAGTCAGGGGTTGAGACGCGCCAGGTCCTCCCTGCTTACCGACCCGTCATTTTGGTACAAGGGGTCGAGGTCACGCACACGACCTGAAAAACCATGACAACCGAACTGCCGTTCGGGATGAAGGGGGTCGAGGAGACGCCCGATACCCGTTGCCAAGCGGACGTCCGGAAGTCAGGGGTTGAGGCGCACCAGGCCCTCCCTGCTTACCGACCCGTCGTTTTGGTACAAGGGGTCGAGGTCACGCACACGACCTGAGAAACCATGATAGCCGAACTGCCGTTCGGGATAAGTGTGGCCGAGGAGACGCCCGATTCCCGTTGCCAAGCGGACGTCCGGAAGTCAGGGGTTGAGGCGCGCCAGGCCCTCCCTGCTTACCGACCCGTCGTTTTGGTACAAGGGGTCGAGGTCACGCACACGACCTGAGAAACCATGATAGCCGAACTGCCGTTCGGGATAAGTGTGGCCGAGCCGCCGCTCAGGCCCAGAAGACCAGTGGTCGAGCTGCTGCTCAAGACCTAGAAGACCAGAATAGCCGAACCGCCGTTCGGGATGTGTGTGGCCGAGCTGCCGCTCCAGGCCCAGAAGACCAGTGGTCGAGCTGCTGCTCAAGACCTAGAAGACCAGAATAGCCGAACCGCCGTTCGGGATGTGTGTGGCCGAGCTGCCGCTCCAGGCCCAGAATACCAGCGGTCGAGCTGCTGCTCAAGACCTAGAATACTGAATAGCCGAACCGTCGTTCGGGATGTGTGTGGCCGAGCCGCCGCTCAAGCCCAGAAGACCAGTGGTCGAGCTGCTGCTCTAGACCTAGAAAACCGAACCGCCGCTGTGCCGCTTCGAAAAACGGCTCGCGATAGTGCGGTTGCTGGAATCGAGATACGCGTGCGGGATAAGTTTCCTACCCGGGGTGTACACGTCGGCTCTTCATTAATATGGCCGCGCCATTTCGCCCGTTGTGATGCTTTTGGGCGATGTGGCGGTGCCATGCTGTCGCCAGCCCCGGGAGGCGAAAGGTCGAGCCCCCCCCCCCCTTTCTATAAATAGCGAGCTCCGCGACTCTCTATCACTTTATCGTGAGTTTTCATCTCCGTCTGCCGTCGTCTTCCTTCAAGTTTTCTCCACAGGCTCCGGTGCCTTTTAACTTCTTCCAGCCGATTTCTTCCATTCTAGGTTAGTGCGCGATGGGTCTTCCTTCCACTTCCTCTTCCTCTGCTTCCTCCTCCTCCTCCCCCTCAGTCACAACCCGCGTCGCCGCTCTCCCTTCATCTCCTGCTTCCAGCCCTTCCTCAGAGGCGGCGCGTGCGTTAGAGGCCTTAATGTGGCCGCACGATCAAGACTCCATCTTGGGACGAGCGTATGGTGGGGATTCTCCGACGGCGCGCACGGCATCCCGAGGAGTTCAACCTCCGCCGGCGGGACAGCGGGCTTTGACCCGGTTCCCAAGGGCTTTGCCACGACCGCCGATGCCCTAGAGGCGGCTTGCGCCTTCCCCGCACCCAATCATCGTATCTCTGTATCTCCTGTGGCGTATTTCGCCTTCCCGGATAACTCCCAACTCTGGCGGTATTTGGTGGCTTTCACGGGAATGCCATTACGCCAACATCGCCCCGACCGCAACCTCTTCCTCTCTGCCGCCTCTTCAAGGGGTCGGGGATACTTCGCCGCACGACTGGTTCCGGTTAGCGGTGCCCCACCAATAACAAAGGGTGGAAGAGGCGCTTCTTTTTGTCCAGCCAAAAGGTGAGGTTTTGAGGTTCGATGGTCGTCTAGAACCATCGATAATGCTGCCCGGCTCAATGCCGAGGAGCGCGCTCACCTCGAGCAGCTGAGGGTGATCCTCCCTTCCTCGCAAGCCATCCGCAACATGTCGGAGCAGTGGCTCGTGGAGGCCGGACTAAGTCCGCGCTCTCGGGGTAGGCCGTCGTTGTCTCGCCTTGTTTTTGGATTACTGCCATATTCTAGCTTCTGACAGATTTGTTCTTTGCAGGGATGGTGAACCTGCGGTCCTTCCATGACTCGAGTGCTCCGAGGGGACCGTCTCCGCGCTCTCCGGCGGTCTCTGGCGGGCGAGGTAGCTCCCGCGCCTGCCAGATTGAAGAGGCGCCCAGGAAAAAGGCGAAGGCCAGGGCGTGGTGAACACAGACGCCGCGTGCACATGCGCCGAGGCGTCCGAGCGGGAACCTCCACCTGCCGAGTCGCCCGACCGGCGGCCGGGAAGGGCCGGCGTCCTCCAGCCATGAAGGACTGTGCGGGTCACGTCGGGGAAGGATCACCGTTCCTTTCCGAGTGATGGGGAGGTCCTTCGGGCCGCTAAGCGACCCTCTCGTGGCGGTGGCATGGTCATCCCGAGGGGACAAGGTGTGGGTCGGGAGAGCCCTCGGCCACTTCCTCGGGCGCTTCATCCCGACATGGCTCGGGATGTGTACACGCTCCTGGCGCTGCCAAGTCGCCAAGTCGGTGTTGTGGGTAAGCACCGTCCCGCCTGTATCTTCTTGGCTGAGCTCTCGTCATCACTTGCAACTTTCTTTCTCCTTGTGCAGAATCTCCACTACACCACGGCCCTCCTCGACCGTGCATGACTCGGCCGCTTGGTGCATGGTCCGGGCGGCGCAACAGGTTGCGCCGCCACCGAGGAAGCCCGAGCGGGTCGGGACCAGGCGGTTCTTCGCCGAGCAACGGGCGGCAGATATGGGCGCGGAAGTCGCACGTCTGACTGCCGAGCTCGAGGCCGCCTCGGCGACAGAGGCCGGACTGCAGAAGCTCCTCCGGACGGAGAGGCTGGAGAACCGCCTCCGGTCGAAGGAGGCTTCGGAATTGGCCGCCAAGCTGACCTCGAGGGAGGCCGAAGGCCGCCAGGGAAGCCCTGGCCGCGGCGGAAGGGAGTCGGCCGGAGAAGGACCGGGAGGCAGTCGACGCTTACAAGAAGTCGGAGGGCTTCCTCCTCGGCCTGGACCGGACGGGCCGGGTATCGTACGAGTACAAGGTTGCCACTGCCCGGTTCGAGCATGTCCTCCGTGCTCAATGGTCGAGAGAATCCCTTCGCCTCATGCCCCGAAGATCATGGGGTGGACATGCTGCGAGGTTCCCTTCGACGACAGCCTTCCCGAAGCTGCGGCCTGAAGACCTCTTTTCTTCTTTTTGGAGGGTCTTCCCTTGTTTTTGTAATACTTCTTTCCCCACTAGGGGCCCATTTTGTAATCCAAAACTTTTTGGTAATACAAATTTGCCTTCTTAATACAATCTTCGACTTCTTTCCAATGGCCTGAGTCTGGTATTGACTTACTTCCGTTTTGTCCTTAGACAAAATATTTCTTAAGGTTCTGGACGTTCCAAGTCCTCGGGAACTGCTGCCCAGTCATAGTCGCGAGCCGGAACGTTCCCGGTCGGACTACCTTGATTACTCGGTAGGGGCCTTCCCACTTAGGTGCAAGCTTGCCCCTTGAGTGAGCGGGGTCGCTTACTTCCGCCTTGCGTAG
Source organism: Musa troglodytarum (assembly GCA_023547065.1). Classification (NCBI taxonomy): domain Eukaryota; kingdom Viridiplantae; phylum Streptophyta; class Magnoliopsida; order Zingiberales; family Musaceae; genus Musa; species Musa troglodytarum. Next base: position 54,590,968 of record CP097511.1, read on the forward strand.
GACTAAGTCACCCATTCCGAGGGGTCGAGGGAGCACCTTCTTGTTGTAACTCCGGCAACACTTCGTATGCGCCAACATTTTTACGTGCGCGTTGGCCTGCGTTCTTCTAGCGGTCTAGGCCAGCCCGAACTCCACTGGGCCGAGGTGGATTCCTCATAATTCTCCACCCGGAATGTTGGGATGCCCAACTCGGCTGGTAGGCCTGCTTCCACGCCGAATGCAAGACTGTAGGTGGTCTCGCCCGCGGCCGGCTTCGGGGTAGTCCGCAGAGGCCATAGGATGTTCTGGTGCTCGACGTCCCAGCTCGTTCGGGGTTCCAAAGTCCCTTTCCTAAGTCCATCCAGGACAGATGGGTTGGTCACCTCAGCGAGCCCGTTGGTCTGGGGGTGGGCCACCGAGCTAAACCTCAACTGGATGTGATAAGTCGCGCAGAACTCCAAGAACCGAGTCTTTGGCGGGGTTCCGCGTTATCGATGATGATAACGTTAGGCGGAACCGAATCGGGTCACAATGTTCTTCCATATGAACTTCGACCCGTTTAATAATGGTTGCCAGGGCTCGGCTTCCACCCATTTGGTGAAATAATCTATCCCCACGATGATATGTCTCCGCTGGCCGGACGGCAAGAGATCCATTCCCCATTGAGCGAAGGGCCAGCGCAATCCATGGAGGCGGACCGCAGGGACGCGAGGCGCGGCGCGCTGGCGGCAAGTGTCGCACCGCCGCACGAAAGCCTTGGCGTCTCGGTGCAGCGTAGGCCGCATAGCCGCCGCAGATATTTTGAAGGCCGAGTTCGCCGCCCATGTGCTCCCCACAAATCCCGCCGTGGACCTCGGCGAGAATTACTCCGCCTCGCCGGGATCTAAGCATCGTAGTAGGGGTGGGAAAAGCGACCTTTGTAGAGCCGGTCGCCAATTTCACGATCACGCTGGGTTGCGGAGCCGCCGTGCCTTGACCTCGTCCGGCGAGATCCTCGCGTTTGTACTTGATGCTTCCCGAATCCACGTGGGTGGGGTGGTCGACTCGGGGTCCCCGATCTCCATGATGGCCACCGACCGGTGTGTCGACTCTTCGACCTCGGGATGTTCCTCCGAGTCGGCTCGAGGCCAATTTCGCGAGCTGGTCGCGCTCGTTCGGGACTCGCACCCGGGCCAGTGAAGCGTGGAAAGTTAGAAGTTTGGGCTTTTACCTCGGTCGGATATCCTGGACATGGTCGAGTCCCGCGTCCGATACTCTCCACCAACTTGCTCGGCGACAAGTTGGGAATCGTGAGAATGTGGATTGCTCCTAGTTGCATCTCGGCCAAAGCGGAGGCACGCCACAGCGCCTCGTATTCGGCCTCATTGTTTGTGGCCGCGAAACCGGCGGAGGAACGCTCAAAGCGTGTCCGTCGGGTCCTCGAGAATGAGCCGGCACGCTCCCTAGAGCCGAAGACCCATCCACGTGCAGCATCAAGTCTCGGTGGATTTGCTCAACGCTCTCGGCCGGTGGTGTCAACTCCGAGATGAAGTCGGCCAAGGCACAGGCCTTGATGGTCGTTCTCGACTTGTAGCAGAGGTCGAACCTCGGATAGCTCCACCGACCACTTTAGGAGGCATACCTTTCGTCGAACTTAGAAAGAACTTGACGCAGGGGTTGGTCGGTCAATACCTCAATCGTATGGGCTTGGAAGTAGGGGCGTAGCTTCCGAGCCGCGAGAATAAGTGCCAATGCCAGCCTTTCAATGGGAGGATAGCGCTGCTCCGGCCCTCGCAGCTCGTGGCTGGTTTAGTAAATTGTGTGTTGCGCATTGGGGGCTACATTCACAAGCACCGAGTTCACTGCATACTGAGATGCCGCCCGGGTAGAGGGTAAGTTTTTCCGCGATCAGGGTAAGTCGGGGTAGCTCGGATAAGTCTTTGCCGCGTGAAGGCTTCGGCCGTCCATTGGAAGTTCTTTGGGTCCTTGAGGACTCGGAAGAAAGGAAGGCACTTATCTCCCGACCGGGATAGAAACCGGGACAGAGCCGCTATCCTTCCGTTAAGGCACTGCAACTCCTTTACTGTACTCGGAGATCTCATGTCGGTGAGAGCTCGGATCTTCTCGGGGTTGGCATCAATTCCTCTCTCGTGTATGATAAACCCGAGGAACTTCCCCGATGTCACGCCGAAGACGCACTTGGCCGGATTAAGGCGCATCCCGTGTCTTCTCAGCGTAGAGAAGGTTTCCCGCAAGTCGTCGAGGTGTGCAGCCCCTGTGCGACTTTTCACGATCATATCGTCAACGTATACCTCCATGTTTCGCCCTATTTGCCGGCGAACACCTATTCACCATCCTTTGGTAGGTGGCGCTGCATTCTTTAACCCGAATGGCATCACTTCGTAAGTAGGCTCCTTGGGGTGTGTGGAAGGTCGTATGTTGCCGATCCTCGGGGGCCATCCGGATCGGTTATGGAGTAGGCGTCCATAAAGGAGAAGCGGGCGTACCACTGCGGTTGAGTCGACGGTTGGTCGATCCTGGGTAGAAGCAATCCTTGAGCAAGCACGATTTAGATCGGTGTAGTCAACACACATCCTCCGGCTTCCATTAGGCTTCTTGGCGAGGACTACATTGGGACAGCCATCGAGGGTACCGGACCTCCTCAATGAAGTCGGACGCCAAGAGCACAGCCGACTTCCTTCGCACGGCTTGTTGGCGCTCGAGGGATCGAGGCCGGGTCTCTGTCTCACCGAGCGTGGAAATGTGTAGATGGTGTTGGGCGACTTGGTCGATTCGGGAGGTCGGCTGTCGGCGAAGACATCGGCGCTTTCTGGAGGAGGCGATGGCTGCGCCGCTCTTGATTATCCAGTCCGGGCGATCCCGACTGTCCGTCCGGGTCGGTCATCCTGCGTGAATATCAACCGCCGGGTTTGTCGGCTCAGATGCTCGGTCGGCCGCGTCATGAGGTCTTCAAGGCGGTTCGGCCTCTTCCTCTTACCCAGAGGTCGCCGTCAAGTAACACCGTCTGGACTCTGAGATCTCCCGCACCTCCGAGTCCGGCCGTGGGGAACTTCAGTCCGGTGGTATGTGGATAGAAACGGCCCTTAGCTGTTGAGGTGGGTCGGCCCGGGATGGCGTTATGTCTGTGAGGAAGGTCGACCACCGGAAAAGTTACCAGGGTTTTGGCCTTCGGGAATCCCGAGGTCAATGGTAGGGTTACCGCCCCTCGCGGCGAATCGAGTCGCCGATGAAGCCGGTGGCGCCGAGTGCAAAGGCTTGTGGCTTCGCCCAACTTCGAAAGGCCTCGAAGTAGAGGATGTCGGTAGAGCTGCGATGTCGACCATAATCCTTCGGACTGCGTTGGCAATTCGGGCCGACACCACCAGCGCATCGTCATGCTCTGTTACTCCCATATCCCCCGAGGGAATGTGATCTCGGCTCGGAGGGAGGTGATATTCCGATCGCAACGGCTCGGGCGTAAGCCCTTCGACCCGGCGCTATGTCCTCCGGCCGGGTCCCCGGTGATCACGTCGATGTGTTGCTCGACCGGGCCTTGGGCGCATGGATGGTGCCGCGGATCTTTGGAGGTATTGATCGAGGTGACCTCTTGGATCGGCTCTTCAATTTGTCGCTTACCGTAGCATTGCTCCGTGTCATGTCCGCTTTTGCCGATGGAAGCGGCAATAGTGCTATCGGCCCGGTATCGCCGCCCTTCATGCAGGGGCGGCCTGAGCATTCCCCGTTCCTTTATCTGGAGGAATATTTGCGTCCGAGACGCTTTCAAGGGGGGAGGTGGTGGCTCGGGCCCGTATGGGTCGGGATGGCCCATGCGGCGCCCTTGGTGAGGGGCCTCTCGCCTAGTTGTCGTTCCCGATCGGGATGGATTAGGAGGCCCCTCGTTCTTCCTTCCTCCCGACATCCGGGACTCGGCGCCCACGTATTGACTTCGCCGTGAAACATTTCCGCGATGGACGCGGGGTCGCCTCCACCAAGGACCAGAGGAACCTCGACGGCCGCAGCCCCATCATGAATGCCCGCACCAATAACGATGGGTGAGCATCCGATAACTCCCGCATTCTCGTGGTGAACCTTCGCACGGCGGAGAGGGGTTCGCCCTCCTTTTGCTTCAAACCCGTGAGGAGCGCCGTAAGGCTTTGGTCGCGCAACGCCAAAAAGCGAGCTCAAGTCCTTGGCGAGCTGTTCAAAGGATGTTACCGACCCGCTTTTTAATGTAATCGCATCATGTACGTGGCGGATCCTTTCAACGTGGTGGGAACGCCCGCACATCAAGGCGCCCAAGGTTCCATAGAGGGCCATTTGAGCCCGGAAGGCGCGACGCGATCGCCGATCACCGACTCCATCATAAAGGTCGATGGAGGGGAGACGGAAGTTCAAGGGCACCGGGTATTCCCGCATGTCGCGTAACGGGACTCCTGGGACACTTCTCTCGCTTCTTTGGACTTGCGACGCCCCTTTGAACCTCCTCCACGCCGGCGATGGACCTGACCGAGCCCGAAATAGGTCCGCTGAAGTTCAAGACACCGCCTCGAAGTTCAGCGGGCGCCCAGAGAGCCCGGCTCCCCGAACCCGGGCGAGGTCAGAAGATGGTACCGCAGACGCACGTGATGCCGGTAAGAGGTTCCGCCTTTGGAGGGTCGGCCCGCCTCCCCGAGTAGGCGAGGAGGACACCGACAAGATTTGCCGTGGTCCGACTCGCTGGGAAAGGTCTCGAAAAGCCTCCACCGTGACGGTGGGGAAGCGGTGGAACTCGACTTGGCGGGGTAGAGCCCGGCCGCCGCTAAATATATTCCAAAGAGCGATCTATGGTTGCGGCAGATCGCCTCTCCGGGGTTCGAGGTTCGCGGGACTCCGCCGAGGTGCCACCGGAAACGACCTTTCGCCCATGTGTCGTTAAGGGCGGAGCAGTAGTCCTTCGGCGCAGGGGCCCTCCTTCTAGCGCCAACTGCTAGGGGAAACAACTTTATACCGCGGATTCGGGCGCACGCGCGAAATTCGAAACCGGGGTCGCCTCGACGGTTCGGGCCCGCCGATGGCTCTCGCCCCGCCTCCCGACCGGCTCCACCGAAAGGCGGCGGCACGCTCCGGACGCCGAACGAGACTCGCAGAAGGCGGGTCGGATGCCCGCCCACCCTCCGACGCCTAAGTCGGGCCGCCCGTTCCGAGTTCCCCAGAGAGAATTGCGGGGGTGTTCGAGTCTACTCACCTCTCGGAGTGTTCTTGGAAAGAAGAGGTTCAGAGAAAAAAGATAGATCCTGATGATGATGATGATGCCTATGATGCCTCCCCCAGTCTTACCTGTTCGGCTTAAATAGGTCGGACGGAGGGCATGCTTCCGACTGTCTGCCAGGTGGCGTATGGGCCTGACCTCGCAGGTCGGTGCCGTGGTCAACTTGGCGGGTAGTTGGGGCGATGCTGAGGAGAAGTGACGTCGGGCGGTCAAGTCGTGGGCATAATGGAGCGCAGGAGGGGCGATGACGTCATCCGGGTGTACGGTCGAAGACCAAGTGTCTCGTCATACTTAATACCCCTATCAGGATCCAAATCAATCAAACCATCATTCCTCTTAGGCTCTAGCTTTTCTGTATTACCGATATATGCAAATGCCAAATTCATCTCAGTCATACCTAATGAAGATTCACTACCTTTGTAACCATTCCTTATTCATTATCATTAATTTTTATTAATTTTAGAGAATATAACCATTCTCATTAAAGTTCATCATTTATTGTGATTTAAATATTTTAATTTTTATTCATTAGAAATAAAATTATTATTATTAAATTTTTTATTCATTAGTATTAAAATTCTTAATCATGGTCCAAACGTTACAAACTTGAATTAATTCTTAAACGTTATGAATTTAATAGTAATAAATGTTCTTGATAGAAGAACATCACGTTTTTGTTCCCTTGGTTCTATCTTTCTTTTAAGTCTTTAAGATTTCCTACACCATCTAAAATGAAAGTTCTGAGCCAAGAAGAGTCGAAATACTAAGAGAAATCATTGTAGAAATTTCTTGACAACAATGACCAAAGGTATGCAATTTTCGTTTCCGCACTAGCTTTCTTGTGTTTCTATTATGGTGATTTAGAAACACATTTTATTTCTTAAATTTTCTCACAACCTCATCTTGGAATCTATTCGTATATGCATATACAGATAATTAATTATTGTTAGGACTTTTGTGGCCGGGCCTGGTGTCGCGGTGCTGGTTCGGTCCGACGCAAGGGTCGCCTCATCGAATCTCCAGCCGAGGCCGACGTTGGTCGGGAGAAGGCGATCGTCCGCTCGGCAGTGGCTCCTTCATCCAGGTGGCCATCTCGCCGCATGCCCCTCGGTTCTGATATGGTCGGGTCGGATGCTCCGCCCCACCCCTCCGACGCTCAAGTCAGTGACGGATGGGAGTGAGTGAGTGTTTCATAGAGAGAGAGAGATAGAGAGAGATCCTTTGACCGCCGAGGTCTCAAGTCAATGCCGCACCTCTCCGCGATGGAAGGTCGGTCGCCATGCAACAATGGGAGCTCAGTGCGCCATGTAGTGAGGAGCTCGGTGCCGCCATGCGGCGAGGAGCTCGGGTCGCCACGGCGTGGGAACTCGTGCCATGCGTGATGGGAGCTCGGTGCCGCCATGCGTGGGAGCTCCGTGCCGCCATGCAGCGATGGGAGCTCTGGTGCCGCCATGCGTGAGGGGAAGATGGTGCGGCGAGGGGAGAGTGGTGCTATGCGAGGGGGAAGGTGGTCGCATGCGGCGAGAGAGTGGCTGAGAGAGTCTTCTTCCCCTCCTCCTCCTTCCCCTCCTCTTCTTCTCCTCCTCTCCCTTCTTCCCCTCCTCCTCCTTCTCCTCCTGAGTGCTGGTTCATTCCCCCCCCCTTTTTTTTGTCCCCTTCACCTGTCTTTCCCATTCGGCCTAAATAGGTCGGATGGCATGCTCGATCACGTGCGTGGGTGGGATACGGACTGACCCGTGGGTCGGCACGTGGTCAACTTGGCGAGTAGTTGGGGCATAGCAGAGGAGAAGCGACGTCGGGCGATCAAATCGTGGGATTAATGGAGTGCAGGAGGGGCAATGACGTCATCCGGGAGTACGGCCGAAGACCAGGTGTTACGTCATTTTTAATACCCCTAACAATTATAAAAAAATTTCCCTCTACTTATATGAATATGTTAGGAGCACTATCTTGAATACACGATCAATTGAACAATTAAATCACAATCGAGCACATAAGAACACTAGTAATTTTTTACGTGAAAAACTCCGAAGAATAAAAATAACGAGACCTCTCCTAATCTAAATCAAAATCTTCACTATAAAAAATATTGTTCACAATGGTAAAGATCCACAAACGAATTTGTTTGTGATTACCATATCTAAACACAATCTTTACCATTCAAATTAAAGAAATACTAATCTACAACTTGCTCACCAAAAATTAGCTAAATCGAACCACAAATGACAGTCCAAATGCTGAATGAGATGAAACCATTCGATGCAGAAAACCAACAACATAGTCTTCATTAAACCAGCAAAAGTGATACTTAAAAAAATACCTCCAAATCTAATCTTCACTGTTTAGAATGCACGACCAAAAGTCTTATTAACTAAATCCAACAGTTGAATACTGTCGAGGAGTCGAAATAAATCAATCGGTGATAGAATAATAAGTGAACAGTTGATATCAAAACCCTACGAAGGAGACCTCCAAAATATCATGAGTGTCTCAAAATATAACTCTAATTAACTTAAGCGTATGGATCAAAATATTTATTGTTGGGTTTTCTCAAAAGGTTTGGATGATGCCACCACCAGCCACGATTCATATGATTCATAGGGCAACGAGAAAGAAGGAGAAGGACCATTTGCAAAGTTCTCAAAAGTCGACACAAGAAGGTGTTTCATGTTCATGTCTTTGGCACAGCCATGATCACCACCCACCCGGTTTCTTATTCCACTATTTTTCCCGATTGCATGCTACCTTTCATCATTAAAGTGAGACGATGAACATGATCGACTCCACCAGTTCACGAAAGCGATTCTGGAGGTCACACTCCGTCATCCATTGACCAGACCGAAGCTGATGCTGCATGACTAAAAGTCACACGCACAGTCTTCAGACTCGTTCTTCCTGTTCACATCGGTCATACACGGCAAGAGATGGACAACCACTGTGCATGTCGATGAGCCGAGAAGACAAAGCGTCGATCTTTGTTTGCGTTTAATTCGAAGCGGAGAGTCGTCTTGACCGATCCTTTCCCTCGTGCTCTCGGACTTGCAATGCTTTGAGGTTGGTCTGGTCCGTCAACAGATCCCTCCAAGCTCATCTCTTTCTCTCTTTAATTCTTTAATCGGAGCCACTGCTGCATAAATGCACTGCCAACCATTCATTCCATCCCATCACAAGCCGGCTCTCATTCCCACTGCAGGTGGAAGACATCTAACGCAGAGAGAGAGAGAGAGAGAGAGAGAGAGATGGCAGCTCTTGGAGTGCAGATTTTGCGGTCGTGTTCATCGTCTCGTCCAAGATTTCATGCTAGCCTTTATCCCTCCGCCGATTTCAGAACGAGAAGCGTCTACCTTCAGAAGCTAAACAACAAGATCGCAACCGAGGACCTCAAGCTGAAGCAGGAGACCGCGGCCACCGAGGAGGCACCGGGTAACGAGGGCCAAGGGTTGGTGGTCGCCAAGCTTCTTGCCATAGCCGAGGCTGTCGCTGACAGAGCCAACATGCACGCGATCATCGGAGCGCAGAGGAACAACTGGAATCACCTCCTCACCAACTCCATCAACTCCATCGCCCTCGTCGGCTCGCTCATGGCGGGAGTCTCATCGATGCCGGTGGGAGGTGCAACGCCGCAGCTGCTGCCGCTGAAGATAGCGTCCGTGCTGCTGCTCAGCACGGCCACCGGACTGATGCTGATCGTCAACAAGATTCAGCCTTCCCAGCTGGCCGAGGAACAACGAAAGGCGACGTGGATGTGGAAACAACTCGAGAGATCGATCCACGACGCCCTCTCCCTGCGAGCTCCCGCCGAGTCGGACGTCGACGACGCCATGGACAAGGTGCTCGCTCTCGAGAAGGCGTATCCCCTCCCTCTGCTCCCCGGAATGCTCGACAAGTTCCCGGAGAAGGTGGAGCCCACACGGTGGTGGCCGAAGCTACGCCAAAGGCAGACGGAAACGCAGCGCGGGCGCAGGAACGGAGCAGAGGGGAGGAATGGTTGGAGCGAAGAGCTGGAAGAAGAGATGGCGGGCCTTCTCAAGGTTCTGAAGCTGAAAGACGAGGAACAGTACGTGACGCTGGGGAAGGCGGCCTTGAACATCAACAGGGCTTTAGCCACCGCAGGACCGATATTCGCCGGCCTCGCCACCATCGGATCTGGATCGATAGGCGCCTCGGCTCTGGGGCCGCTGCCGGCGCTGCTTGCGGTGGCGGGAGGGTCGCTGGCGGCCGTGGCGAACACGCTGGAGCATGCGGGGCAGGTGGGTATGGTGTTCGAGCTGTTCCGGAACAATGCCGGCTTCTACCGGTGGCTGCAAGAGGAAATCGAGGCCAATCTGGGGGAGGAAGATGTGGAGAAGAGGGAGAACGGGGAGCTGTTCAAGCTGAAGCTGGCTTTGCAGCTCGGAAGGAGCCTCGCCGAGTTCGGAGACTTCGTGCCGTATGCGACCGCCTCATGCAAAGAAGAAGACATCAAGGTGTGTGCCGGGAAGCTGTTCTAAGTCCAACATCAAATATTTACTGATGCCAGAAGAATATTATTCCTCTTTTTAATCTTTATTTCGAAGATGAACAATTTGTGGAAAAAAAAAAGATTAAATCAGATTTTAAAAAAATTCATGATTGTCGTATTATAAAATAATTAATTTATTAATTTTATAATAAGCATCCTCGATTAAATACCTTACTATATATATATTATTGAGCCTCAAGTGAGGAGGCTTTATGTTTTGCTTTGATAAATTGATTGCTATTTTTTATTATACCATTAAGTAGAATCATATAAAAAGACATCCTAATCACTCCATTAAATCTTAAATTGAAGCTTTAACAACTTGATATTTCTATATCATAAAATTGATAAAGATATTCATGGATATATTTCTATTTCCAAACTAAAGCTCTCTTCAAAATATTATTTAAATATCTTCGAAATAGACTTATCTCAAAAAGTATAATTTAAGGTGAGAGTGTTAAAATTTAAAATATAATTTATAAAAGATTTTAAATTATTATTTTTTTATCTTATCTTTTAAATAAATTGATTAGATAGAATTATAGAAATAGGGTCTCTTGGTTTATTGGTAACTTTTCTTTTAAATAAGTTGATTAAATAGAGTTATAGGGATAAGAAACTTTTGATTTAAATTATATTTTACACCTATAAATAGATGATATCTGATTTTTACAGGCTAAGTCCAAGAATAGTTCAATCTCTTTATAATTTTTAAAAAAATATTTAATACTTTTTCACCTTAATTTTTTTAATTTGATTTTATCTTGAGCTAATAATATTTTATTTATATTATCTAAAAAAGTACCTGTATGTGAACTCTCTCTCTCTCTCTCTCTCTCTCTCTCTCTCTCTCTCTTGACAAAACCATGTGAAAGGAAAACACCACCTGACCCATGAAGATTCTAAATAAGTTGATTAAATAGAGTTACAGGGTTAAGAAACTTTTGATTTAAATTATATTTTACACCTATAAATAAATGACATATACATATATTCAGGTTTATAGGGCTAAGGTCCAAGAATAGTTCAAGATCTTTATAAAAAAAAAAATTAAAAAAAAATTAATATTTTTTCACCTTAATTTTTTTTTAATTTGAGTTGATCTTGAGCTAACAATATTTTATTACTATTATCTAAAAAATGGTACCTGTATGTGAAGTCTCTCTCTCTCTCTCTTTCTCTCTCTCTCTCTCTTGACAAAACAATGTGAAAGGAAAACACCACCTGACATTTGACTTGTGAACTTGTGATTTGACATCGGCTTCCTCTTCTTTAATCTCAAGTTGGTGCCACAAAACCTGTGCTGATGCGGAAGTGACCGAGTGGTCTCAGCTTCCATTGCGTTTAAACATATCTTGACATCAGCTTTGCTTGTCACCTCCATGTAAACTCTCGTTGTTTGATCGCTAATGTTGTTGTGGCATCCGAAGAGAAGAACAACAATGCTGACAAATTATGAAAAGTAATGAATTAGAATAAAAGTATTAAAACTAGTTCAAAAGTGCATGATGACTTGAAACCAGATAGCGCTTTGCTTCTGTCACCTCACTGTAAACTCTCATTGTTTGATCCCTAATGTTGATGTGGCATCCGAGAGATTCATGTTCCACAAACTTGGAGATGCAAACAAGAAGAAGAACAACAATGCTGAGATGCTTTACTTGCCCATTAAATTAAGAAAATGGTGATCGAGGATGCTTCTTTACGTGTGTCCGCGTGCAACAAGGCCTTCTTGACGCAGGTAAACAAGTTATTGCCAGTATAATAATGAAGACGAACCTTGGAGATTGCCTTGCTTATCTAAAGCAAAGGTTTTGCAATAAAAAATAATATTATAATTTCAAAAAGATAAGAATCCTGTTATTACAGAATAATTCTTTGTGTATCAAAATGGGTTTCTTATCAAAAGTAAATATTAATCAGAATATCATAAACAACAGAACAATGAATCAGTCACAAAGTGAAACCAAATTTTTATATGAAAAAGTCAATACGAGAAAAATCACGGGACCGTAGTCTACTTCAAACTTTCACTATCGCCAATAATAATAATAGGTTTATAATAAGTCTTCTCTAAAATGACAAGATGATCATAATAATATCAAGACCACATATCTTGGCTCAAAAATAATATATCATCATCACATGGATATATCTCATTGTTTGATCCTGATGTGGCATCCGAGAGATCTATGTTCCACGAGCTTGATCATGCAGACAAGAAGAAGAACAACAATTCTGATGCTTTATGAGCCCATTAAATTAAGAAAATTATGATCGAGGATACTTCTTTACTTGTCTGTATGTAACAAGGCCTTCTTGATATAGGTAAACAAGGTATTACCGGTACAATTGATAGAGTGAAGTGTAAAAGCAAAAGCACACATCGATTAGTTTCATCCGATATCCATATATATATGTTTAGATGAGAGAATTTTTCTTAACTGAACAGCGAGATTTTCTTGTGTAGTTAGGAAAATCTCATCTGTTTAGCAACATAAAATAATATCACTTTGTTATCATAACGTTTTATAAGCTTTCCATTTTTTGAAGCTGAATACCTAATTCATTTCTTCTCGATAATTTTAGAAGGACAAGAATTGATCTTTGTAATCTGTCGTAGGGATTAACGGGTAATGTAATGGTAAAAATAAATGAATCGGATTAAGAAAAATAATAAATTTTAAAAATTTTAAAAATAAAAAAAGAAGTTCAAAAGTGCATAATAACCTAAAATCTTGAACCAATATCTCATCCCTATGTATGGCAATATTAGTAGGGATGAAATGGGTTTCACTCACAAAATAGAGAAAGAAATAGATCTTTCTCGAAGGAAGTTGGGTACTCTTGCATAGATGCGAGTAATATTCCATCAATCAAAGATTCTTTTCTTAAATTTGAAAGGGGGTTTTGTTTAGCTTTCTTAATTCTTCAATATTTCCATCTAAAGATTTGGTTAATATTATCTTTCTTACGAGCATCAACACAACATATAAGTCTCTCCCATCAATTCTAAGTTAACAAATGTTAGAATCTAATTACGTGGTATACTGACTCATAATAATCATTAACATAATGACACATGTAATTTAAATTTAAAAATAATTTAAGGTCAATTTTAGCCTCTGTGAAGCCCTTTTGGTTTATTTGTGTCTAAAATAATCTCTATATTTTTGAAAACATAGTATATAAGCCTCTCTCTTCAAGTTTGAGTTAATAACCATTAGAGTTTACTTATGCGACATTTTAACTCATAATAAACTATTAATATAATGATACATATAATTTAATTTTTTTAAAAAAATTGAGATTGGTGAGATGAGGCGTTGTTGTGGAAGCAACCACCAGAAATAGCATCGAGCCATTACTGCCTAGCAGGGCGTCGTATCCATGTAGCCTTTCCTACGTTGACGATGAGCTCAAGAGCTTCCAGTCTTACCTAAAATAACCTATATATTTTTCAAAAAAACTTAGCATATAAGCTCATTCTGTCAAGTTTGAATTAATAGACGTTCGAATCTACTTACTTAACATGTTGACTCATAATAAACTATTAATATAATGATACATGTAACTTTATTTTTTTTTTTTTTAAATTAAGATCACCATCAATGGTGAGAGGAGGCGTTGTCATGGAAGCGACCACTAGCAATAGCACTGAGCCATTGCTGCCTAGCACGACGTCGTATGCATGTAGCCTCTCCCGTGTTGATGACAAGCTCAAGAGCTTCTAGTCTTGTCTGAGGTGGATATGTGTCAATTAGTCCAACGTTAGACACGTAGTGGTTTTCTAGTCCCTCTTCCTCCTCCTCGACATATTCATCACTATCGCCTCCCCCTTTATTCTCTCTTATGCCCCCACCCGTCACGCCTATGATGTGTATTGGGAAACCTCAGAGAGCATCATGGGTGCATCAAAAAATAAAAACAAAAACCATTCCCAAAATAGATTTTATTGGATCACCGGGCGATAATCGGGAGTATAAAACTTAAAACGACAAAACTGCATCAAGTGGTTGAGACATTCTCACTTAGGAGAGATCGCATATCTCCTAAATCATAGATCTTAGTCTGTGGGATGAAAGAGCTCTTGCAAACTCCTCTCTAGTAGTAATCTACATAGTGGATGCAGCAATGATGCACCTCTTTGCGTAGCGGGTTCACTCCTCGTGATCATACACTATCACGCGGTAACAATCAAGAGAGGAGCTGATTCTCTTATTATCCTCTCACACCAGGGAGGGGCTCACGGTTGAGAGAAAGATGGGAGGAGGAGATAGGTGGATGATAGCTATAGGGTTTAGCCTATAATCCTTTTGAGTCTCAACTCCTATTTATAGAGAGTCTCCTTTGTTAAACCTTAATAGATCTTTTTTAGTAGGTATGGGATTTTCATCTAATAATCACTGGCTTAATGGATATTGGATCTATATCCAAAAACTACTCTAAACTCTATTAGGTCTCACCCAATGGATTCATTAAAACAAGGGCTTATTGGATATCTCATATTTCAATCCTCTATTCATCGCATTGTCCAATATATGTGTGTGACCCCCTAGGCCCAATACTGAGCTGGCGGTGAGTTACACCCGTCAGAACTCCTTTCAACTCAGTAAATTATTATCTCCATAATAATTTACTCAACTCATTGACTATGGATATCCTAAGCCACTACACCATAGTCTCTAGACGATACAAGGAGATATAATCCATTTGACTTGTTTGCTCTCAGTTATCATATATATATTGTTCCTCATCCATCCAATATCCCAAAGATCGTATACCGGGTATGGTACTGTCAGGTCCATACAGAATCCATCCAAGTCTCACTCTTATTAGATTCTCCTAGAGAACTCATTCTCTCCCAATCCAACTTTTACTTTTATCAGATTCTCTCAATCTGATTGACCCTGACTAGGGTTTTGCCTGAGTAAGAATATACATGATATTTTTCTCATGATATCAAGAGTTGATAATCCTTTATTGACACTCAATTGCTTTCGTAAGATTAGCTTCCATTCCGAATGATCGCCTATACTAAATTAGAACTTCCAGACATATAAGTCTGGTATCAAAGAACTAAGTACTCAAGCAAAACATCTTTAGTGTCTCACGTTTAGATGTCAAATACATAATTAGGACTATGGAATCACTATTTGATGATAATGTATCATTAACGATCCAGCATTCCGTAAGCGAATCATTCAGTCAACCATGAAACCAGCTGCCTCCATCGTATGGATAAATATATACCAGTCAGTACGATTACCTCAATGTCCTTGAGTTATCTATGATCAGAAATATTTAAGATATGTGTTTAAAGGTGAATTGGTCTCATTATCATAATCGTATCATGATTCAATTCCTCTTGCAAAGATCTAAGGACATCACAATATATATTCATCACATAATATAAAATAAGAAAAATACTATTATTAATATTAATTAAAAAAGATTATGTAGCGTATCACATGTGTCATCACTCATGTGATTAGCTTATAGGGCACCTGTAATTAGCAACGTGGTGGTCCAACTTTCCTTAACCTTCACCTATGGCCTCTCCTACCTCTATCTCTTCGTCTTTGTCTGTTGCTACAGCCTCCTTCGCTTCCTCTTCCTAATAAGATGAACCTTAATCTCTTTTTAAACTTAAATTATAAGTATCATTATATGAATGATTTATTGAGATTCAGCATGTCACGTAAGTAGATTACAATATCCATTAACTCAAACTTGATATGAGAATCTTAGATGTTGTATTTTTGTAAATATAAAAATTATTTTAGACATGATTAAAATATAACGGATTAAGTGGTCCATGATCAAAATTATAGGGGCTAAATTGGGTCTTAATTCTTTTTTAAAATTTAAATTATATGTCTCATTATATTAATAATTTATTATGAATCAACATGTTATGCAAGTAGATTATAATATTTGTTAACTCAAACTTGATAAATGAAACTTATATATTATGCTTTTTAAAATATAAAGATTATTTTTAGATACGAGGAAATTTAATCATACGAGCTTAAGTGATCAATGGATAAAAATATATAATTATACGTATCATTATATTAATAATTTATTATGAATCAACATGTCACATAAACAGATTATAATATTTGTTAACTCAGACTTATGTATTATATTTTTAAAATATAAAGATTATTTTAGATATGAGTAAATTTACTAAAATTTAGATACAAGCTTAAGTGATCGATGGATAAAAATATATAAACTAAAATAGATCTTAATCCTAATAAATTAATGTATCATATGATAAATAAAAAATTATATATAATATGCTGGATGATGACGAGCGAGTCCTAAAGCCGCAAGTACAAATGGATAAATGGAACGTGCACGAACCACACGTTTCCACCGGTGGCTGCTCCGAGTCTGGACCCGGAATATTCTGAGTTTATTCCTAAATCCCCCAGTAATCCTTCCAACGTATCCCACTAATAGCAGCCGGTGGTCATCCCACCACCCAAATCGTGTGGGAATCGAAGAGCACCACCGCGGAATATAATCCACGACACCGCATCTTCCCATCCTCCTCCGTAATATTCCCTCGGCATCTTCCTTCCTATAAATACCTCGCGCCGATGGATCCTCCGCCGGAGCTCCCACCATTCCCCCGCGCTCTCTTCCCTGGGCCATGGCCGGCAACGTCGTCGTGGTGTTCGACTTCGACAAGACC
This sequence comes from Musa troglodytarum, assembly GCA_023547065.1. Taxonomy (NCBI): domain Eukaryota; kingdom Viridiplantae; phylum Streptophyta; class Magnoliopsida; order Zingiberales; family Musaceae; genus Musa; species Musa troglodytarum. The sequence continues at coordinate 54,607,384 of CP097511.1, forward strand.
ATCATCGACTGCGACAGCGACAACTGGGTCATCGACGACCTCGGCGGCACGCAGCTGTTCGACCGGCTGCTCGAAACCATGCCGTGGAACTCCGCCATGGTATCTTCTCTTTCGCACGTTCGTGAGAGGAGGAGCCCGTTTGTTTCGAGCGCTCGTCATCGGTTTCTTGCTTTGGCCTCAGGATAGGGTGATGCGGGAGCTCCATTCGCGGGGAAGAACGGTCGAAGATATCACGGCGAGCCTGAGGAGGGCTCCGTTGCCCGCCCGCACCATCGCTGCCGTCGAGGCGGCTTACGCTCTTGGGTATGCGCTCCGCTTCTCGATGATCGACACGCTCCGCCTCCTTCCCGTTGTCACGTCTGTGTTCTCAGGTGCGAGTTGCGGGTCGTGAGCGACGCCAATAGATTCTTCATCGACACCATTCTCGACCACCATGGACTGGCGAGCTATTTCTCGGAGATCAACACGAATCCAGGCTACGTCGACGAGGAAGGAAGGCTCCGAATCCTCCCTTACCATGACTTCCAGACTTCCTCCCATGGCTGCGCTCTCTGCCCGCCCAATATGTGCAAGGTGAGTTCTGCCAAACACAGCTAGATCGTGTCTTCTGATCCCTCCTTGTCGTCTCACGCTGCTGCCGCCCAGGGTGCGATCATCGAGAGAATCCGAGCGTCGGCATCTCTCGAAGGGAGGAAGCGATTTATTTACCTGGGCGACGGAAAGGGAGACTACTGTCCCGCACTCAGGCTGAGCGAGGAGGACTACGTGATGCCGAGGAAGAACCATCCCGTGTGGGAGCTTATTCTCGCCGATCCTCGTGCCCTCAGAGCAGAGATCCACGGATGGGGAGACGCGGAGGAGCTCGAGGAGGTCTTGCTTCGACTCATCGGCGACTCCATCTCGGCCCGTGGCAGCGACGCCAACCGGCTGATCTCAGCCGACTGCAAGTTTCAGACGTCGATGCCACCACTGTCTTCCCGCGAGGCTTTACCCAAACCTCTTCGCGTTCCTAACTAAACGTAGGTAGCGATCGAATGCGGTCAAAGACCATGCTGCGTTGATTTTGGATGTCTTCGTCTCCTCGATTCGGAATAGAAAATGATAATAATGCCTAGAATTGTACGTCAAGCGTCGTTCTCGTTTGCGTGTTGACATCGAGCGGCGGCGGCGCTAGCACCGCCGAGGACTTCGATGACGTTATCTTTCCTTCGATGACGTCAGCACGCCTTCCCCATGCTTCGATTTTTGTGGGGCCCATCTTCCCAGTTGATGTCGTGTGCCTCGTGCCGCTGGTCAACTCGTGTTCCCTGTCTCGTTGGACCCTCGATCACGGCTGGTGGGGCCGAGCGCTGAGCTGACGTCAGCGGTCCACACGACGTCAGCAGTGCGTGGTTCGCGGGAGGCTGTGTTTCCTGACTTGTCGGAGACAGCAAACCGAAACCTCCGGCCGACCTACGACGGTTGCGAAGGCTGCATGACTAGTAAGTACGCGTCGCTGCATACGTACGCGAATACGGTTGCCGAAAGGGAGCGAGCTCCGTCGCCCGGCCTTGGTAGCTCTCCGAAGGCCTTGGCAGCATGAACGATAGCCCCGATCAGGGGTCCTCTCGTCGGCGCAATCGCAAGCATAAGCTCCCGCATCCTGGGTTGCCGCCGCGGCCGCCTCCGCGTCCTGGGTTGCCGCCGCGGCCGCCTCCGCGTCCTGGGTTGCCGCCGCGGCCGCCTCCGCGTCGTGGGTTGCCGCCGCTGCTGCCGAGGCCACCGCGGCCGCCGAGGGGCTCCTCGGCGCCCTCTTCCGACGTCCAGCGGCCACCTCAAATCTCTTCAACTGGTGTGCGCAATGTTCTCCCTCCCACCGTTCTTCCCTTTTTTCGTCCTTTTCTTTCTAATTTTTAGGGTGTTCCACCCCAAGAACTGGTAGTTCTTGGGTCGTTTCTTGATGTCGAGCATGTGTGTCTTGGAAGTATGGTCGATCTATGCATTGTCCGAGTTCGCATACGGTGGGACTGTCATAGGTAATGGGCGAACGGTTGATTGGTTTTCACGGCCCTCGTCATGCTGCAAAATGGAATTTCAATCGGATTCGTTGCCCTTCGTTTGGAACCATCCGCAGTTCATATGCTTTCTGGAATCGGACGCAGAGCGTCAAGAACGTTTCGACCGAATCGATCCCGATGTCATTCACCACGCCTGGTCGTTCTTTCTGGTTTGTGCTTGTCGTCTGATGTGGGTCTGCTCCGGCAGTCGCTTTCTTGGACCGGGAGGGGCGTGATGCCTGGCCTTTGTTAGGTTCTGTGTGTTTCTTGGTCGTATCTTTGGTCGGTGGATGTGCTTTGCATCTGTTAACGGATGAAACCATGGTTTTAGCAGCCTTAGTTTCGAAGGTTCGGCTTTTCTTGCTGCATGTGTTGTTTCTGTGTAAGTTCTTGGTCTTTATGCAACAAGATCAGCTATTCCTGTTCGTAGAGAGTCTACACAAACCTGAAGCTCCAACTCCAATCAGATTTTGTGCATTTTAATTTACCTCTTTGGTCTGGAATGTTGAACGTATCAGTTTGGGTTTGTGATGATTTTGGTAAACGCATGATTTCTTGTTCGAAGAAGACTTGTTTTAGAATTGTTGGTTGCGGTGCTACTTGATCAATGCAACCAACCTTGACAAAGAAAGGAAATACATGAATTCTGTAGCTTCTGGGCATGGTATCTGTGTATGATTGAATCTATTCGGAAGAAAACATAAAGTGTCTTGTTGTTAACTATGTAACCCTGTTTCTATAGATTAGCCGATACAACTTTGTGTGAAGGGATCCATTTACGAAGAGAAGAACATGTTTGCCCTTATGAATATGTGACCACGAAAAGTGTTTCCGCATGACTTGTTAAAATAGAGAAAATGTCGCCTACTGTTCTGTGGATTCCAAACCTTGGTAGGTTGGCACACACGATCTAAGACATAATTTCTCTTTATTCATTTATGACAAAAGGCTAAATGACTTTGAGTGTTAGAGTTTAAACAATCTGCAATTCATTTGTTGAAGATTCACAACGTAGTTTTGGCATGATGATTCAAATCTGATGATCCTGATCCCTACTGATCCTTCTGAACATAAGGCAAACGGCAAATCATGTCGTTCTAAGGCTTCAATGAAATCATCCTACTTTTGAAAAAGAATGATCGTACCACCTAGTTTTTCGTAGTACGATTGATGCATTCACAGGTTGATTTTAATTCATATTGTTAGTTTGTCTCTTTGTTGTAAGCATTTGTGAGTACCATCGATTGTTTTCTGTCCATTTGAAATGTCCTGAAAATGTAAGTGTCTTCTCATGGGGACACTTTGTCCTCCGATAATTAAAAAAGAACAACATGAGCTAGTGTTATTTTATGACACTCAATCTGGACACTGGAACTCTTTGATCAGGTTCTTAATTGCTTGATTGAAATAGGCACTCTTGCTGATGTGCCAAAATCACTAAATGCTATTACTTTGTGGTTATTCATGGTTTGAGATTTTTCTAGTCAATAAATGGAACAGTTATCAATTGTTTTTTACCCACCAAGCAATTGTAATTGTTTGTATGTCTCAGACTATGCAGTGAAGCTTTTTGGTCCGGCAATAATGTCTCAGATTGGCATGAGTACTCGGTCAGGCCTCCCTTCTTATGCTTATCCTGGTACGATTACCAAGTCAGGTCTCCCTTCACATGATTATCCTGGTTCGACAAAAAGAATTGAAATCCCAAATGAATTGGTTAAACCTCTTTCTCTCTTTCTATTTTTCACTTTTCTTGAACAAAATGGCCTTTACAAAAACTGATTTATTTTCTATATTTCTGGATTTTCCTGCGCTTCTAAAAATTCGATCTGATGATCCATACCGTGCTTTCTCAGGTTGGCATTATCATTGGCCAAACTGGAGAAACGATAAAATCTATCCGGCTCAACTCAGGGGCCAAGATTCAAGTTACCAGAAATATGGAAGCAGGTCCCAATTCTCTGACCACAACCGTGGAACTTAATGGTACTCCTGAACAAATCAGCAGCGCAGAGAAGCTAATCAATGATGCATTAGCTGAGGTAATGTTGAAATGATATATAAAATGGCAGCATAATGCTAGCCGACGATGCCTAACATAAACCTGATTCATGGTGCTGATCCATAACTGGTGTAGGGTGGTTTTGGGGGTTCTAACATCATTTCTACTCAAGAGTCTGGAGACATGGAGCCTGGCCTGCAGCATTGTCACCCAAACACTCCAAAAGACATGGTGAACTTATTCTATTAGATACTTTCTGAAAATTTTGTTCTTTCATTATGTAACACTGGGCCTGCGTCGGTTCCAGATTGGACAAGTACTTTGTAAAGTTGGTAGCACCATAGAAAACATGCAAGCTAGATCTGGTGCTCATATGACAATTTGGCTGCTTCTATTCTTTCTATTTGGAGCTTATTCTAGAAAGTGAATCAAGGACTTAGCTGGTTTTGAGCATGGAAATTACCAATTGTAGGTCTCATTTTTTTTTTTTTTTCATTTATGTGAATATTATTATATTGTGCTCATCAACCAAGTAAATTTTCATTTTGAAACTTTCAGTGAGAATTCTTTAGTTCTCATTAATGTGATTGTTCTCCAGTATTACGCATTGTTGCACTTTATGCTGATCATTGATACAAGTCCAGATGTACTTTTAGGAATAAGGGATTGATTGCTTCATATGGTCATATAAACACTCTAATCTTTGTTTTTCTAGTTCAATCTTATTGCAATTCAAACATATCAATGGCAATTACTTTCTGTTGCTTTCTAAACTACAATAAATTGATTTCAGGCGAGTCCTTCGCATCTGCCCTCTTTTGGCTTGTCGAAAGAAAGCATGGCATATTTAGTTTGCTTGATGGAGCAGTTTGAAGCAGAAAAACAAATTATCGATCAAATTCTTAAGGTACGAAAGACATGTTATACTTGTGTAACCTGACGAAATACTTTCCGCAAATTGCTTGAACTATTGCTTGGATAATTTAACTTTTCATCTTTCAAAATAGTACATATGGTCCTTCCATTTCTAAAGATTTTCGTTGTCATGGAAATTTAACTTACCGGGTATTTATGTCTATAATTGTTTGCACTTTGCAATAGTCGTCGAGGTTAGTTCCTGACTAATTATTTGGATACTGAGCTTTAATTTTGATGGGAAATATTGAAGGATTTAGCATAGTGTTGGAAATCAAACCATTTACATTGTCAAGGTGAGCACGTCTGATCTTCTTGGCTTGGCACTGGTATGTTACTGAACCTTAAATCCCTAGACTGTTAAGCGACGCTAAGGGGAGAAGACTGGAAGCTGTTTATAGTGGTTTTTGTCGAGGGCTTATCTAAACATGTCTCATGATTTGATAGACAGAGTTGAGGTTTCACAGTCTAGACTATAATAAGAAGCATTATTAAATGTTAATGCCATTCTTACCACCAGCTGCTAAAAGTAACTATTTTCAATAATATACAGTTATTTTTTTATGACAAATACTGCTGAAGGAGTTATTCATTGTGCTGGGGAGAATCAGGAACTGTTGTAGTTCCTGCTATCTAGTTGAATCTGGTGAATAGCCGATATGCTTCTTATTTTTTTCCTTTCATAGTTTATCTAATTGCACGTCAACAATGTCTTCAAGTTATCCTGGAACATAAAATTTAGTAGTTTGTCTTAACATATGTGAACTGATAGAAATCACATCTGATTGACGGCTGATCTTCTTTTTTCTTCCTCCATGGTTTAACTAATTAGACGCGAACAATGTCTTAGACATGTTCTCTGAATGATTAGCTTGGAGCATAAAAAATTAGTAGTCTGTCTTAGTATATGTGAATCAATAGAAATCACATCTGATGGAATATCATCATTAATTGTTGATTTATCAAAGCAGTTTGGTTGTAAATAAATTAGTCATACCACTTGAAACTGCTTGTGGTTTGACGTACGTAATGACGAACCAAAGGTCGTTAAAATGAGTGTTTGGTGATAGAAGTTTGATTGCCAAAGGAACATTCAAGCACATATCATACTTTTAATATTGATGTTTGCTGAATTTTTATAGATGATAATTCAAGAGGCTTTCTTGTTCCAGTGTAGTTCTTTTTTATTCCAATGCAGTGCGTACTATATTTTCTGTTACATGTGTTGTGTTATATACTCTTTTTAGCAACCAAAAAAAATGCTGTAAAATAGTGAGCTAACTTTTTGGACAGAGTACTTTTCTTTTGTATTCTATATTTACATGCTTTTGAACATATAATCTGTAACCCAAATGTGTTTTTTTTTTTTCCCCCTTTGATTGAGATCTTAAGGGGCATCTGTTCGTGTAACATTGCCTGGTCCTTTTCCTGAGGATTGTCCTGTTATTCTTGTTCTAACCTTCATTCTCTGAAATTTTGTTATTTTACTATTAAATTTCATTATCCTTACGATATATTTTGTGAACTTCCCTCCAAAAATTGCTCACATTTCTATATTGGGGCATGCTTAATGCTGTCAAATTAGATAAAACTATACCGGTGGCTTGTCACTTCAAGTTAATTATCAGTGACATTTAAGCTGCATGCATGTGGTGTTTTTGTTATATATGCGTGCATAGAAGTTCCTCAACCAGCAACCCTTGAAGCACACAACCACCCAAAGTTGTGTTCAAAATGGAAATGAAAGCAAGCTTGCAAATCCATCTATCAGTGTGGCATTCTTTTAGGTGTTAGTATCAGCTGCAGGTGCCCTTCGTATGCATTCCATGAAATTGTTGATTGTTGGTTTCTGATTGTGCACATTATTGTTGCAGCACATTTCTTTAATCATACATTGTCACTCTGGCCTCCTGGATCATGTTATCCATCTTCTGATTGTGGAAATCATGCAAACCACAGTGGTTGTTCTTGCTGACAGGATTTTCTACTTTCAAGCTTATTGGTACTCATGAATAGATTAGCAGCACAGAGAAATTAATCAATACTGCATTGGCTGTGACAGTGTTTAAACGATATATAATGGCAACAGAAGTCTGGCCAATGGCCCCTAATATATATCTGCTTCATGATGCTGATCCATCACCACTGGTGTAGGGTGATTCTGGGGATCCTGGCATTGAAGAACTTGGAAGCGCGGAGCCTATTGCTCAGAAGTTTCAGATGAAAGTTCCAAATGACAAGGTAAACATATTCTGAAAGACACTGAAAAGAATGAACTCAGCATATGAGGCTTCCACCAATGCATCTGAGGAGGGTCAACTCTTAACATACGCTGTTAGAAAATTTTGTGCCTTCAGTGTGTAGTTTCGGTCTCGTCTATTCCAAGTTGGTCTAGTAATTGGTAGAGGTGGATATGCAAAACCTCCCTCTCTTTTGGTTTTTCACTATTCAAAGATGCAGGTGCCATTGCAAAAGCTGATTTGTTTCTTGAATTCTGGATTCTTTTGAGTTTCTAAAAATTTGATCTGATAATCCTTCATGTGCTTTCTTAGGTTTATGCAATCATTGGCAAAAGTGGAGAAACAATAAAACACATCCGGCTTGAGTCAGGAGCCAAGATTCAATTGACTAAAGATACGGATGCAGGTCCCAATTCACCGACTACAGTGGTGGAACTTAATGGTACTTCTCAACAGATCAGCAGCGCAAAGAAGCTAATCAATGATGTGTTAGCGGAGGTAGTATTGAGCATAGGGCTAGTCAATGATGCCTGACATATACCTGATTCATGATGCTGATCCATGACTGGTGTAGGGTGATTTGGGGGGTTCTGATGTCATTTTTGCTCAAAAGCCTGGAGACATGGAGCCTGACGTGGAGCATCGTCACATGAAAATGCCAAAGAACATGGTGAATTTATTGTCACAGATACTTTTTTTGAAAATTTTGTTCTTTCATTATGTAGCACTGGTCCTGTGTCTATTTCAGATTGGTCTTGTATTTGGTAAAGTTGGTAGCACCATAAAAAATATGCAAGCTCTTTTCTGGAGCTCGTATGACATAATTTGGCTGCTTCTTTTTTATTTTTCATCTTTCAAACAAACAGATACGGTGCTTTCAATTCTAAAGATTTTGTCGTCGGGGAGATTTAGCTTGCTGGGCATTTTTTGTCTGTAATTGTTTGCACTTTGCAATAATTGCGGAGATTAATTCCTGACTAATTGTTTGGATTCTGAGCTTTAATTTTCATGGGAAATATTGAAGGATTTAACTGAATGTTGGTAATCAAACAATTTACATTATCTAAGACTCTAAGCAAACACGTTTTATCTTCTCAGCTTGCACTGGTATGTTACTCAACCTTAATTCCTCGTCGACTGTTAAGGGATGCTTAGGGGAGAATCCTGGTAGCTTTTTATAGTGGTTGATGATGAGGGCTCATTTTATAGACAAACTTGAGGTTTTATAATCTAGATTATGATAAGCAGCATTATTAACTGTTTATGTGCATTCTTCCTACCAGCTGCTAAAAGTAACTACCATCAATAATATACAGTAATACTAAATTTCCACATTTTTTTATGACAAATACTGCTAGGAACTATGGATTGTGCTATAGAGAATCTAGAACTGTCATAGCTCCTGCTATCTAGTCGAATCTGGTGAATAGCTGATCTTCTTTTTTTTATTTTTTTTTTCTTCCTTCATAGTTTATGTAATTGCATGTCAACAATGTCTTCAACATGTTATCTGAATGATTATCTTGGAACATAAAAATTAGCAGTTTGTCTTAAATATATGTGAATTGATAGAAACCACATTTGATGGATCGTCATTATTAATTGCTAATCTTTTAAAGCAGCTTGGTTGTAAATTAGTGACAACACTTGAAACTACTTGCAGTTTGGTGCACGTAATGATGAACCCAAGACTCCTAAAATGAGTGTTTGGTGATAGAACCAAAGGACCATTGGAGTATAGAATTGACTTTTCATGAGAAAGCTTTGTATGCTTTGTTTCATACTTTTAATATTGACTTTTTTCTGAATTTTTATAGATGATAATTCAACATGCTCTATCTTTCTCTTGCAGTTCTTTTATTTTCTGATATGGTGTGTTCTATACTTTTTTTCTGTTACATGTGTTGTGTTATATACCTTTTTTAGCAATAAAAAAAAACTATAATATAGTGATCTACTTCTTGGACAAAGTACTTTTCTTTTGTATTTCTATGTTTACATGCTTTTGAACATATAATCTGTAACCCTAATATTTTCTTTTTTCCCCTATAACTAAGATGTTAAAGCGCATTTGTTCGTGTAACCTTGTCGGGTCCTTTTCCTGAGGAATGTCCTGTTGTTCTTGGTCTAACCTACATTCTCTGAAATAAATTATTATTTTTTACTCCAAAATTTCATTATCCTTACAACATACTTTGTGAATCTTCCCTTAATGCTGTCAAATCAGAGAAAAATATAACTGTGATTTGAAGTTAATTATCAGTGACATTTAAGCTGCATGCATGTGGTGTTTTTGTTATAAATTCATGTAAAGAAGTTCCTCATCCAGCGGCCTTTGAAGCATACTACACCTGCGCAGTTGTGGTCAAATGGACATGAAACTAAGCTTTTGCAAATCTATCTATCAGTGCGGCATATTTTTAGTCATTAATATCAGCTGCAGGTGACCATCATATGCATTCCATGAAATTCTTGATTGCTGTTTTTAAATTGTGTACAATTTTGTTGTAGGACATTCTTTTAATCATTACTAGGGACTCCTTGATCACGTTATCCATCTTCCGGCAGCGGAAATCTTGCAAACACAGTGGTTACTCTTGCTGACATCTGAACTTATTGATACTTCTGAACAGATCAGCAGTGCAGAGAAGTTAACAAATGATGTGTTCGCTGAGATATTGTTGAAATGATATATAATAGCCAGTGGTGCCTAATATAATACTGATTTATGATGCTGATCCATCACTACTGGTGTAGGGTGGTTCTGTGGATCCTGGCACCGCTTTCGCTAAAGAGTCTAGAAGAATGGAGCCTGGTGCTGAGTGGTATGAGATGAAATTTCCAAGTGACAAGGTAAACTTTATTCTGATAGACACTAAAAAAAATGGACAAGTAGTTGGTAAAGGTGGATAACAAAACCTCTTTTGCTCTTTCAGTTTTTTCATTTTTCCAAGATAACAATTACCACTGAAAAAGCTGATTGGTTTCCTGAATTCTGGATTCTCTTGAGCTTCCGTAAATTTGTTCTGATAAGCTTTCCTGTGCTTTCTTAGGTTGGTGCAATCATTGGCGAAAGTGGAGAAACAATAAAACGCATCCGGCTTCAGTCAGGAGCCAAGATTCGATTTCCTAAAGATACGGGTGCAGATATTGACTCACCGACTACAACGGTGGAACTGTATGGTACTGTGGAACAGATGAGATGTGCAGAGAAGCTAATCAATGATGCAATAGCTGAGTCTAGAAGAAGGGTGCCTGGTTGTGAGTTGTTTGAGATGAAACTTCCAAGCGACAAGGTAAACTTATTCTGACAGACACTGAAAAAAGTGAACTCCGTGTGTGAGGGATCTGCCAATGAAAGGTCTGAGGAGGGTCAATTCTAATAAACTGTTTGAAACTTTTGTGCTTTCTGTATGTAGTTTCAGATGTCTGTTCCAGGTTGGTCTAGTAATTGGTACAAGACCTCTTTTGCTCTTTCGGTTTTTTCATTTTTCAAAGATAACAATTACCACTGAAAAAGCTGATTCATTTCCTGAATTCTGGATTCTCTTGAGGTTCTGTAAATTTGTTCTGATAAGCTTTCCTGTGCTTTCTTAGGTTGGTGTGATCATTGGCAAAAGTGGAGAAACAATAAAACGCATCCGGCTTCAATCAGGAGCCAAGATTCAATTTGCTGAGGATACAGATGCCGACACTGATTCACCTACTACAGTGGTGGAACTGTGTGGTACTATTGAACAGATAAGAAGCGCTAGGAAGCTAATCAGTGATGCATTAGCTGAGGTAACGTAGAAATGATGATATATGAAATAGCAAATATAAGGCTTGCAAATGATGCCTTATATATATATACCAGATCCATGGCATGATGCATTAGCCAGTGGTGCCTAATATAATACTGATTTATGATGCTGATCCATCACTACTGGTGTAGGGTGGTTCTGTGGATCCTGGCACTGCTTTCGCTAAAGAGTCTAGAAGAATGGAGCCCGGGGCTGAGTGGTTTTGGATGAAATTTCCAAGCGACAAGGTAAACTTTATTCTGATAGACACTAAAAAAAATGAACTCCGTGTGCGAGAGATATGCCAATGAAAGGTCCGAGGAGGGTCAATTCTAGCAAACTGTTTGAAACTTTTGTGCTTTCAGTGTGTAGTTTCAGTTGTCTATTCCAGGTTGGTCTAGTAGTTGGTAAAGTTTTGCTCTTTCGGATTTTTCATTTTTCCAAGATAACAATTACCGCTGAAAAAGCTGATTGGTTTCCTGAATTCTGGATTCTCTTGAGCTTCCGTAAATTTGTTCTGATAAGCTTTCCTGTGCTTTCTTAGGTTGGTGCAATCATTGGTGAAAGTGGAGAAACAATAAAACGCATCCGGCTTCAGTCAGGAGCCAAGATTCAATTTCCTAAAGATACGGGTGCGGATACCGACTCACCGACTACAACGGTGAGACTGCATGGTACTATTGAACAGATGAGGTGTGCAGAAAAGCTAATCAATGATGCAATAGCTGAGTCTAGAAGAAGGGAGCCTGGTTCTGAGTTGATTGCGAAGATACTTCCAAGCGACAAGGTAAACTTATTCTGATAGACACTGAAAAAAAGTGAACTCCGTGTGCGAGGGATCTGCCAATGAGAGGTCTGAGGAGGGTCGATTCTAATAAACTGCTTGAAACTTTTGTGCCTTCTGTATGTAGTTTCAGTTGTCTGTTCCAGGCTGGTCAAGTAATTGGTAGAGGTGGATATACAAAACCTCTTTTGCTCTTTCGGTTTTTTCATTCTTCAAAGATAACAAATACCACTGAAAAAGTTGATTGTTTTCCTGAATTCTGGATTCTCTTGAGGTTCTGTAAATTTGTTCTGATAAGCTTTCTTGTGCTTTCTTAGGTTGGTGCGATCATTGGCAAAAGTGGAGAAACAATAAAACGCATCCGGCTTCAATCAGGAGCCAAGATTCAATTTACTGAAGATACGAGTGCGGCTACCGATTCACCGACTACAACGGTGGAACTGTTTGGTACTTTTGAACAGATAACGACGGCTGGGAAGCTAATCAATGATGCATTAGCTGAGGTAACGTAGACATGATGATATATGAAATGGCAGTATAAGGCTAGCAAATGATGCCTTCTGTATATACCTTATCCGTGACATGATGCTGATCCATGACTGGTGTAGGATGATTCTGGGGATTCCGACGACAGTTCTGACACCGAATGAGGGACTTATCCAGGAAGAGGCGCACAAGGTGGAGCCAATGAAGGTACTCCAGCCCCATATGCTCTTCCAGGAAATGGGCATAATGACCCCACAATCATCATCAGCAGAAGCACCGTCACTACTTCAGGCCTACTCATCCTGTTGAGGGTGAGGGTCACGGTTCCTCCGGTGGGCAAGGTGGGATTCGCAGCAGAGGCAACCGGGGGACAACAGCAGCATCCTGTGTGTTCCGGTGGCCACACCATCCGCGGCACACCCAGGATTCATCCACTCCGGTTCTAAGGTCGGTTTGGCCTTCTTTTCTTTTCTTCTTTTTTTTCCGTCGTCACCGCGGCACACCCAGGATTCATCCACTGTTACAGAGCAATCTTACTTTTGAAGGAAGAGGCACCTCTCTATTTTGTTCACGATCACCGATCGATCCGTGGAGTCATTGTTCATGTCCAAAATTCAATTTTTGTAGCTGACAAGATTTAACTGAACAATCATGAGTTGATCATTTTTTGTTTTTGTGCAAGTCATGGATCTTTGTGGCAATATTACTACCATTACCGACAGATGATTACCAGGTCTTCTGTTCTCCGACGAAATGTCTTTACGGATTTGCGTCCTCGTAGCACCAGGATTTCAGTGTGTTTTTTTTAACTAGTGGAAATCTATTCAAACCATGCGAAGAAACTAACGGAAAGACGGTAAGTTTTTTTTTTTTTTTTTTTTTTTTTTTTTTTAACTACTATGATCAATATGTATTAAGAAATCGAACATCAATTCAATCTAAAAATTTAAACATGCGAAGAAGCTAATAGAAAGATGGTAACATATTTTTCTTTAACCACTGACCACTATCAGTCTGCATCAAGAAATGGATAGTTAAGTCTGAGTGGAACAGATCAAAGCTATTTTATAGCGATATTGATCAGGTCCTACCGAGAGAGATGTCGTGGCGGATACAATCGATCACGTTGATTACCCAACTGATTGCTAAAAACTCGATAGAAAAAAGGGATAGAGTTATCAAACAGAGGAAGAGTAGGACAAGCTTAACTTTCTATATTTTTCTCAAATTTTTTTATGATGCACGTACGAGGTTTATATAGTCCTCAAAGATACATTACATTAATTGTATTCAAAATGAATCATTTTTTTTCCGAAAAATCTCTTCAACAATCAATAATCATTTTGACTTATCCTAAAGAATTTAAAAGAGATATAATAAATCTTTTTTTGTTTATAATATTTGAAAAAGTTTATTTATCACATAATTAAACCTGCGGCCGACACTTTACTGTTGCTAACCGGCAGCCAGGAGAAACTGGACTGCACTGCACATCTCTCTCTCTCTCTCTCTCTCTCTCTCGATCAACAGCCTCCTCCTCCTCCTCCTCCTCCTTGCATTGCAACCTCGTGCCACCTCAAAAGGACCGACTGGTTCGTGCGCCACCACCGCACGACCTGTTGGCGTCCCGCATCGCCTGGATGTGATCTTGGCCCCCAAAGCCAACCCACGGTCGTCCCGCACGCATTTAAGAAATCATTTGGTGGGTTGCGACGGCAGTCCGTCCGTCATTCGGCGTGGGTAAATGCGAAACAGCACACGAGACGGCAGCAGACGATGACAAAAAGCATCCATAACACGCTCCAAATCCTTTTCCTCGGATTACAAGGCACACGATGCCCGCCCCGCCACCATTCTTCTGTCTCCTCCTCCTCCTCCTCCTCCTTTGTTGCTACCATTCATCCCCGTGGGCGTTCGTCGTTTTCCTTCCCCTCCTCCTTTCTCTCTTCTTCTTTGTTTTAAGAGAGACTTCCTTCCGTAGAACGTCTCGGCATCACCATCGCATAACAAAACAAAAAGGATAGAATTGTGTGTAATATTGCTGTATTTATGTCTATCTACCTATCATTCTCGAAAATTATGGATTCTTCTTTTTTTTTTTCTTTCTTTGTGCAATTAATAGAATTTTATGTAAATCCCAATTCATTAAAGAAATTAAATCTGTAATTCTTTTTTTATTTTTTTATATATTTTATTCGAGAAAAAAATGAGATGCTCATCGACACCACTAATTCTTCTTCGATTTTTTGGGTTAGAAGAAAAAGCTCTATGCAAATTCTTCCCAATTGTTTCTCGTTGCACACTTTAATCATCATTCACAACGTTACTAATTTTTCACTAATACATATATATATATATATGTATATATGATTAAAGATATATATTATCGAACTTTATTTTTTTCTGTGTGAATAATAATATTACATATGGGTCAAAAAAAAAAAAAACAAAGGTATCTAACTCTATATGACTATTGAGATAAGAATTAACGAGTCGAAAATGATCTTACAAATTTAGAATTTATAATGGGCTCTCGAATGTAATATTGCTGTATTTATGTCCACCTACCTATCATTCTCGAAAATTATGGATTCTTCTTCTTCTTCTTCTTTTTCTTTCTACAATTAATTGAATTTTATGTAAATCCCAATTCATTAAAGGAATTAAATCTATAATTCTTTTATTGTTCTTCTTTTTTTAATATATTTTATTCGAGAGAAAATGAGAAGCTCATCAACACCACTAATTCTTCTTCCATTTTTGGGTTTGAAGAAAAAGCACTATGCAAATTCTTCCCAACTGTTTCTCATTTCAGAGATTAATCATCCTTCACAATATTACTAATTTTTCACTCATATATATATATATATATGAATAAAGAATTATATATTATCAGACTTTATATTTTTCTGTGTGAACAATAATATTACATGCGGGCCAAAAAAAAAAAAAAACCAAAGGTATCTAACTCTTTATGACTATTGAGATAAGAATTAACGAGTCGAAAATGATCGATCAAAAAGATTAAAAATTTAGAATTTATAATGGGCTCTCGAATGTAATATTGCTGTATTTATGTCTACCTACCTATCATTCTCAAAATTTATGGATTCTTCTTCTTTTTTTTCTTTCTGCAATTAATAGAATTTTATGTAAATCCCAATTCATTAAAGAAATTAAATATGTAATTCTTTTGCCATTCTTTCTTTTTTTAATATATTTTATTTGAGAGAAATGAGATGTTCATCGACACCACTAATTCTTCTTCGATTTTTGGGTTAGAAGAAAAAGCACTATGCAAATTCTTCCCAACTGTTTCTCGTTGCACACTTTAATCATCATTCACAACATTACTAATTTTTCACAAATATATATATATATATATATATATATATATATATATATATAAAGATATATATTATCAAACTTTATTTTTTTTCTGTGTGAACAATAATATTACATGTGGGTCAAAAAAAAAAAAAACAAAGGTATCTAACTCTTTACGACTATTGAGATAAGAATTAACGAGTCAAAAATGATCGATTGAAAAGATTAAAAATTTAGAATTTATAATGAGCTCTCGAATGTAATATTATTGTATTTATGTCTGACTACCTATCATTCTTAAAAATTATGGATTTTTTTTTCTTTTTTTTCCTGCAATTAATAGAATTTTATATAAATCCCAATTCATTAAAGAAATTAAATATGCAATTCTTTTGTCATTCTCCTTTTTTTTAACATAAAGAAAATGAGAAACTCATCGACACCGCTAATGCTTCTTTTATTTTTGGGTTAGAAGAAAAATCTCTATGGAAATTCTTCCCATCTGTTCCTCGTTACAAAGATTAGTCATCCTTCACAACATTACTAATTTTTTACTCTATATATATATATATGTATATATGTATGTATATATGTATGTATATATGAATAAAGAATTATATATTATTGGACTTTATATTTTTCTATGTGAACAATACTATAATGTGAACAATACATAGAATTATATTTTTCTATGTGAACAATTACATGTGGGCCAAAAAAAAAAAAAAAAAAACCAGAGGTATCTAACTCTTTATGACTATTGAGATAAGAATTAACGAGTCGAAAATGATCGATCGAAAAGATTAAAAATTTAGAATTTATAATGGGCTCTCAAATGTAATATTGCTGTATTTATGTCTACCTACCTATCATTCTCGAAAATTATGGATTCTTCTTCTTCTTCTTCTTCTTCTTTTTTCCTAAAGATTAACAGAATTTTTTTGTAAATCCCAATTCATTAAAGAAATTAAATCTGTAATTCTTTTGTCATTCTTCTTTTTTTTTTCTTTTAACATATTTTATTCGGGAGAAGATGAGAAGCTCATCAGTACCACTAATTCTTCTTCAATTTTTGGGTTCGAAGAAAAAGTTATATATATATATATATATGTATACATGAATAAAGACTAATATATTATCGAACTTTATTTTTTTCTGTGTGAACAATAATATTACATGTGGATCAAAAAAAAAAAAAAGGAAAAAAACAAAGGTATCTAACACTTTACGACTATTGAGATAAGAATTAACGAGTCGAAAAAGATTAAAAACTTAGAATTTCATCGATAAATTTTGCAGCAAATGTATATTAAAATATAATTTCATAAGTTGTATGCACCTTAACCAAAGTAGTTTGATGATGATGCGTTTGACTGCTAATAATATCTGCAAATAAAAAAGGTTGGAAAGGATGGGAATATTAGCTGGTGCATGCTCTTCGGACAAGGAAACGATAAGACAGGAGGACAAAGTCCAAGTAGGAGTTCAATCAATGATCCAATCATTCTAATGCAGCAGTGAAAAAGGTGAAGCGAGCTTTCCCACGCTGCTCCCCAATCCTTTCCCGGCGACGAATATATCAACACCCCCATCAGGCTTTTGAAATCATTCCTTCCTTTCTTCTTCTTCTTCTTTTGGGGCACGGCCATTAGCATTAATTTAATGCCCACCAAAGAGCAAGTACAACAGAGACATGCCAATACCAACCACAATGGAATCTGACCCAACACACTGCAAGCAGTCTCTCTGTGAGTGTGTGTGTGTGTACGTGAGAGAGAGAGAGAGAGAGAGAGAGAGAGAGAGAAAGATCTAACACCCATGAGCATGTGTGTGTGTGTGTGTGAGAGAGAGATCTAACACACATGAACAGGACATGGAATCTGACCCAACACAATGCAAGCAGTCTCTGTGTGTGTGTGTGAGAGAGAGAGAGAGAGAGTAACACGCATGAGCAGGACATGGAATCTGATCCAACACAATCCAAGCAGTCTGTGTGTGTGTGTGAGACAGAGAGAGAGAGAGAGAGAGAGAGAGAGAGAGAGAGAGAAAGATGCAAGCAGTGTGTGTGTGTGTGTGAGAGAGAGAGAGAGAGAGAGAGAGAGAGAGAGAGACTAACACACATGAGCAGGATATGGAATCTGATCTAACACAATGCAAGCAGTCTCGGTGTGTGTGTGTGTGTGAGAGAGAGAGAGAGAGAGAGAGAGAGAGAGAGATCTAACACACATGAGCAGGACATGGAATCTGATCCAACACAATCCAAGCAGTCTGTGAGAGAGAGAGAGAGAGAGAGAGAGAGAGAGAGAGAGAGAGAGAGAGATGAAACACACATGAGCAGGACTTCCACTCCACTATACACATATGCATATGTATTGATGACAGGCTGATGTAAGATGAAACAGTAACACCGTTGTTTTCACAGCATTGGAATTTCTAGAGATGCGTAGGAAACAAAGATAAAGACAGCTCGTGCAACGTCAGAGTTGGCCGTCTGGTGTTGGCGTTGAATGCTTCCTTCCTTGCCTCTCTCCTCCACAGACTCTCTCTCTCTCTGCTTTCCTTTGCTTCTTCCCTTGCTTTTCTGCATCTCGTTCGAGTCTCGGGGATGGTTTTGTGTGGTAGCAGCTTTCATCTTCTGTATCGGTTAGCTTATTCCGAGCAACTTTGTGGGTTGGTCTCTTCGTTTGACGCTTTGGAGTGAATTATATCTAGTCCTTTGCTAATTGTATCGGTCTTCTTCTTCTCTTTTCCAGTACTCGAATTGGACCGTCGGTGGAGGTCTCACCGTACCTTGCTTCTCTCCTGATTTAGATCTTAATCGAGGTCCGAAACTTTCCTGCGCGCTTAGGGTCTCTCGGGAAAGGAGATCGGAGATCGCTTGTCGCATGAGGACCACTCCATCTTTCATTGCGTGCATCTGTAGGTTGTCCCTCATGGATAGCTGCATGTCGGGAGATGGAGAGCGAGTGCCGAACGATGTCCCTTTTCTCTAGCTTTGGAATCCGCAGTGCTTTCCTTTTGCAGAGCGATGAGCTGCCGGTAGATCTGCTTGTTTTCTCGGATCGGATCGGCGGTGTGTCATCGGAGGGATGACGATGCAGCAACACCAGCCGGCGGACGAGAACATGTCCAATCTCACCTCTGCCTCCGGGGAAGCAAGCGTCTCTTCCAACCAGCAATCTTCCTTCGCCTCCCCGACCCCAAATCCGAGCAGGAAAAAGAGGAACCTCCCGGGAAATCCAGGTTCCCTTCTTCTCATCCGCCCGGTGACGCGCGTCCGACTCGATCGCTCCGTCTGAAATTAATTACCGTGTTGATTTTGGGGATTTCGTCTGCGTCGTAGATCCGGACGCCGAGGTGATAGCGTTGTCCCCCAAGACGCTGATGGCGAGCAACAGGTTCGTGTGCGAGATCTGCAACAAAGGATTCCCGAGGGAGCAGAACCTGCAGCTGCACAGGCGCGGCCACAACCTCCCCTGGAAGCTGAAGCAAAGAAGCAGCAAGGAGGTGAGGAAGAAGGTGTACGTATGCCCGGAGCCGACCTGCGTCCATCACGATCCCTCCCGGGCGCTTGGCGACCTCACTGGGATCAAGAAGCACTTCAGCAGGAAGCACGGGGAGAAGAAGTGGAAGTGCGACAAGTGCTCCAAGAAGTATGCTGTTCAATCGGACTGGAAGGCCCACTCCAAGATCTGTGGCACAAGGGAATACAGATGCGACTGTGGCACCCTATTCTCAAGGTAGCAATTATTTGATCCAAGTACAGATGAAGAACGCGGTTTGAAGTAGTAGTAGTAGCAGTAGGAGGAGGAGGAGGAGGAGGACGAGGCTCCATTGGCGTAGCACCGCATTTACTGAAGCCCCAGACAACATATCTATCGTAGGCAAAGTAGCATTTCTGCTGTTGACTCTGAAAAGAATATTAGTGAGAGAGACGAAAAGTTTGCATCCACCTCTTCCTTCATTCTTCTTGTTTACATGCATTTCCTTCTGTTCTTGGGAGAGAGAAGACGATCTGTGTGTGTGTGTTCTTCCGTGTTTTCTTGTTGACTTTACGGTCTCTGTGTGTGTTCTTCCGTGTTCTCTTGTTGGCTTTATCTTGGTTTGGTTGTCACTTCTGTCGCTGCTGCTGGTTGCAGGAGGGATAGCTTTATCACACACAGAGCCTTTTGCGACGCGCTGGCAGAAGAAAGTGCAAGAGCTATGGCAGCAAACCCTTCGGCCAATCACCAGGCTCTCCTCTTCTCTCCGCCTGCAGCATCCTGTGAGCCTTCCTCTCTCCAAAGCCACTTCCCTCACCTGACGAGAGGCGATGAGGCCGACGCCAGCATTCTCGGTGGCCACGGGACGCAGCAGGAGCCCTCGCTCGGAGGAGAACACCGGCATCAACGATTCAACCTCAGATCAACCATCCCACCGTGGCTGGCTTGCCAGGGAGCCACCGCTCCGAACATGCTAGACCTCCCTCCTTCCGTCTACTCCACCAGGTTAGAACCGGAGCACGGTCGCGAGGACCCAGTTCCCCGTCCTCCTCTTCCTCCGGCGTTCCATGCCCTGGCTCCGTCCCCGCACATGTCGGCCACCGCGTTACTCCAGAAAGCGGCTGAGATGGGTGCAACCATGAGCAGACCTGCACACCTGGGTCTGATGGCAGCTCACGCTCCGAGTTCTGCGCCTTTTGCGGCCGACGGTACTTCCGGCGTTGGTCTTGGGTTGTCCTCGCACCAAGACACGGGTCACGGCATCGGTGGCGGACACGGATCGGCACCTCCTCCTCTTCTTCGAGACATGGTTGCGACCTCGCTTGCCGCAACTCCAGGTTTCCATGGGTCTTTTGAGGATGCAATAAGAGCAATGAGAGGACCGAGGAATAGCAATAAGAGCAGCCTCGGGAGAAGCCATGGAATGGCCGAGGAAGGAGGTGGCGGGATCAACGACGGGATGACGAGAGACTTCCTGGGACTGAAGGCCTTTCCCCACAGAAACATCCTCAACCTGACCGGGTTGGATCCTTGTTTGACCGCCGCCGCCTCCTCCTCCTACGAACAGCAGCAGCAACAACAACAACCACAAAGCAAGAACCCATGGCACGGTTAGCTACTCCGAGCAACCTGGTATGTCCGTGCTACTCCTTCGCTCTTAGTTTCGATAGGGAACGACGACAAACGGTTCCGGCGGCGCTGCCATTAGGTTTTGCAGCAATCTCTGCGCGTGATCAGTCTGAAACAATGGGAGATAAATTGGGTGTATGTTCTTTGTTTTGGTTTCCTATATACGTTTTGATGGAAGCATGTACAGGAATGACAGGGCTACGGTGCACTTGCCATGTCGGGTGGATCATCGAGGTGCGGAGAACGAAGGGCGAGTACTCCTCGGAGAAGAAGAAGAAGAAGAAGAAGAAGAAGAAGAAGAAGAAGAAGAAGAAGAAGAAGAAGAAGCCAATCATTAGCGATCAGGTGAGGCGTTGCCGCTCGATTCCTCCTCCTTCCTATGGCGTACGTATCGGCGACGTCGTCGGTGGCCGGCTCTGCTTCTTTACTTTATTTCCCTTCTGTTGTTGTTGTTGTTGTTTCTTCAGGACAAATATGAGATGACATAAAATATGAGATCACATCTTTTTTTTTTCTTTTTCTTTTCCTATAAATCAATCCACGGGATGAAGAAAACACTGCAACAAACATTATTTCGAGTATTAGGTAAAAAAAAGAAGCGAGAAAATGAAGAGATTTTGAGGGGAAAAACCCAAAAAAAAGGTTTTTTTTCTTCTCCAACAGCAGCGCACAAACATTAGTGCAGATATCACGAGCGAGCAGGTGGAGAGGACGGAGATGGGTTGTAAGAAACGTGAAAGACAAACGAGCATTCGTGTAGGCTCCTTTGGAGGACAACTTCTTTGAGCTTTTGGCACGCCATCGAGACTTTACCTTCTTTTCTGCCTTTGTCTTTAGGCCGTCTTCTTTTTCGCATGTAATACTCGCCATGGCGATGCATGTTTCGCCTTCTTCATGCTTGCTATTCCACCCTCCCCAGAACAACCTTCGTCCCTCCTCATGTTACATAGCACTTTGCATGCATCAACTCAGAGAGAGAGAGAGAGAGACGAGGGAGAGGGTGGGCGAA
This sequence comes from Musa troglodytarum, assembly GCA_023547065.1. Lineage (NCBI taxonomy): Eukaryota > Viridiplantae > Streptophyta > Magnoliopsida > Zingiberales > Musaceae > Musa > Musa troglodytarum. The sequence goes on from CP097511.1 coordinate 54,629,076, forward strand.
GGAATCTGTGACACGGTACCGACGAGGAGGCCCTTGTTTCTATCTTTTGCTGCCACCTCGGCCTGTGTGTTGTGGTGGTGGTCATGGTGTTGTCGATAAGGATGTCGAGGCATGAAGACGAACAGCGGCAGCTATCACGAGGTCTGCTAACGCACTGCATGCCACTCCATTCCCCACTTTACTCTCTCTCTCTCTCGCCTCTGTGAGCTTCTTCCTCTTTTAAAAAGTTGGTCTACGGAGGGGAAGGAGATGAGGTTGAGGCATTAGGGTTTGGACTTTTGAAGCCGATGCCGTTGACATGATGAATTCAGTATGAGGAAAAAGGGTGACTGAGTTCTGCAGGCCAAAAGAATCATGATTACGCCCATCCATGTCTTCCAAGCACTCCTCTTCTCTCACTCGGATACTTCGGGGAGAGGAGGGGAGGGGCGTCCTTAGGTTTTGGACCAACCACAGTCCACCAAAGACTGCCATGGATGATGCAAGCCACACTAGCGATCGGTGGCGAGATGTTGGATGAAAACGAAGACAACCCGACAAAGCTTGGGCAATGCTTGATCGATTAATATATGACGTAGTTGATGTCGTGGAAGCAACTCGACAAAACAAAACGACGCTATCCATGGAATGTTACAATCGATCTCAACTTGATGAGTTGGATTAGTCTCTGAGAACAGCAGCAGAGCCAAAGGCTGAGGCTGCAGCAGCGAGCAAAAGGCTCGCTGCACATGGAATCGACGCCATGGGCAGGACTAAAGAATTGCAACGCTTAGCAAACTGCGGTACGGAGACCAGACGAACAGTGCCGAATGCTTTGTCCTCAAGCTTTTACTTCTGCCTGGGAATGCTGCTCGCCGCTTGCTGTCACGATTCCGGTTGCTTTCGAGCGCCATTCGTCGTCAAGGAAGTGCGTGAAAAGAGAGAGAGAGAGAGAGAGAGGGCAAGGCCTGATACGTATGCCTTCCATGCATCGCCATCATAACGCTGTGTCATTGGGGGGACGAAGGAGGAGAAAGCTGGCAGGAGCAAAGGCTGAGAAAGAGGTCGTCCGGGGTTGACGACTTGGGCAAAGGACATGACCGGCTCGGGACCGTCGACGTGACGTGTCCATGCTCGGCTTCCGTCTCCGTATGCGGCCATCATGAGGGCGATGACAGAGAGTGGAAGTGGATGTGGATGCGGACGTGGCTGTGGGGTCGGGAGGCCACGAGCCCATGCAAAAGCTTCTGACATCGCACCATCGCCTGGTCAACGCGGACATCAATGCGGGAAATGCGTAGATTTATCCGATGGAAATAATCTTTTAATAAACTTATTTGAAATGATATGAACGATAACATAGTTGAAAATAAAATAATTAATATTAGCGAATTAATTAGCGATACGAAGAGACACAAAAGAAAGACCCACAATTAAAATTTTAAATATTTTAAATCTAATTAAAATTTCAATCATAATTTTATGAAATGATATTCTAACAAGATGATTGTTAAGAAGTTAAAGCATATTTTGGAAGATAATAAATTAATATTTTCTATTTTAAATGAGACTAAATAGAGTTTTAGGAATAAGAAATTCTTAGTTTAAAATATATTTTATAAGATTTCAAATAAGATTAGATAGAGTTGTAAAGATTAGGGACTCTTATATTTTACATCTATAATAAAAATTTTAAATATTTTAAATCTAATTAAAAAAATTTATATAGATTTTAATGATGATAAAAGATCTTAATGATGATATAGATTGTAAATAATCTTTGTGATCAATCATAATTTTATGAAATGATATTCTAACGAGATGATTGTTAAGAAGCTAAAAGAATATTTTGAAAAATCATAAATTAATATTTTATATTTTAAATGAGATTAAACAGAGTTTCAGGGATGAAAATTTCTTAGTTTAAAATATATTTTACAAGATTTCAAATAAGATTATATATTTTACACCTATAAATAGGTAGCATCTACATGTAGATTAATTTTACACCTAAACATTTCTTAGTTTAAAATATTTTTTAAAGATAAAAAAAATTAATATTATGTATTTTTAAATGAGATTACATAGAATTTTAGAAATAAAAAAACTTAATTTAAAATATATTTTAGAAGATTTCAAATAAAATTAAATAGAAATCTAAAGATTAGAAACTCTTTATATTCTCATTTAGATAGACTTCTAGAGATTATGAACTTGTATTTTACATCTATAAATAGATGATATGATCCTCCCTTTCTTCACAATGATAACATTAGAAATGTTATCTTATTTTGATTTGGATTGGAAATACACCACAGAAGTTGATGAAACAAGCAAATGCAAATTATGTGCACCACTTTTGGATTCATCTTATGTGCAATCATTCATTTTTCCTGGTAATTTAATATTGCTAATCCATCATCAATACTTACCAATTCCATCAAAGATCAATGACAGATCATTATGTTAACAACATAATTTAATAATACCAACCAATACAAGTGGATGCAATGTTGAGCCACATCAATGCACCAAATCAATTTATTAGAACAGAATAACCAAGCAAAGAAGGGGAAATGTGTACAATCTATATTGTATTTTAACTCTCATTCTATTTTACATACATCCAATTAGACATCGGAAAGGCCGGCATTGCCTCTGAAAGAAGAAGAAAAATCCAGTGAATTGCTAACTAAATTAATTGGTCAAATTAAAATCTAATGGCAGCAACTTTGCAGACACATTTGACCTGTCAAAAGAGAATGCATTATTGAAATTAAATGATATTTTCAGACACTTATTAGGTCAAAAGGACTTACGTGTTCGGATGAACCGTCTATGATGATCACTTGCAGGAAGGATGATTTGCCGACTAATGGTACACACTCAGGCTATAGAAAACAAGGAAAGAGGGCAAAAATAAATACGAAAAATGCTTAGGAATGCGCTAAGCTATTACATAAATCAGAAATTTATAAGGTACCAGGATAACTAGCGGAACTCATCGTGATAGTTATAATCATCTTCCTCGGCAAAAATAGCACTATAGAATACATAAGGATTTTCAATCATCTCTTTCAAAGTTAAGCGCCCGTCTTTATCTGTATCCGCCTGCATATTTGCCAAGAATTACTCAGTGAGATATTATTCCTGCCTCACCATTATTTCAGCATTATGTGAACGACATGAAGTCCATCATCCAAGCAGAACATACTCGTAACAAAAAGTTTCACGAAATATACATGCATCTAATGTCTCCATGGTACGATTGAACACACCCAGTGCATGAGGCTTCCGCCAATGAAGAGTCTAGGGAGGGCCAACGCACACAGCCTTACCTATAGATATTTAAAGAGGCTGTTTCCGTGACTCGAACCCTGATCTCCTAGATCGCAAAGAGTCATGGCATAATTGATTTGATTAATATTTCGCATTGGATAAACTACAAATTGACCAAGACAACACGTGAACAAGGTTCTAAAATCTTATTCCACCATTCTCGTGAGGACAAGTGAAAAAAATTACAATACCTAAACTATGATACATGTGTATTGCACCAGAACCGTGAACCTCAACTACAGTCATCTTTCTTCTACCCCCCCGCAATACTCATCAAGATAAATTGGGAGACATAATTGAAAAGAGTTGAAATAAGGAACGCAAAAAGTGATATGGAAGACTTCCCCTTCTTTGCTATTTGTTTTCCTAGAATCCAATTACTAACTCAGCAATTGAGATTGGTTACCGAAAAAGAAAATCTTTCTTCTCATCCTTTTGAATGGATAAGGAAAGGTTTCTTGTTCATGACTAGGTAAAATTCTATATATATGGTTTTATCTTCTTTTGAGCGTTCTTACATCTAGGCATGATGTGAATATAAATATTGTGTGAGAATAAATTCAACAGGTACCTCTGAAATAACATAATCAGCTTGTTGCTTAGCATAGTAACGCTCTGATGGGTGTAGATCACCAATTACGGGTATCAACTCATCTTCTGATAAGTATCTGTAAAGAAATGCATGTACAAAATTACCCCAAATAAATTTAGTTTTCCATTTACAATAGCAAAACATGAATCCCAGTACACATACCCATCGTTGTTGTGGTCAAGCTGTGAGAATAGCCTTTTAGCCGGTGCATCTGTTGAACTATCGGATTCATATGTAACATTATAAACATCCTCTTTCCTTATCAAGTCAAATAAACCATTAAAATATTCTTGAAAATTAAGCTTCCCATCTTTATCTTTATCTCTTTCCCTGAAAAGGAAAATTAAAGCATGTCAGCAACAAAAAAGCGTGACAAGAAAATACCTTCTGTACGAAATTAAAAACATAATCAAATCATATATAAGTTTTCAGTGATGAAGTGTGTGTACATCAAGAATGGCCATCAAGCCTTTTTACCATTAATAAGTTTTCAAGATCATGATCAGTTAGAATCAGTCGCAAAGTTCAGGATTGTTCAGGATCATTCCAGATCTACAGGATGTGCAGATGCAGAACATGAAAAGGATTGAAGATCAGCTAGGTGACAAGATCAGTCAAACAAAGGAGTGAAATTGAAGCGGTCAGCCATATTAGCTAGAAATTTATCGGGATAATTACCTGTGCATGAGATCTGTCATATAGCCGATGATCTATAGGATCATCTACAGATCTCAGCAATTCATGAAAAGTGACCATGGCAATCGAACAACTAATCATGCAAATCATGTTGATAAAATTGTACAGACATCCAATTAACCATCTACAATGATCCCAATTTCATAGCCAAAGCAGAATTATAAAAGAGACGGCCTTCAGTTAAAACCTAAAAGGCTACAGTTGGAATAATGATATCTTTCCTTCTCCAAACCCCGGTAAACTATAAGGAAAGCTCATTCCTACCAATCAGTAGAAAAAAAATACTCTGCAAAAGGTGTTTGTTTAGATGTTAAGTTGGCTGTGCCAAAAGTTTGATAACAAATATTATGCGTCATCGTGAAATTATTTGTTGTTCCCACATTAGAAATGAACAAATCTTTTGACATATAAGCATGTTATTAGATTAGCATCAATACAAAGTAGTGAAACACTGCACACTAAGCAAACATAAAAAACAATTAGCATACCTAAATGACAACATAGCAAGTAACATGCCTTTGAAATTTCAAGCTCATCTTCCAGGGAAGCAAAACTAAGGGTAAAGTATGAACTTGTACCATACATATAAAGAAAGAAGCATATCTGTGTTTAGGGAAAGAGGATAACAATGGACTCGACCAAGGGCAGAATGTTGGCCGATCACGACAGTGAACATGCACAATTCACTGCTATGCATATTAAAGATGGATGGAAAACCATCAAAAGATCGGATAGATTATTTTGCATCCTCTATAAGTAAGAAGTAGAGCAAGCTAAGCATAAAGAGAAAAAAATTCTGAAAGGAACCATGTAGACAACTAAAGATATTTGGAATTAAATGCATAATTTTTTTTAAAACAAAAGATGTTCAGATCTTCCCTTCACATCCTTCTGTGATTTCCTTCATAGCACCTTTGGCACATGAAAAATTTAGTTCGCATAGTCTGATATTTGCAAGTTTAAACTTCATGATTACGCTCTCTGAAACATGAATGTTAACACAGGGAGTTTATGTTTAGCTATAACATACAGTTTTGAATGAGTGGATAAAAGAAAAGAGAATGCCTTCAGCGTAAAGATAACCTACCATGTACATAGATCTCAAAATCATTGGCATAATATTTCTACAAGAACAGAGGGCTCCCATTATGCACAAGATTAACATATGTTTAAGAGAATTAAGATTGCATAGGAACCTCTACCTTCTTAAAAGTATGATATTTTGCAAATGCAACTAATCTTTTTAACGAGGCATTAATGTACACAACCTTGAAGAATGTTTGGCAAAGCAGAGATAGCAGTACCTAATTTCTTCTTTGGACAACCAGTGGATCAGCTTTGGATTGTTGGTGTCTGCTGGATGAAGGAAGCTGTAGCCATAAATTTAAAAAAAAAAATAAACAAAAAAAGGAAAATAGCATGCAAATCTGGATGGGTACACGAGCAAAGAACATACTCATTAAACTCTGTTAGATTAAGAAGACCATCGCCATCCATATCTGAAGCATTGAAATGCTCCTCTTTCCACCATCCCACTTTATCATCGGTTGCATTATCATCTGCCAGTATATTAGGAAAAAGTAATGTATTTATCTCAGGCTCAACCTTCAAGTTCCATATCTTTATCTACATGCACTACTAAGCTCTACAGATGTGTAACAATCAAATGCATAATGTTGAAGCCTAAACATTATGAGCATATCCTATGCAAGTTTATCAGCTGTTGGAACGGATAAGTTGCCCATAAATGTGTTCCAGTACATTTTGCTTGCACTAAATTTTGACGTTAATCTTGAGAAAAGAGCGTCAAAAGGGACAGTGCAGTGAAGAGACAGGTGGACGCAGTGCTTGCTGAAGAAGAATAACTCTTTAAAGAGGGCGGATAACTTTGGAGAACATTTCTTTTTTGATCTCCCAAGTAATTAAAGAAAAAAGAAGAAGAATTATACTAAATACTTTAGGGGAGAGAGGGAGAGGAGGGGGGGAAGGGAATGCTTTTAGCCTTTTTATGCTTGATGAAAGCACCAACACCGACTAAAGTGCAATAAGCTTCTTGAAGTATTTATAATAGACTCCAATTTTTTGCTTGAATCCAGACCTCAAGGTATCATTTTTATGCTTACAAGAAATTTCACATCTAGAAAACTGAAACATGAGGAGGAAATTATACGCCTCATATTAAACAGGTAAGAGAATCCAGAGCAATAATGCAATGGAATACCAAACACACTCCCGTATCAAGTGAAACCCTCAAAGTTCAGATGGGTAAAACTTCCAATATTTGCTGGAATCTGAAGCCCGGTCTGTGATCCTTAATGGTCTTTAGCAAAAAGGGAAATCCCAATCTTGACAATGAAGAAGTAGTGAAAACAACAAGTCTTTAACCAAAGAGATAGGGAAAATAGAAAAGGCATCGAATATATGCAAATTAGGAACCAAAGAATTTACGACAGAACAGGTGAAGAAAAAGAATAGATTTGTTGCTAAGCAGGGATCTATACCGACCATGGTATCGACGGGCCCAGCTGGGCGGCTCGTACTCCTTGAAGGAGATGAAGCCGTCGTGATTCTTGTCATGGAGCTCCATGTCCCGCTGAGTCCGGTGCATCACCTCTTTCTCCACCTGCCTGAGATTCCAGTCGGCCAGCTCATCGGAGCTAACGAAGCCGTCGGCGGGGGCAACGTCGATCTTGGGAAAGAGCAGCACGATGCGGTCGGTGACATTGAAGCGCTCCTCGTCGTTGATGTAGTCCTCAGCGTCCATGAAGTCCTCCCACTCGGGCTGGGCCTCCATGGCGGGGGCGTGACCCTGGGGGAGGAAGTGGGCCCGCTCCCACTCGCGGTCCTCCCGGCGTCGCTCGATGTCGGCGATGACAGGGTCGAAGGGAATGCCACGGCGGTCGCGGTCGCGGGCGGTCTGATCGGAGAGGTCAGCAGCGGGGCGGAGCTTCAGCCGGCGGTGGGGGCGGTTAGGTCGCTTCGGGGCGAAGGAGAGGAGTAGGAGGACGAAGACCACCACGATCAAATAGATCAAGACGGGGGATCTCGCCATCGCCGGCCCGCTCTCTCTTCCTCCTCCCCCTTTCGCCTTCGACCTTTTCCTCTTTCGCTGAGTTGTTGACAGACAAGTTTGTTTCGGCCGCGGATTGGAATCGCTCGCACCACGTGGAGACCATGTGACAGCGGCTGATGTAAACCGTATCTGGCACACTTGACCCTCTCAATACTCGCCTTCGCATTGGTTCCTAGTGCGGGCCCAGGAGGGTACAACGATTGGTGCACCGAATTCCAAAAATTGCAGAGACCAACATGGTTAAAATGACCATTAAAATATCGCAATCACTCACCGTTCCTTTTAATTGGATCGCGTATCCGACGGTGTACAATCCCCATGCGCCGTACATGAATGGGTAATTAACGCGACCAGTTTTACTACCCAGGCCGACGTGGCTTACACGCGGAGGCGGGGCCCGCGGGGCAGGCTCGCTGCGTCCATCAACACATACCCAACGCCGCAAGCGTACCCGCCACCTCCAAGCCAAGAAAGCAGGCGACGGAGACGCGTCATCCTGCGAGGCGGGACCAGGAATCGCAGCAGAGCACGCAGTCGTTCGCAGGCTCGGCAGGTCAACCCTCGCCGCTGCGTGAAGGTGGGCCGATCGCCACGATGTCGACATTCCCATCGCACCCAGTGGGCATGCTCTGCCAAATTATGGGCGGTCGGGCTTGGTTCGGTACCTGCAGAGCCTCTGCCGTCTCATCACGGTCGTCCGCGTTCATGGCCGAGTACGGTACGGTCAACCCAGTCCTCCCTTCTCCCTTTCCCCGATGACGACATGTTGTGGTGGTTCCTTCGTTCAGCTGCTTATAAAATTCATTGATTCCACCTCTCTCTCTCTCTCTCGGAGAAAAGAGAGAGAAGGGATCGATAGAGGATCTCGAGTTCCAATTCACGACCAACTTTCGCGAAAGATCTTCCGATGTCTGTCACTGAGGTATGGAGTTGATGATGTCGTGTGCCGGAATCGAGCTATGGAAACCTCGTAGTCGAGCTGATTGGGTTTCTTGTGCAGGGTTTTGATATTTTGGTCTGCCTCACTCGATTCCGTGAGCAGCTGAGCTTTTTTTGGGGTAAAAATCGCTCCTTTTTGCTCTTTGATTCGTATGTTTTGGATGTTGGGCGCTCAAGTGCTGGATTAATTTTGAAGCGAGGGTGTCGGAGTCGATGGCGGCGACGAGCTGCGCGGCCGTCGATGCGGCGGAGGAGTGCCGGGACGGCGAGGCGGCTTTGCGGCTTAAGGTTGCGGCCATCGCGGCGATCCTGGTGGCCGGAGCTGTCGGCGTGGCCATCCCTCTAGTGGGGCGGAAGCAGCGGCTTCTGCGCACGGACGGGGGCCTGTTCGTCTGCGCCAAGGCGTTCGCCGCCGGTGTCATACTCGCAACAGGCTTCGTGCATATGCTGCACGGCGCAGAGTCGTCGCTCACGCACCCCTGCCTCCCGGACTCTCCCTGGCGGCGCTTCCCCTTCGCCGGCTTCGTAGCGATGCTGGCGGCGCTCGGCACCCTCGTCGTCGACTTCTTGGGAACCCAGTTCTACGAGCGGAAGCAACGAGCGGAGTCGACGAATGCCGCGGCCGCCGTATCGGCAGTGGCGCCAATATCGGCAGCGGAAGATGACAAGAACGGAATCACCGTCATCTCAGTGGCCCCGGAGGCGAGGGGGGAGGCGTCGGGGAGCGAGAAAGGCCCAATGCACGTCCACTCGACGGCGCATCGCCACGGCCATGTGCACGTGCTCGCTACCCCCGGCCGCCCCCACGGCCATGGCCGCGAGGACGAGGGCGAGGCCTCCTCTCACGCGCGGAACGTGGTGGTATCTCAGGTAACCTAATCCACCGTCGGTGGACCGTATTCCATTTTTCGAGCACAAGAAGCTTATTTGCTTACATGGGACTCGGTGACGACGACTTGTGGATAGATATTGGAGCTTGGAATCGTGTCGCACTCCGTCATCATTGGACTCTCGTTGGGTGTGTCACAGAGCCCATGCACCATACGGCCGCTGGTGGCAGCCCTCTCCTTCCACCAGTTCTTCGAAGGCTTCGCACTGGGCGGGTGCATCTCGCAGGTGAGCGAGCGAGCGATCTCTGTCGATCTTGAACGGTGAGTGATTCGACGGCGTGGTGGCGGCATGCAGGCACAGTTCAAGAACACGGTGGCGGCCGTGGTGGCGGGCTTCTTCGCCATCACGACGCCCGCGGGGATCGCCGCCGGCCTGGGCATCGCGTCGTCCTACGACGCCAAGAGCCCGAGGGCGCTGGTGGCGGAGGGGTTGCTGGACTCGATGTCGGCGGGGATTCTGGTGTACATGGCTTTGGTGGATCTGATCGCTGCTGATTTCCTGGGCCAGACGATGCGATGCGACGTGCGGCTTCAGGTGGCGTCCTACTCTGCCCTGTTCCTCGGCGCCGGAGCGATGTCGGCCCTCGCCGTCTGGGCCTGAATCGTGATGCACTCCTTTACCGACTGCGATCCTGCATTTGTTTATGAGAGAAAGCTTGTTCGTCTTCATGTCTTCCGGTCATATCATGGCCGAGCAATGTCCAATAAACTCCACCTCCGACGAGGATAAGTTGCTGCCATGTTCTCGTGGGGAATGCTTGTTGGCATTACATTACTGCAATGGAGAGAAGACTTCTTCGACGGCGCAGACAACCATAGATTGCACCCGACAGAGTAGGGCACCCCGTCAACGCCGCGACCGGCGTCGACGCTGCAGGCGGAGCTGGAGAATGACGGCTTGCAGCCATCCTCGTTGCCGTCGACGGCGACGAAGGATGTCTCCGGACGGTAGTACGTGTCGAGGATGAAGGAGCAAACAAATAATAAAAATAGAATATTATGATGTAATTAAGAGAAAATATTCTCAATCAAAAAAATCGATATAATATTAAAATAAAAGGAAAGATATAAAACATCTATAAGATATTTCTAAATGCATAAATCTTATTTATAAGACGTAGTAGTAACTATCTCATCTCATTATATCATCCATAATTAAGTTAGGTATAGTAATTACCTCGTAACTTCTAGATCATTGGACATTTCTTAGAATATGCATTTAACTATCTAGAATATGATAACTACTTAGATAATTATTATGAATCAATTCTCAATACTCCCCTTGATTCGTAGTTACATACATTGATTTTTATGTTCAGTTACATCATTTTGCTATGATGTATATGGTATTATCAATTTCATGTGAATACCATTTTTTCACAAAAATAATTAAACTCATTAGATAAAAATTCACTATATCTATCTATCCGAAGTATCTTTATACATCTACCATTTTTTCTTTCTACAAGTGTCTTGAATTTTTAAAAAATATCAAATATTTTAGATTTCAGTTCTAGAAAATAAACCCAACTCATACGACTATAATCATTAGTAAACAATAGAAAATATCAACTTCCACCAAATGATTTTGTATTCATAGGTCCACATAAGTCAACATGAATTAATTTAAAATAATTTAATGCTCTCCATACTTTTTTAATCGGAAATAGTTTTTTAATTTGTTTGTCATAAATGCATCCTTCATATACATCAAGTGTATTAATTTTGGGCAATTCAAAAATTATTTCTTTTTTACTTTAACAATGTTAAACCCTTAATGTTAAGGTGTCTATATCTTAAATGCTATAAATTATATTCATTCTTTTGAGTTGCAACAAGAGCATATTTTTCAACATTTGAAACATCTTGTTTTGCGTTATGCAAACATTTACTATAATCAAACTAGATTTTTTTCTTTTTAATAATACATGAACCATCATCAAATATAACTAAATATCTATTATCTATCAATTGTCCAATATGTAACGAAGTTATGTGATAAACTAAGAACAAAGAAAACATCATCAACGTATTTTACCATTTCTTGATTTTTTTGTATCTCAATTGTTCATTTTCCTTCCATTTGGATTTGCTTATTATCTTCAAGTCTAACCTTCAACTTGTAAGTTTCATCAATATCTCTAAATATTGATATTATGTCTTATATATAATTAAAATATCTACTATTAAAAAATCAAATATCATTTAAGAAATCATTAACTTATGACTTACTATTTTTTTCATTTTCCTCCATTTGTTTTTCTCTTTTCAGACAATTTACTGTTATATGACCAAACTTTTTACAATAGTGATATTGAATTTCACTCTTGTAGTTTTTTTTATCATAATATGATTGTTTTTGTTCATCATGCCTATCAAAGTGTCATCTTCCTCTTCCTCTTTCATTTCCTCTATCACGAAATCCTCTTCTGTCACGTCCTATTCCTGTTGATTTTTTTATCTTCTTTTGAAGTAGAAGACTCCCTTAATCTAAAATATTTTTTCTTCACTTTTGTTAAGTGACCTATTCAACCTTACTTCATGTGCTTGCAAGGAACTCATTAGTTCATCAAATGAAAATGTAGATAAATCTTTTGACTCCTCAATTACGGTAATAATATAATCAAATTTCAGAGTTAAACTTCTCAAAACTTTTGTAATAATTATATGATCAAGAAGATATTCACCATAAGATTTTATTTGACTAACAATTTTGATCATTCGAGAAAGAAAATCTTACACTGATTCATTATTTTTCATGAACAAAATTTCAAACTCACGATGAAGGGTTTGAAGTTTTACCGTAATCACCTTTAATAAACCTTGAAATTTATTTTGAAGTATCAACCAAGCTTGCTTTGAAGTTGTCATTGTTATAATTCTTGAGAAGATTGTCTCATGTACAGCTTCTTGAATGGAGAATAATGTCTTTGAGTTCATTTTATTCTCTCTAAGTATGGTTTCCTCATGTAGATCTGCATATCTATTTTCTATTAAGTTTCAGAAATCTTGAGACTTAAATAGAGTCTTTATCTTGATACTATAAAATTCATAACATTTGCCCAAGAAAATGAGAATAAGGGGTTGAGACATTAAATTACCATTAAAAGTCGCCCAGTTCAAATTGAAAGAAAGCTCTAATACCATAAATGTTGGGGATGAAAAAGTAATAAAATAATAAAAATATAATACTATGATGTAATTAAAAGAGAATTCTAATAAGAAATATAATATTACGATAAAACACTTACAAGATAATCGATGAAACAATAAAAATATAATACTAATACTACGATTCAATCAAGAAAATCGATATAACATTAAAATAAGAAGAAAGACATAAACAGATCTTATTTATAAGATCTAATAATAATTATCTCATCCCATTATGTTACTGACATAAAAACTATTACTATATAAACTATTCTATAACTTCTACAACATCAATCATTTCTTAAAACATACTTAAAACATATATTTAAGTATCTAAAACATGATAATTATTCAGATAAGTACTACCAATCAATCATTCACAATAGTACGAAGAGAGGGCGGCTGCGGAGACCATGTCGCCGCTGCGTCCTCCTCCGCCGCCACTTCCAGGTCTCCGCAGCGTCCTCCTCCGTCTCCACTTCCCCGTCGGCGTCAGATCTGGAATGCGTTCTTATCTCACGTACGTAAACACCTGCAACCTCTTCAATTATTCGTGATGCAGAATTAATGCACCGATGAGGTGGGCAGAGGCAGCGGCAATCGTCCATTGCCATCGTGATGACGCATCAGATCGACGGCAGGGTGACGTCGATGGCTTGTGCTAACCGAAAATTTTCCACGTCGTTTTACCTCTGTTTGCTAACCGGACAGTGAAGCACTATGTGTAATGGGACCCACCGTCCTGGTGGCAGTTGAGTGCGTAAAGTCTACCGCGTCAACCGTCGTCATCGCGCTCGACCTCCAACAGACTCACGTGCTTCTGCCGTTGGCGACCCCGCCCGCCCAACTCCCCACTATAAATCTCCCCGCTCCGCTCGCTCTCCCCGTCGCCCACGCCACACCGAGAGAAGCAGCACGATGTTGGCCTCGATGTGCGGCTGGTTCACGCCGGCCGTCCTCTTCCTCCTCCTCAACCTCGTCATCGGCAGCATCGCCGTCGCCTCCAAGTCATCCCACCATCGCGCCGCGGCGGGCGACGACGGCGCCGCCTACCCCGGCCGTTTCCTCGCCCGCTCCCCCTCCATCGTCCTCCACCGCCTTCTCTCCTTCAACCTCCACCGCTGCAGCTCCGGCGAGATCCCCCCTCCCTCCGAGGCGTCGGATCACCACCCCGAACGTTCAGGACGGACTCAGTCGGACGCGGGGCCGCCGAGTCCGTCGGCGCAGATCAAGAAGTCGGCCAGCGAGGCGGAGGCGGAGGCGGGCGACGACGGCGCGGCCTACCCTGGCCGTTTCCTCGCCCGCTCCCCCTCCATCGTCCTCCACCGCCTTCTCTCCTTCAACCTCCACCGATGCCGCTCCGGCGAGATCCCCCTTCCCTCCGAGGCCTCGGATCACCACCCCGAACATTCAGGATGGACTCAGTCGGACGCGGAGATGCCGCCGAGGCTGTCGGTGCAGATCAAGAAGTCGGCCAGCGAGGCGGAGGCGGGCGACGACGGCGCGGCCTACCCTGGCCGTTTCCTCGCCCGCTCCCCCTCCAACGTCCTCGACCGCCTTCTCTCCTTCAACCTCCACCGCTGTCGCTCCGGCGAGACCCCCTCTCCCTTCTCGGCCTCGGATCGCCACCCCGAACATTCAGGACGGACTCAGTCGGACGCGCGGCCGCCGACGCTGTCGGTCCCGATCAAGAAGTCGGCCAGCGAGGCGGCGGCGGCGGCGAGAGAAACCGTGGATCCGGCGGAAGGAGACTGCGAAGAGGACGTGGATGCGCGGGCCGATGACTTCATCAATCGGTTCCGACGTCAGCTGATGATGCAGCGCATGGCATCCATCACCAGGCAGAGGGCGACGCCCAGCGGTGGCCGTTAACAAATAAATGCCACCAAATTAATAATAATAATATTAATATTAATAATAATATTATTATTAAAATTAGGATGTCTGCAATTACTATTAACAAATAAATGCCACCAAATTAATAATTATTACTATTATTATTACAAAAACGCCATTCCAACCTAAATAATAATATTCATGTCTGTAATGCTCAAGCTCTAAATCCAGCTAAACTACTTCAGCAAGTTATGTGGGCACAACATGCCGGCCCGAAACATTAAAACACAGTTGACATGGTGCATGCGCAGCTCACACATTTGATCCATCACAAATTTTGGCAATCTGTGGATAATCAACATGAAACCAATAAAACCGATGAGTTCTAAAACGGCTCGACAAAAACAGAGGGGAAACTGAAGCTTATTGCTATACGTAATGGGAAATGTAGACCGGACGTAGCCCGTCAGATGAGGTCTGCGACGTTGGACGGCAGCTCCTCGATCACCACATTGTAAAACCTCTGGATGTCGAACAACATTCTCTCGTCGTCGCGAGTGACAAAGTTGATCGCCACGCCCTTCCTCCCGAACCGGCCGCTTCGCCCGATGCGATGGAGATAGTTCTCCGGCTGGGTCGGGAGATCGTAATTGATAACCAGGGAGACTTGTTGCACGTCGATGCCACGAGCAAGAAGGTCGGTGGTGATGAGCACGCGAGAGGAGCCGGAGCGGAACTCCCGCATTATGATGTCCCTGGTGTTCTGATCCATGTCGCCGTGGGTTGCCGAGACCGTGTGATCCCTGCTCCTCATTTTGTCGGTCAGCCAGTCTACCTTGCGCCGAGTGTTGACAAAAATTACACTCTGCGTGATGGCCAGCGTCTCGTAGAGGTCGCACAAGGTCTCGAGCTTCCACTCTTCCTTCTCTACGTTGACGTGGAATTGCTTGATGCCCTCCAAGGTGAGCTCGTCTCGCTTCACGAGGATTCTCACAGGCTTGCTCATAAACTTGCGAGTAATCTCAAGAGCCTCGGGAGGCATCGTGGCAGAGAATAAGCCGACTTGGATCTTGGGAGGAAGCAGCTGAAAGATGTCATATATCTGAAAGGGAAAGGCCGTGCAATTAAGAAGGGTATAGAGATGATATGAAACCAAACCACACAAAAAGATGTAAAACCAGTTGCACCTAGGAATCATGAATGACTTCATATGAGAAGATTCAAAAGGTAAGCCAGAATGCTCATCACAGAATTGAGCATATGAAACAAATCGCCAGATACAAAAATTGTAGCGCCATTTTATGACAGCTAAACAGAAACAAAAATTGACAAATAGCAACACTAAGACAGCAAAGAAAAAAAGTATGATTTATATGGCATGCAACTACATGTGACAGAACTCTTTAATTCACAAGCAACATATGTTTTAGCATCAGAATGATATTAAGCTGCATCATTTGATTAACAAATGCGAGTGATTTAGCACCGGCAGTGACATTTTAAGTTGATTAAATTGATCCATAGTATTAATAATCCTTAGTGAAATCACATTTAATGATACTAGAGAAAACACTAAGCCTTGTTCAAAATCAAATTTCACCAAAACCATCAACTATGATCTCAGAAAAAACTTTATTAGAGATTTCCTAGCAACGTTACAGATTTAACTATAATTTTTTGGACACTTGTACTGATGAGAACCTATCGTACATGAATATGAATGCTTCTTAAAAAAAAAAAACACTTTTTAATTTCTGCAGACAGCAGTACATTCACACTGAAATTTGAAAAAAGCAGCAGAAAATAAATCATATAATGAATTCACAACACAAAATACTTTTAGTGAAAGTATGAAAAATGGGTATTGAGGGCACCTGATCCTTGAAACCACGAGAAAGCATTTCATCTGCCTCGTCTAGAACAAACATCTTGATGTAGTCAGGGCGGAGAGACTGCCTTCTTAACATGTCAAATACGCGACCAGGTGTCCCCACTACAACATGAACCCCGCTAGAAAGAATCCGCTGGTCTTCACGAACGCTAGTTCCTCCAACACAAGCATGAACTTTGACGCCAAGATAATCGCCAAGTGCACGCATCACCTTTTCAATCTGCTGTGCTAATTCACGAGTTGGAGCAAGAACCAAAGCCTGACACTGCACCAATCCGTAATCAAGCTGCTGCAATATACCGGCACAGAATGTTGCAGTTTTTCCGGTCCCTGATTGTGCCTGTTGAATGACATCAAGTCCCTTGCAGAACGGAACGATACCTCTTTGTTGGATCGCAGAGGGTTTTTCAAAACCTGAAGTTGACAGAAATAGAAAGCACAAATGCTACCAGCTTAAACACCACTTCCGTTGAATAAACTTGTTGAACAAGTAAAAGAAAGGAGGGAGTCTACCATATGCATAAATGCCCCTTAGAAGGTTCTCTTGGAGACCCATAGCATCAAAACTGTCAAAAACCTCATCATATGAGGCAAAAAAATCCTGTCCATCTTGTGAAATCCTGCTCTCTCTCATACATAGCACACCCAACATCAGTAAACCTTTCACGATAACTCATTCAACAAGAATCGCATCATGTACGGATAAGTTACTAGCAAAATATAATAGGGGGAAAAAGAGGTGAGAAACAGTACAGCTCATTCATTTTGGCATCGTATTGGCGAGCATCGAATTGAGATCCTTCAGGTGCCAATCCAGCCATGATTGCTGAAATCAAACCAAAGAAAATGACCAAAAAAGTGACAAGTAACCAATAGATCAAATGTGTTAATAGGCCACATGGTACAATTGAAGAAGACCCTATGATAATGAAAAAGCAAAATCTTCAACAGGTGATAAGCACGAGATTCAAAAGTAAAAAATAGTACAACAACAATAAAGCCATAATGTCTCAACTATTTGGGACCAACTACACGTATCTTTTGCAACCATTGTCAAAAGTAAAAGTAGTGATACAACTAATTCAATGAAAAAATAAAAAAGGTAATTCGCTGTATCCATTTGCATTATTGATCTTACATCCATCATAATGTAAAAGAAGTCGATCAAAATATCTAGATTTTGGAATATAGGTGAGGAAAAGATCGTATCCTGATTCCTGAAGGCAAAATAATGAACTGAAAAAAAGTAGCAATTAAAAGGATTGGTTGAATTTTTTTGCATAACAGATGGAGGTTGCAATTATCAAGAATTGGACATTAATGATAAAGCATGTAGCAACACAAAGTCTAGGCATAGAGATCTCAAACAATTATGTTGTTTTCTCTCAATCCTAAGCCTATGGATCAAGGAAAGAATAACTAATTATTTCAAGTAAACACATTATAATTACAAAAATATTCAATTTATTATCTTGGTACCAAGTTTGTTGAATATATATATATATATATATATAGGAATTAGAAAAAACAACAACACTCAACTATTTGGGGTCAACTACATGGATTTTTTTGTCTCTATCGAGATATGTAAAAAGTCATATGTTTAATTAAGCTCGGAGTACTTACATCTTTATTTATAATTTTTATTAAAGTCTTGTTAGGTCTTCCTTTATCTCTCCTCGTATCACTAATATTAATTATTTTATCTCTTTTGACTATTGCATCCAGAAGCCTCTTTAGCACATACCCATATCATCTTAAATGATTTTCTCTCATCCGATCCTCTATTGAAGCGATACCTAGTTGTTAACGAATAAAAATATTTATTTTCCTATCCTTCCTAGTAACTCCACATATCTATCTCAGCAACACAAACTTTTTGTATATGTTTTTTTTTTAATTGTCCAACACTTAGATCCATAAAGTATTGTTGGTCTTACAACTATCTTATAAATTTTGTTTTTAATCTCAAAGATATCCGATGATCACATAAGACTTCTAACGCTCCTCACTATTTTAACTATCCTGTTTTTACTCTATGATTAATATCTTCATTGATTTCTCCATCTTGTTAAATAATTGATCCAAGATACCTAAAGCTTTTGCTTAAAGGAATTTTTTGTCCATCCAATTTAACTATATTCTATAGTCTACCTCTAGATTTACTAAAATTGCATTTTATATATCCAATTTTAGTCCTACTTAATCTAAAACCTTTAGTTTCTAAGGATTGTCACCATAACTCAAGTTTATAATTAATTTCACTTAGGCTCTTATCAACTAAGATAATATCATCAACAAATAACATATACCAGGGAGATGTATCATGTAAGTACTAATAAGTTCATCTATTATCAATATGAAAAGATAGAAACTTAATGCGGATCCTTGGTGTGATTCTATGCTAATAGGAAACTCACCAGACACGTTCTCTATATTTCTAATACTAGTAACTACATTATCATACATAACTTTAATAACATCAATATAATTAGAGAATATACCTTTTTTTTTTAAAACCCACTATAACAAATCTTTAGGAACCCTATCATAGGCTTTCTCTATGTCAATAAAAACCATATGCAAATCTTTCTTTTTCTCCCTATACTTTTCCATTAATTGATTAATAAATAAATAGCTTCTATGGTTGATCTTTCAGGTATAAAACTAAATTGATTTTCAGAGATATTTGTTTTCTGATCATAGTATCTACCAATTCTAATACTTTCAAGTGTTTCTATATTCCAAATTGCTAACTTACCCCTTTGTTCTTGAACTAACTTCTTTACTCCCATTGGTCCAAAACAATAAGAGAACCCTTACCTACTTGACATCACATCTGGGTGCCAATGTGATGGGTCACTTCCAAGTAATCTCCTAGACCACCATTTGTAATTCGGGACACCTAGGTGGTGAAGGTGTCATGCGTCACTTCCATGCGATGACCTAGCTTTATACTAAAATCGGTAAAGATCCATATTCATAAGATCTGACATAATTTTATACTGGTTGGCAGTGACCTAACATAACCCTCTACCTTTTTCATACATAGGAAATAGGAATTAGAACAAACCACAAAAATGAATGTAATGTATAGATATAAGGGGTACATATGACCATTTCGAAGACTCAACCAATGTGAAGGTTATGCAAACAAGGGATGCAGTAGACTGGATTAAGAGTTCCTCTAGGACTGAATGATCTCAGACCATGTTGGATAAAACTGCAAGAATACTGAAACAGCATCAATAATATGAGGATATATGAAAGCATTGTAGGATTACTTTCTTACTGAGAAGATTAGAAATGCCCTCAAGGTGATCACCATGCTGCTGTAACAGAAAGCAAACAGCAAGTCCAACAGCCCTATGTAATGGATCTCAGCAAGTTGTGGAATATAATCTAATGCAGATGAAAATAAAGATTTAAAGAAAAGAGAGAAAAAGATACAAATAGAGAACAGAAGGGGGAGAAGAGAGATCAACCACCACTGCCAATCACTGAATTGTTCCTTGAACCGAGTAACAAAGCCTATAGTTATCAGCCGAGTACTGTAGCACATTAATATCGAAAGTGGCCTCGGCTAAAATGCATGTACATCTACATAACTCAGCATCAAGATCATACCACAAAATATGCTTACAATGAAAAAGCACCACTTGTATTTTATACTGCATTTTATCAATTTCCTTATATGTGCATAAATGTCTAAAATTCCAAATATTAGGAAAGTCTAATTTAATCCTAGTTCTCACTATTTTACTACAGAGAAGGCATCATCTGGTATGTTTCTGAGAAACCAAATCATAATGCATCACTAGGCACCAGTTTTCATTTTTCCCTGCCACAGATGAATTGATCACTCATAGATATAGAGGGGCAAACAAGATTCTTTGATGTGCAATATATGATACTCAAATCGACATTGAAATGTCTGTACGAACAATAAACATCCATCGACCTTACCACAATGCAGCATACCAATAGACAATAATATCAAGAGAATATCCAAAAGTGAGCCATCATGGACAAGGAACATTTGCATATAAGCAATTCATGGAAGTTAGCTAATGGGCAGCGATGTTGTACCAACCAAAAAAAAAATTATAAAGAACATAACAAAAGCTTAAGATCACAAAGTCCCCTAGAAAAGTGTGTTCCAGTGGCAGAGCAAAAGAATCATACAAAAATATCAGATATTACATAAAGTAAAGGCATACAAATCAATAACTTATAATCTTACCATGAAAAAGAGATATCAAAGGACTAAGTTGATGAGCTATAACTAAGAAAAGCAAAATCAATTATTGAAAAGAAAGTAAACATGCACTTGTTTAGTCAGGAATACTTTCAATTGCGATCAAGTATAACCAATAAACTAAATAAGACCTTCCATAAGCACAGCAGATGCACTGTAAAGCTCTCCAGGGGATTACATATAACAATGTAGGATACAAGTCGGATTTACTATGTAAGGAAAAACTTATATACGAAAAGGCAACATCAAAATGGTCAAAGATTATGAGTGAAATTACTTGAGACCAAATGGAGTTATCAGAATACACAAGGTATTTAATGCCATATGTTTTTACATGCTTAATAAAGGAACAATGCACAAATCTGTCACTAGTGTGTATTCATCAAATCTAATACATTGATCATCATAATCAATGGTAAGATAAGGATGCATACGTGCCTTGCTGACAATTTAATCAACTAGGCTTATGCTAAATTCTTCTCAGCAGTTCAGAGAAGACATAAAAACTAGCAACAAAATATTCCTGTAGTAAGTTGTATTCCTATTCACCATTATTATGAGCAAGAGAAAATATTAAATACACGTCTATGAAATCTTTCATACATATATAATCCATTCAGGAAAAGTCCTCAAGAATATTAAATCTCAGCTAAAGGTTGAACCAAAGGAGAATATTTTGATCCTTTAATCTGATAAACGAAAACCTAACTAAATCTTGTTTATGACAGATATAAAAACTGAACTATCATCTCAGCTATCGTTAGCTTTACTTTGTGTAAAACACAGCAACTTGTAGTCCTCAACGCATCAAACCTAATAAAAGATTTCATTCCACAAACATATTCATCAATCACATACGCCTAATGGGAGCTGGATACATCAAGGCAGCTCATGACCTTACGTTAATTATCTCGATTTAGCACAATTCCAATAGTTAACATAACAAAATATGTTTTCTTTTTAGTTTAAAAGCCCATTAACACCAATTAACATGACAAAAACATTGTTTTTTTTTTGGTAGTTCAAAAGCCCAGATCTTACTCTTCTCCTATCACTCACTAAAATCTCGAACGAAAGATAGATATCAGATCGGACCAAAGTTCACAAACCGCATAAACTGTCTCACTATAAAAGAAACCAAAAGAATCAACCCACAAAACCTGAAATAAATGAAGAAAAATCTAAAACCCTATCCCAGAGGGTCAGATCACGCAAAGCCCTGATGATCGAACGGGAATAGAACTCTACGCGCTCGGTCCGCTCATACATATTACAAATACAAAAAGGCAAAGCTGAAGTGGATGGAATTCCAAACGATACGACGGAAACTTTCTTTCCGTTTCAAACCTGAATCGTTCCACCGTCTAATAAACCAGTCCAGTGAAGAAAATTAGCAGACGAATCAGAAAGGATAGAATAGAGATCCGATTGTTACCAAGCTAGCTCCAGAGAACAATGTAGACGCGAGAGAGGGGGAAGGAGACGAGGCAAAGGCGATCCTTTCCTTGGGAGAGAGAGAAAGGGTTGGCCTTTTCCCCTTTTTCTTAATTGCCCTTCCGCTTCTTTTATTTTGGTGGGCAACGACGTCAATAGCTTTTGGATTCCTCCAATGCTTGTTGTATAGGATGTGATTCGAGTATGTAATAACATTTACACGTTTAGTTCTATTAATGTCTGTATTAATTACTTTTTCCTTATTATAATGTTAGTATTTTAATTCAAAAAAAAAACCCAATCAATCTCTCAAAATGTTTCTGCCTGTTATAGTATTTTGTGGCTTATTAAAATGTTTTGAACACTGATAAAAACACTATAAAACTTACTTTAAAGTGCTATAAAATTTATTTTAAAATATTATAAATGATCAAAATACACTACAAGCCTAAAATACAATATCGTAAAATTATACTAGAAAGAACAAGTAAAGAGACACAATATCACATTAGTTATAATATTTTTAACACCTCAATATAAATACTGTAAATGATATTAAAAAAAATACTATAAACGAGAAATACAAATATTGTAACTGATAAAAATTAATGAAAAATAAAATAAAAAAACTTGATAGAAAATTTTTGAGGCATATCTTAGATTTTAAAAAATTAGAGATAGAAAAAAATTCAAAATGAGATGTATTGATTGAAAAATACCAAAAAATTGTATGTATTTTCTGTAAATACATCCAAAGAGAGGGAAATCACACAAGGACGTTATCTATATATATTGACACGGTGGGTTTTGTTAATGTTAGCTAAATAATTTTACTCCTATAGAACTTTACGATGAAGCCATCTTTTCCTTATTAAATTAATTTAATTATAACGAGCCATCATAATAATTTCCATGTGTAATCAATCATTTGACGTAATAAATTTTTTAATTTAAAAAATATAAAAATGATGTACATACATACATATATATATATACATACATACATATATATATATATACATATATATATATATGTATGTATATATTTATATATATATATATGTATTTATATATACATACATATACATATATACATACATATATACATATATACATGTTTATGTATATGTGTATGTATATATATGTATCACACACACATACATATATATATATATGTATATATATATATATATATATGTATACACGCACACACACATATATATATATATATGTGTGTTGTGGAAATAAACATCTTTTAGTGGCCTCAGGGGCGTCTTGGGAGTTAGTCAGAATGCGCGAAGTCGCCTCATCGATCTCTCGGCGGAAGCCGGCGTTGGGTGGAGAAGCGGATCATCCAGCTCGGCCGAGGCCGGTTCCTTCATCTGGTGACCCGACTTAACGCATGCCCCTCGGTTCTGCACGCACGAAGTCGAGTCGGGGTTTCGCGAGCCCCTCAAACGATCAAGTCGATGTCGAATGAGTGAGTAGAGTGTTTAATATAGAAAGAGAGGTAGAGAGATCCTTTGGTGTCGATGTCTAGGTCAATCTTTGCTTCTCTGCCAAGGGAACTCATTTGCCATGCGTGAGGCGAGTCGCTAAGGGAGTCCTCCTCTCTTCTCCCCTCGTTCTTTTTTCCCCCCTCCTCTCCATCTCTTTTCCTCCTGTTCTCTCCCTCTCTCCCCGGTCTCAGCCAGAGTATATTAATTGAAGAGTCCGGCCCCCCTCCTTCCTCCTCCTTCTGTTGCTTAAATAGGTCGGGGAGTTAGCGTGTTTAGTTGCGTCAGGGATGGTGCAGCACGGCCGTGTGAGGCGTGTGATCAACTTCGGCATGGCGCGGGGCGGCGGAGAAGCGGCGTCGGGTTGATACTGCGGGAAGTGCGGTGCGGGAGGCGAAGGCGTCACGGGTCAAAAACACAGGACCGGACGTCATGTCATATTCAATACCCTCATCAATGTGTATATACATATATATACATATATATACATGTATATATATACATATATATATACATACATATATATGTATATATATATTTATATGTATATATGTATTTATATATACATATATATATACATACATATACATATATACATACATATACATGTACATACATATATATATATATATATATACATGACAGAACAAAATTATATCTCTGCAAATTATAGCATCTCTATTTGCATGCCACATTAAAATTAAGCACAATCCATTTGCAAAAGCATGTATGCCAATTAAAAACATAGACAAACTGGGACGAAATCTAACCCAAAACGCAAAATTGGCAGTAGAGCAGCCAATACATATATACTAAACTTTGACTTTTGATGTCTGCAAATTTAGAAAACGTCAGTGGAACAGTGGAAACAAACCTGACGAAGATACAGCAAGCACAAGCGCAGTTAGCTTTGTTGCAGAATTCTCATCCTGGGAAAGCAAATGCTAGTAGCATCAAGAATGTTCCAAAAAAAACCCATACAAAAGCTACAAGTAGGAGGAGAAGAAAGGTACAGTTACAAATCTAATTTTGGCTAGAAGAAGAACACATACAAACCCAGATCCTACCATGCTATATTTGCCACCAAATATAATTCCTAATCTAAATACCCTCGGAAGTGTCGGGACGAAGCATTCATTCTGAAGCCTCGCCTCCGACTACTTCTCAGCGACTTGTAATTCTACTGCAGCTTGATTACAGCTCCTCCTTCCGCAACACGCTCAATCTATTTTCACGGATGAATAGATCTTTCGGACAAACCATAAGCAAGCGTAAAAGCCAATTGTCCCCGTTAACACGAAGAACGCATATGACGTTATCAGCATGTACCCAAAATACAGAATCCCAGAGACCACCTTGGTTATCTCCAGCTTTGTGAAGAAATAGAACACAGAGTACGCAAAGAGGTACAGGGCAGAGGAGCCCGCAGTCAAGTATGCCCTCCACCACCAGTGATAGTCCTCACTGCACAGCTGGAAGTAGCAAAGCACTACGGTTATCTCGGCACAGGTAACGATGAGGATGACGAAGACTATGAAGAGAAAACCAAAGATGTAGTAGAACTGGTTCAGCCATATCGATGTCAGGATGAAGAAGAGCTCAATGAAAACAGCACCGAATGGAAGTATGCCCCCGACCAGGACGGAGAAAGCCGGCTGCATGTACCAGGCCAGAGCAGGTATCTGCCTGGGGATTTTGTTGGTCCTCACTGGATCCTCAATTGCCGGCTTCTTGAAGCCCAAGTAACTACCAACAAAGACGAGGGGCACGGATATACCAAACCATAGGAAGACCAACGCAAACATGGTGCCGAATGGCACGGCACCAGATGATTTCTCCCCCCAGATTAAAGCATTCAACATGAAGAATATGCCGAAAACGATACCAGGAAACATGAATGCAGTTTTCAAGGTGATCTTTTTCCACTCTGCACCTTTGAACATTTTATAGAGGCGGGCCGATGAATACCCAGCGAATAGGCCCATAAAAACCCACAAGAGAACCATAGCGGTCATCAGACCCCCCCGGTTGGATGGGGAGAGGAAACCTAACGATGCAAATATCATAGTCACCAGGGTCATTCCAAGAAACTGCACACCTGTTCCCACATAAACGCAAAGCAGGCCAGAGTTACTTGGTGGTCTGAAAACGTCGCCATGGACTAATTTCCATCCAGTTTCTTCCTGGGCCTCGTCCTGGGTCTCTAACTGATTGTAGTTAGCTATATCTCTATACAGGGTTCTCATCATAATCATGGCTACCATGCCAGACAAAAAAAGAACTATCATTAATGAATTAATGATAGAAAACCAGTGGATTTGGTCATCATTCATGAGAAGATAGGTGTCCCAACGAGAAGCCCATTTGATTTCACTTGACTGCACGAGACAAACAAAAAGTAAATCTACTAAAAGAAAAAGAGGGCAAGCACAAGTGCATACGCACCTGGAAGGTGACATCATATGAGAATACGATATATGCATCTGCAGCTACTTCTTGGGGTGTATTGCTGCTTGGAGTTATTTTGGTACTTGGCGTGCATGTATGCACCTTGGGGTTTTTCTCATCCCAGTCAGTGTATTCGTGCTTTATGCTGTTTGTAAAAGAAAGATGAAAATGGCAACTTAAGCAGTAGGTTTAGGAGCAGGGTGATATGACGAATTAGGAGCACTTGACAATTGTCATGTATTAAGTCGCTTCAGGAGCAGGGTAACTAGTTAAACGGGTGTCAACTCATCAACCAGCAAAATTATTCAATATTAGGTTATGCAAGATGCCAAGATGGCATAGAATTCGATAGGCCCTTTTATCTCTCGTGGAGACAAGCACAGTGGCAGCCTCGTTCCGAGTATGGGACATAAGACTCAAGGCTTGCGGCCAAAATGCTAGAATCAAGAATCATGAGACATATGATACCAAAATACTATAGACAACCCAAAGACTTTTTCCAGTGTTAAAAGATGAAAAAAAGAGGAAAGTTCATATATAACATATTTCACACCAACATAATAAGCTCTTCAGCTTTAACTAAAGTTCCAATGTTCTCATTGGATTACCCTCTTTTCTGGTATCGACACAACCTCAACACTGTTATTCACTTGTGTCTCCATTATTGTACTGGTATTTCTGTAATTTACTATTTTTCAACATTGTAATGGTTTTTCTGTAATTTATCTATTGCCACTGTTGTGCTGACCTTTTCTATGGAGGGTGGGCTTGATGATGAATGTTGAATCACTTTTTGATGAAGAAATTGTAGTACACTAGCATTTGAATTGTACGACAAAGATTCTCCCAAAGCCAATGTCGAAATTTGAAGGCATCTATTACCGATCAAAAGAAAACTTATTGTTTGTAGAACTTCAGAAACAAAGAAGTTTTAAGTCCTAGAAATTTACACCATGCTTCCCGAGCAATGCTCCCTCCTTTTCACTTAAGCTTGATCACGTTATATTTTTGCATTAGTTTTGTGGTTATTCTTTCCCATACACATAACTGAAGATCAACTTATTTTAAATGGCTCGCTCTTTCGTGTGCTACTGTTACCTACAGCATGCATGATCATAAACCACAGAGAAATGCCAGAACAGGTTGACACGGAAAAGAACTGAACTAAAACATGATCAAAAACATAATTTCGCACAAAGCATAAATACCTGCTTGGAATCACCTCAAAGCCAACAATACGAGAATCCTCGGACTCTGGATCTTTATGGTACATGACTCTGAAACTTAGGTGGTTGTTTATATAATATTTATCATCCTTGCTCTGTTTACAAAATCCACAAGGTACTTATCATAGTAAACCAATCTTCTAACAATTGTACAGCTTCTAATGTAAACTAGCTTGCCTTATAACCAACACGAAATCCATGTTCATAAGTTGGTGCCTGACTTCCATCTCTTCTTAGCCTAGGTACTGCAACAGGGAGGTTGTCCAAGATCCTAGAAAGAGCATAAAAAGGGCCAAGTCACTATGCAATCAGCAGGTGAGATTGAATTACAATCAACCAGCTAGCATAAACTTAAAAGATAATAATAATAACTAAAACAAAAATTTTATACAACTAACAGAAACAGGTAAAAAGAAATGAGCACCTCACGGCGAAGAAGCGATACTAAATAATAACTCACATGTTAACTCGATATTCATCATCAATTTTTTCCTTAAAGTTCTTTGCAGATTCTGCGGTAAGTTTTGTGCGGCAGGATACCTTGCAGGTTTCATCCCTTCTCATTTTAAACTGTGTTTCAAATCAGAAAATACCAGATGAAAAGGAGGTTGAACAGTTATCTTTATGAATTCGGCGAAAACATGAGCTAAGTTTGCAGACAGGCCTCCAGATATGAAAATTGCGAAGCATTAGCATGCCATATGAACCTGTACTCACAACGTAAATGGAATTTTCAATGCGATCACCACGAAGAACCTCCCCCAAATTCTCGGCATTGTTCATGATCTTGGAAGGCTTGCAGTAATCCAAGAAATAGAAATCATATGGAAGTTGTGTCTTTGTTGATGAAAGCTTGTTCACTTTGACTTGAAGTTCATCATCCTGTTCAGAAACGGAGAATCGCTGGTGACTCACATCAAGTTATTAAATGAAATCACAAGTCAGGCAGTATGCAGCAGATCCAGAAGACGAAACAGTGGCATTCTATGAGCAAACTTGAGAAAGAAGACGAAAGAATGAAGGACAAAGATGACGAGTGATTCACCAGAAATAGAAGATTGTCAGACGTTGCAAAATGATCTCCAAAAGTAGATCAAAATTCAGATAAATCAATCAGACACGATTCTACCATACGACCGATAGCTATCCTTGCTAAAGGAGACTCAGAACAACACGGTGGATCATACTCTGAACAATCCCACGGCAATTTGCAATCGAGGAAAGACCCCAACAGTTACCAACACTCGGAATCCATGCATCAACACCAACTTTGCAACATCAACCATGACATACTTAGCGGAATCGTTTCGAAAAAGAAACCATCGAAACGATGAAACCGAGGAGATGCACACAGAACATCGAGACCAACAAACTGTTCTCCGCGAGAAGAGTGCCAAACCCTAGAAACTCGATTCCAGATCTGATTTCAAGAAACACACCACACGCCTACGCGTTTCAAGGTCAGATCCGACGGAACACAGATGGAAAAACAGAAGGAAAACCTAGGTATCCGACACGAACATCGGCTGCGGAAAGTACCTTCTGGAAGTCTCGAGGGGCGACGCCGGGGAGGTAGAAGGCGTGGGACGTAGGGGAGACGAGAAGACAGGAGAGGAGGAGGAGAGCGGCGATCGCCATCGCGAGAAGGCGAGCCGGATCGGGATGGCCTCGGTGCGGGTAAATGAGAAGAACGGAAGGATATCGAGTTAAAAGAGTCGGTGTTATGTATGGGAAGTGTGCGTTTATAATAATAATAATAATAATAAATTGTCCAATTAGACTATTTTTATCTAATTCATCAATTTTTTTCCTAATATTTTCAACAATGAAACGTAACCCTCGAGTTGACACAGTGACGATCCACGTGCACGTCAAGGCGTACAATTAACCGTCATGCGCAACTATAAGCTCCCGTTTGGCCCTGACGAAAAAACAAGAGTCATCCATCTATCACTAACTTAATCTTCGGAGGGGTCGAGTCGGGAGTTGAGCCCGGCTCAAATCTTCGTGCAGGTACTCGGCAATCGGGGAGCGACCCGATGAAGATCGATGTGGGCCTAAGCATCGAACGATCCAAGGCATCGATGATCGGACTGAGCCGAGCCGAGTCGACACGTCGATCGACTCCTAATTTTAAGAAACATGTTTCTCTCTCTTCCTAAAGCATGTCATGTCGCAATTGGGCTTCTCCGGCCCAAACAATCGATCACGATTTGGGCCGCCTACTTTTCCCCCCTTCCCGAGTCATCGCAAATTGCCATCATTTACTTTTCTTCCCGGACTGGCTGCGAAAGTCATTGTGCTGTTCGATTTCCTTCTTCTCACGGTCCCCGATTTGCTCGCAAGTCGTACATGAAGCATCGTCGCCATTAAAATATGATTCACGGCGACCAAATCTCTTGATCTTGAATGCATGCACTTCTTAACACAGCCTCCTCCTTCCCGTCCCGGCTGCTGCCCGAGACTATAGAGCACCGTCACGCCGACCTTAATCTCTTCCGGATCGAGGAGATACGCGTCGTCCATGGATTCCTTCTTTCTCCTTACCGCAGAGGCCCGAGGTCGGTTCCTGCAAATCGCCGGTCGCCTCCTCGGCTGCACTTACGTCTGCGCATGGTCTCCCGATCTCTACCATCCGGCAGCCAAGTACGTCTTTGTCTCTTCAACCCGCAACCAGCGGCTGAGCTTTTCTAGGATCTAATTTGGCCGCTACGACCAGCCACTTGATCTCCACGGACGGATGGCACCGTGAGGAAGACGGCGGTCACGCGAGCTCCTCGTCGGGAACGGGAAGCGTCTCCTCGAGGCTCTTCGACGCCTACCGCCGATGCGTGTGCGGCATCCGGAGAGGGTATGTATGTTTTACTTGACAGCATCCTCTTCTCGATGGGTGGTGTTGATGACATGGGTGGAGTCTTTCTACTTCCAGTTGCATTCCTGGGTTGGCCTATGAGGGCGGCTTGACCTACGCTGAGTTCAGCGGTGATGATTTGATGAACTTGGCCTCGATTCACGTACAAAGACAGTTCTACCAGGTGATCGATCTCGTTCAGCTATTCTTGTAACAGTCTAAATGAACCGAAAGAAATGGCTAATTCGGGTGCAATTTGGTTGTTTCAGGAAGCTGGAATAAAGGTTTGTAATCGCTAGACCTCGTTCCTCCTTATCGCCGGAGGATTCTGTTTGACACACTCGTTCTGTGCATGACAGACGGCGGTGCTTGTGGGGTGCAGAAGCGGAGAAATCGAGCTGGGGATGACGACGCCACCGAATGTAATGGATCGTATCAATTCCATGCTACATCTTCCGTGTAGATTGACCGAGATCGTTGGTGTTGATGGGATGAGGTTGGTTTTTGCAGCTAGAGATGCAGATGGATATCCGGCAGGTGTTCGGTGAAGAGTTCATTCGACAGTGGCAATTACAGTCAGGAGATCACCTGATACCGCCGCCCGAACAGAGTTGGCGCTCCTCCTCCTCCCCGTCGCTGCGGTCTCCGTCGGCGGGAAGTCCCGAGAGCTCGTCTCTTCTCCCGACCAAAGCAGGTGCCGCCGCTTTCATGCCTGACGTGGTTCTGCCGCACCAAATGGCCATGCAAACCTACAACCTCATGTCTTTGCCGTCCGCCTCTTCTTCTCCGCTCGTGTTCCAGCGATTAGTGCTGGAACGACACCATCCGGGTGGCGCATTCGAGGCCTACCATCCGACCGGTGCTAGGAGAGTCGAGGCCACGCCGAACGTGGCTGGCCAGAGAATGATCAAGAAGGGGATCGACGTGCTGAGAAGAATAAGCACGGCGAGGATGGAGGCTCCGAGGCAGGAATACCGGCCGACGAGCGACCAGTTGCACCATATGATTTCGGAGCGCAGGCGTCGGGAGAGGCTTAATCAAAACTTTCATGCTCTCAGGCTGCTTCTTCCGCCAGGGTCGAAGGTACAAATTAGGTCTCCATGATGCATTGGGCTTCTCCTAAAGATCCAGGAACTCATTCTCCGCATGTCACAGAAGGACAAGGCATCAGTGCTGGCAGCCACGAAGAACTATGTGAACTTCTTGGAAGCTCGAGTCTCCGAGCTGCAGGAGAGGAACCAAATGCTAGAGCTGCAGCTTCGGCCTACCGACGACGCCGACGGAGTTAGCGATTCGGACGAAAGAGTAGGAGTCGAGATCAGCCGATCCGGCGGCGCCGACGACTGCAACGCATCGGAATCCCAACAAATCAGCCTCAGGCTGATCGTAAGGGAAGAATGTGACATGACAGGTTTGGTGGTCCGTACGCTCGAATGCCTGAAAGGGGTGAGCGGAGACGTGACGTTGGCGTCGGTGGCCGCGAGCACGATGTCGCCACGGAAGTATACATGCGCGAGATTCAATCTCAGGCTACGGCAAAAGGTACGGGCGTCGAGTAAAGTCTTCTCCGTTTACCGTTTCTTTCTTCTGCGAGGGAAAGAGATTTCAGCGACGTAGTGAAACATGTTTTCTCCGGCTGCATCGTTGCATGGATGGCTTGATGTAGGAATGCGCGAGCTGGAGACTTCACGGGAAGCTTCCTTGGGAAGAACCATCACCACCCAACACTTGCTTTTGTATTTTAAGGAGAAATGGGGTTAATGGTTTAGTCTTACGAGTAGAGAAAGTCTAAGTTGGTTGGTGTAACAACAGGCGGGCGATTGGGACGAGGCGTCGTTCAAGGAAGCTGTGACCAGAGCTGTGGCTGATGTGTTAGGACGAGGAGCAACCCCGAGCCCATCACCATCTTCACCAGCCCATCGATCTTGACCGACGCCTCAGGAGATGCAGCAGCAGCAGCAGCAGCATGGAGCCCAATTCTATTGTTCTTGTGAGAGTCATACGTAAAGGCAATGCCACATGTTGTAATGCATCGAGGCAGTACTACTGCTGAAGAGAACAAGAGACGGCGGGTTTGACTGGGTGATAAAGTTTGTTTGTCGTGTTTTAGAGTTTTCCTCGTGCGATTTCAGCATTTCCGCTCGCCTTCTCTAGTCAACATCGTGCATGGTCCCAAGCTCGGCCATTGTTCTCGAAGAGTCTACAGCTACTACCAGATATGAACATGACTAGACCAAGCGTGACCATTTGATGATATCTTTTTTAGGCGAATTAATGTACTATTTGATAGATTGGAATGTAATTATAAAATTATACACTGCAATCAGTTAGAACTGTTGTTTATTTATACATGTTGGAAGAGGATTTTCCTCGTTCGAGTAGTAAGATTTCCTCGTCCAGTTGGAGAAATCTCATTCTCATGTAATTGAGAAAATCTCATCTGCTATCATGCCCTCGCAAGATTGAGCTTCTGTCAAAGATGTCGATATCGAATCGATGCAACGAAAATAGTTTGGGGACGAGAGACTTCGTGAATGAGTCTGCTAGTTTGATCAACCGTATGTACGTGAGAGACACGTAGTTGATGTTTGACAACTTGATATCACACGAAGTGAAAATCAATAGCAATGTGTTTCATGCGTGAGTGGAACACTGGATTGACACATAAGTAGGTAGCTCCAACGGTATCATAATATATTGTAGGAGTAAGAATAGAGTTGATGTTGAGTTTCTTGAGGGGATTTGTGACCCAATTGAGTTCAGCAGCAACGATGGCGATGACACGGTATTCGGTTTCAGTTGTAGATCGTGTAATTGTCTTTTGCTTCTTAGAACTCTAGCTGATTGGATTAACTCCAAGGAAAACAATATACCATAACGTTGATGTTCTATCATCAACATTCTAGTCACAACTATCAAGACGACTACTTCAATTATCCTCAACCCTGCACGAGGAAATCTCACTGCTATCATTATTGCCTCGTGTGGAAGAGAACTAATATCACTTGTTTAGAGAGAGAAATCCAAAAATAAGAGAGGAGAAAGAAACTCAGAATAATATTATAAAAAAGGATAATAAATTTTAAAAAAGTAACTAGAAGAACTTCAAGAGTTCTCTTTATTCCTCACCCATATTGTATATTTTATTAATATTAAAAATCTATTAATAATAAAATTAATTTAAATCAAATTGATCATGTATGGTTCATATATATATATATATATATATATATATATATATATATATATATATATATATATATATATATATATATATATACAAACATACATACATACAAACATATATATACATACATACATATACATATATATACATACATATATATATATATACATATACATACATATATATATATATACATATATATACATACATATTTATATATATGTATACATATATATATATATACATATATATATATATGTATACTACGTATGGTGATGAGATAAAAAATAATAATAGAGAAAAACTTTTGTATATAAATAAATACTAGCAGACCATAACACACAGTGGAATTAAACGAAAATCATAATCAAATATGACACCAAGATTTACATGAAAAACCCCTCCAACGTGAAGGGTAAAAATCATGGACAAACCAGAGAAAATTCACTATAGGAATAATGAATATACAATTCTCAAACTCTCTTACTCAAAGCCCAAACAACAATCACAAGAGAATAACTAGGGTATAAAGACTATGTCACTGTGCACAATATCCAAAACCTCCCCAAGCAATCGTAGTAAAAATTCACTATAGATATGATCTAACTTGAGATGAGAATACTATTTAGATGAATGAGAACAGTTTTTGTATAATCATTGTCTTCTTCTCTTTCTTTTTCTCTTGTATTTCTATCCTTATCTCCTCTTTTTAAATCATTAGTCTAAGATTAAAATCGTTGATGTAGTTTTTTCTAATTTTAAGATACCATGTTTGAATCAAACTTAGGGTTTAAAAAGAAAAGATATGTGAATAATAATTTTGTATATAATATTAATGAATCAACAGATGGATGAAATTTTAATATATAATTTGAGTGTATTTAGATTACATTCGATCGATGCAAATCTAAGAAATATTTACCTTAGATTTTGAAGCCGAGAGGGGTGCGGGTTGTAGTCGATCAGAAAGATGGATGATGGATTCAACTTGAAGCAATTCACTCGAAATTTAGATTGGAATTCTTCTGGTCTTGATGGAATCACTTGACCGTGCATCGTTAGTGATCTCTCTCTCTCTCTCTCATCTCTCTCTCTCTCTCTCTCGTCGATGCCATAAAAAGATCTATGTTGACGTGTGATACCTCTCTCGAACAAGACTCTCTCTCTCTCTCTCTCTCTCTCGACATATTCTAACTCAATTGCTAGAGCTACTTCCGAAAGGCGATTTGGATCTGTGCTTGGTGTAAGGTCGATAGCTCAGCTCATTTATCGCTAGCCATCGAGGCCATAAAATTAACGACACCATGTAGACTATCGCATAGGTATAAAAGCTTATACTTTGTGGACACTAGGGGGGTTTCTCTCTAAAAAATACTCAACTTCTCCTCACCAATGTTGACTTAAGTTTCGGAGAGGTCAAGTCGAGAATCCCCATTTACCCGACTTGAATGGAAACAAAAAGGAACCATCACAGCGACGGATGATCAATTTCAGCCGATTACTGCGAACATCACTCAAGCACTATCTCGACCTCAAATCTAACTATGCTGACTCAACAAATACGATGTAAAGGTATATTAACAATCAGAAACCTACGATGAGTTGTAGTGCTCCATCGTCACCATGACTACAGAACAGTAAAATGGCTAAAAATATTCTCGATCTTAAATAATATAGCAGCAGAAAGAAGCCTTCTCACGAGTCATCATATGCTTGTGGGCCGTCACTCTTATTCATTCTTATCCTTTAGACTTTTCCTTGCAACGATCCAAGTAAAGAATAAGAAGAAGACAAAAAAAAAAAAAAACTCTCTTTAAAGTGCATAGTATGAAAATTGAAAACGCTTCTATTTCACATACTTTATGTCACACTCGCGTCTGTGGAAGGAGAATGACGAAAAGATGAGTTGTAGCACTCCTATCGTCAGTATGACTATAGAACAGTGCAAAATGGCTAAAGATATTCCTCGATCTTAAATAAATTCTCTCCTGCAGTTGACAGAAAGAAGCCTTCTCACTAAGTCAAATAAATGCTATTAAGAAGATGCTTATTCATTCTTATCCTTGACATCTTCTAATACTCACTAAAGAAAAAATATATATCTTTTTTTATTACTTATATATATATATATGTATGTATTTATGTATGTATGTATGAAAAGTTCTATTTTATTTTATTCACACTCGCGTCTGTGGAAGGAGAATGAGAAATTAGGATGGATTGTAAGGCATACATGACATCATTAAGGTAAAGAATATGGCATAATTAATAATCATTAAGAGATTAAATTTTAGACATATTTCTTGCCATTATGGTGGGCATCACTAATGTATCATAGTTGTAAAAAATATAAAAATGATACTAAAAATTTTATTTATCATAATCATTTATAATATTTTCTAATACTCACTAAAGAAAAAATAATCTCTTTTTTTTATTATTTATATATATATATATATATATGTATATGTATGTATGTACTAGTATGCCATATTTTATTCTTTCTTGGAGATAGAGAAATTTATCTGGATGGATTGTAAGGCATACATGACATCGTTAAGGCAAAGAATATGGCATAATTAATAATCATTAAGAGATTAAATTTCAGACAAATTTTTTGCTATTGTGGTGGGCATCACTAATGTATCATAGTGATAAAAGAATAGAAATAACACTAAAAATTTTATTTATCATAATAATTTATAATATCTTGCTATTGTGGTGGCCATCACTAATGTATCATAGTTATAAAAAAATAGAAATGATATTAAAAATTTTATTTGTCATAATCATTTATAATATCTTAATATTTTACTATATATATATATGTATATGTATGTATGTATGTATATATATATGTATAAGGTGTCGAGAATGCATATTTTATTTTATTCCTTCTTGAAGATAGAGAAATTTATTTGCATGGATTGTAAGGCATACATGACATCATTAGGTGAAGAATATGGCATAATTAATAATCATTAAGAGATTAAATTTCAGACAAATTTCTTGCCATTGTGGTAGGCATCACTAATGTATCATAGAAATGATAAAATTTTAGACAAATTTTATTTACCATAATCAAATAAACTATTAAGAAGATACTTACCAATTAAATTAATTGACATCTTCTAATTTATTATTATTATTATATATATATATATGTATGCATGTATGTATGTATGTATGTATATATGTATAAAGTGTCAAGCATTGAGTGCATTTTTTTTTCTTAGAGAGAGAAATTTATCTGTATGGATTGTAAGGCATATATGACATCATTAAGGCAAAGAATATGGCATAATTAATAATCATTAAGAGATTAAATTTCAAACAAATTTCTTGCTATTATGGTGGGCATCACTAATGTATCATATTTATAAAAAAAAATAGAAATGATACTAAAAATTTTATTTATCGTAATCATTTACAATATCTTAATTTCTCAAGTCCTAGATTTTTAGGCTCTCCTTATCTTTTCCCTTCTTAATTTTGAATATAATGCATGGAACTACGCAAGACTTAACTCTAGCGAAAACTAAGATTTCTAATTTAACTAAGACTATTGAATCAGTTTTTATCTAATCATAAATTTTAATTTAATATTCCAATTACTAATTTATGCCAGCACTAGGATGATATAATACCAATGCTATCTTACTAGGGGTGCAATCATACTAGCACTATCGCATCGACTTCTATCAGAACTCTAAAGTTAAATATCATTGAGCATGAGTAGTATTAGGATGGATGACTCCTTAAGAAGTTATCATTTAGTTGAAACTTATGACTTTATTATTGTTATCATATATTAATTATTAATTTATAGATTATCAAACTACATGAGAAATCTCATCTAAATTTTTATTTATCATAATCATTTATAATATCTTAAACTACGCAAGACTTAACTCTAGCTAAAACTAAGATTTCTAATTTACTTAAGACTATTGAATCGGTTTTTATCTAATCATAAATTTTAATTTAATATTCTAATTACTAATTTATGCCGGCACTAGGATGGTGCAATACCGATGCCATGAGTGTAATCATACTAACATTATCGCATCGACTTCTATCAGAACTCTAAAATTAAAGATGATTGAGCATGAGTAGTACTAGGACGAATGACTCGGGAAGTCATCATATTGTGCCTCTTTTATCGTTTAGTTGGGACTTATGATTTTATTATTATTGTCATGTATTAATTATTAATTTATAGATTATCAAACTACATGAGAAATCTCATATGAATGATTAAAAAAAAAATCAAATGAATGAGAATATGATGTAAGAGCCCTCTACATGCTACAATAAGTAATCGACGAGTCCTTATTTTTGTGAATCATGATAGCATTAACATCAACAAAACTTTAAAAAAATTAGATTAAAATAAATAGACGATGGTGAAAAGATTTATTGGGACATGATAAAAAATTTTATTATTATTTTGAAAAAAATTTATATTATATCTTTTGACTAATATAAATAAGTACTCTTTCATCAATCAAAAGCACTATATATTGTGATTACTCATAATTCTTTTTATTGCTCTTTTCCTCTTCCCCTCAAGTTCTCTCCGAAAAGGATAACAATAACTTAATAATTCCATCCACGATAAATAATTCAAATAGTTATGATTAAATAAAAAAAATAGATTAAAATAAATAGATGATGGTGAAAAGATTTATTAGGACATGATAAAAAAATTTATTATTTGAAAAAAATATTATATTATATCTTTTGACTAATATAAATAGACACTCTTTCACTATATATTGTGATTACTCAAAATTCTTTTTATTGCTCTTTCCCTCTTCCCCTTAAGTTCTATAACAATAACTTAATAATTCCATCCACGATAAATAATTCAAATAGTTATGATTAAATAAAAAAATAGATTAAAATAAATAGATGATGGTGAAAAGATTTATTGGGACATGATAAAAAATTTTATTATTTGAAAAAAATTATATTATATCTTTTGACTAATATAAATAGACACTCTTTCATCAATCAAAAGCACTATATATTGTGATTACTCATAATTCTTTTTATTGCTCTTTTCCTCTTCCCACTAATATGGGGCACAGATACTCTTTCATCAATCAAAAGCACTATATATTGTGATTACTCATAATTCTTTTTATTGCTCTT
Organism: Musa troglodytarum; assembly: GCA_023547065.1. Lineage (NCBI taxonomy): Eukaryota > Viridiplantae > Streptophyta > Magnoliopsida > Zingiberales > Musaceae > Musa > Musa troglodytarum. The sequence continues at coordinate 54,667,521 of CP097511.1, forward strand.
TTCCTCTTCCCCCATCGAGTTCTCCGGAAAGGATAACTTAATAAGTCCATCCATGACACGCATGCATGCATGTCGACGAGTACAAACACGTCACCAAATATGGATCCCGTCGTAAGATAACGTTGACTACATGCACTATGGGATCCACTCGTCCAAGATTCGACTCCGCAAATACCTCCAACGAACTTTTTTTTTGTCTATGGGATATGCATGATGGGACATCGGTGCCACCACCTTTTTCTCCGCGCTTCAATAGTTGCTGGGATCTTTTCTTGATGGAGCAAAGCACCCACCTGTTCTTGCCATTAAGTCTTCTTGTGGCGCGAGCCTGGAGACATATATATGTCTACAGGTATGAGCCGAGACAAAAGCTTACTAAAAAAGGCATCGACAAGAGAGAGAGGAGAGAGGAGAGAGGGAGAGAGGAGAGGTGGGGCGTGAGAGAGGAGAGAATGGAGTCCCATCATGGAGCACGCCTGTGTGTGTGTGTGTACTTGCCCTGTGTGTGTTGTCCATGAGTGAATATCGTCGGAGGTCAAAATATCACTGTTCGGATCCCCTTCTGACACAGAGACACTTGCCCATTTTTCCTGGTCACGTACTGTGAGTCACTTGTCATCCTTCATAATAGCAAGTCATTTTGGTCGCACTGACTGTTGTCAAACATCATCAACATGCGAATAGTTGTTTTTATTGGATGGCAACAGTGAAAGATGCTTTGAATATTTATTGGCCAAATACATTCTGTATTTAAATAATTTATCCAAGCATATTAATTATTATTATCCAAGCACTATTTTTTTTTTCTAGGGTGATTGTCGGGTAAAATATTCTTTTTCTCCCCTTCAATAGTTATCATTTTTTCTTATCCAAATCCAAAAAATTTTCTTGTAGTATTTTGTGGGTTAATTTTCATCCATAAAATAATGTATATTATTTTAAAAATATTTTTCGATGCACAGTGTTTTCTTTAAAAAAAATACTGTATATTATTTTTGAAATAAAAAAAATACTATACAGTATTTTGTGGATAAAAAATAACTCACAAAACATTACAAATAGTTGAAGTTTTTATTTGAGGGATATTTTTGGGATCTTAAAAATAGGAGGGTGATGGTTTGAGAATTTTAAAAATGGGTATCCAAGCACTATTAATTATTATTATTATTATTATTGTTTCTTTTTTTTTTTTTGTCCATGGTGAGTGTCGGGTAAAATATCCTTTTTCTCCCCTTAAATAGTTATCATTTTTTCTTATCCAAATCCAAAAAAATTTCTTGTAGTATTTTGTTGGTTAATTTTCATCCATAAAATAATGTATATTATTTTTAAAATACTGTATAGTGTTTTCTATCCACAGTGTTTTCTTAAAAGTACTATACAGTGTTTTGTGGATAAAAAATAACTCACAAAACATTACAAATAGTTGAAGTTTTTATTTTTGGATGGGAAAACAGTGAACAGCTTTTGAGGGATATTTTTGGAATCTTAAAAATAGGAGGGTGATGGTTTGAGAATTTTAAAAACGGGTATCCAAGCACTATTAATTATTATTATTGTTAATTTTGTCTGGGGTAAAATATTCTTTTTCTCCCTTAAATAGTTATCATTTTTTCTTATCCAAATCCAAAATTTTTCTTATAGTATTTTGTGGGTTAATTTTCAACCATAAAATAATATATATTATTTTTAAAATACTGTATAGTGTTTTCTATCCACAGTGTTTTCTTAAAAGTACTATACAGTGTTTTGTGGATAATAAATAACTCACAAAACATTAAAATTTATCCAAGCACTATTAATTTTTTTTTGTCCATGGCGATTCAGGTAAAATATCCTTTTTCTCCCTTAAATAGTTATCATTTTTTCTTATCCAAATCCAAAATTTTTCTTGTAGTATTTTGTGGGTTAATTTTCATCATAAAATAACATATATTATTTTAAAAACACTATATAGTGTTTTCGATGCACAGTGTTTTCTTAAAAAAATACTGTATAGTATTTTTGAAATAAAAAATACTATAGAGTATTTTGTGAATAAAAAATAAATCACCAAAAACATTACAAATAGTTGAAGTTTTTATTTGAGGGATATTTTTGGAAACTTAAAAATAGCAGGGTTATGGTTTGAGAACTTTAACATATATTATTATTATTATTATTATTGGTATATCGTGATTGTGGGGTATAATATTCTTTTTCTACCCTTAAATAGTTAGATTTTTTCTTATCCAAATCCAAAAATTTTTCTTGTAGTATTTTGTGGGTCAATTTTCATCCATAAAATAACATTTATTATTTTAAAAACACTATATACTGTTTTCTTAAAAATACTGTATAGTATTTTTGAAATAAAAAAAATACCACACAGTATTTTGTGGATAAAAAATAACTCACAAAACATTACAAATAGTTGAATTTATCCTATAAATAAAATAAAAAAGATTATATTTTACTAAAAATACCATTTTGTTTATCCTATAAATCTGTCCAAATTCGATTCAAACAATCTTAAAATTAATTCAAAATACAAAGACTAATATTGGAATCATCATATATTTGACTATTATACTGAGGCGAGTTGAATACACTCATTACATAGATCTTGCAACCCACCTCAGATAAAGAGTTTGGGGAAGTCAACGGTGATGTTCTCACCATCAATCAGCGGCACAAGTTTTACTACCACAAACATTTGCTCCCAAAGATAGCATGAACAAAGAGTTAAAGAACTGGATTGATGTTATCGTATGTACACAACTGCATGCGTGGATTATTGGCGGCGTTGTTGTTGACGATAGATTCTGTTCTTCCTTGCTCGATTCATTCAGCTGCCTTCAAACCCTACGCTTCTCTTTCTTTCTCCCTTTCGCGTGATGATTTGTAGGCTAACTCTTCAGCCTTTTCTTTCGTTGATAGCTTCGGCATCTCTTGGGCTATAAAGGCAATGTTTGGTTACCAATCCGAACTATAAATTAAAGGGCAAGAAAAAGAGGCAAATCCTGAGATAATAAATGTTTGATGAGAACTGAGGAAAAAAAAGCACAGTGATTGATTTGGAAGAAAGCCTTTGAGGGTGTTGACTTGGTTGTAGCAGAAAGAGAAAGGGATAAGCATCTCCAGAAGGATGCGAAGAGAGCGTGCAGTATTCGACTGTAGTGATGATTTGACATGCAAATGAGATCCTCCCATCATTATCTTCTGCCCTCTTCTTTTGCTTCTTCGCCGCTGCATTCTTTCTCCACCTTTTTTGCAGTGAATCTGATGGTTTCTCCCTTCCCCATCATTCTCTCGGAGGAGAGTTTATGATCCATGATCTCAGGTTCCATTTTAGCTTTCTTCAAGCCAAGATAGATACAGTCCAAAGAAGAGTTCCGCCGAAACAAGACTGTTCGTCGCAGACAAAGAAAACGAGTCAGGGAGAAGGAAGGACGTTCCGATGAATCTGCACCTCGATAACACAGTAGGGAGCTCTTCATCTCAAGAAACAGCCGGATTCATCTTGCAAAAAAAAAGAGTAAAAAGTAAGCACACAGATTGACAAAGGAGCAAAACCAAGTCAAACGATGACCGCCGAAACGAAAGATCTGACGACGAAGAGACAAAATCTAATCAGTGTTATCGCAGTTCTAATTAACGTGCCGTTAATCGATTTATGTGTGCATGCTACTGTTCCTCGATCGCCATGCACGAGGCCGGAGACAACGCAGATTTACCCCCTTGCATCTTAAGGAAGAAGAAGAAGGGAAGACAAACACCATGGCCCGGTGATGGCTGACAGATAGAGAAGTGAGCACGCATAGCTTCGAGCATGAACCCCCTTCATGCAGGAAAACACCATGGGTGCTCACTCTCTTCTGTCAACCAAACTCCTCCACCGCTCTACATCCAAACCCACCAACAACCACGACATCATGCGACCTCCTGCACCCGGCGGCGGTATTAGGCTGCCGGAATTTGTGTGAGGAGCACCGGGAGGGGGTGGTAGGGTTTATATAGAGGGGGGGAGGAGAGGCAGTGGGTTGTGGTTTCGCGGTTTGAAAGGAATCAATGGACACGCCACTCCACACAGTACAATTAATGGCCATTTCCTCATCTGTTGCGAGCTATCCTATCTCACCGCATACCGATGCACTGTGCGATTCGAAGAACTCAAACGACTGTCCGCCTCTCGCTCCGTCCAATCGCTTCCCGATACGCGGATAGCCATGAAGGCATCGTATTGGATGTCGTCCAGCGGAGCGGAGAGAGAGAGAGGCGACGCGAGAGCGTAGAGTGGATTCCAGCATCTGCTGATCTATGCGCCATTACACATGCTGCGGCGCAAAAGAGGAATAAAGGATGCGGCTTTCTCTTTTGCTACAACAAATCAAGCCTCTCTCGAGTGTCCTTGGCGTATAGAAGAAACAAAGCGCAAAGCAAACCGAAGGAGATTAAAGAAGCGAGGTCGTCGAAGCGGTGCATCATCTCCGACGTCAAACTGATGCCTCTTCTTCTTCTTCTTCTTCTTCTTCTTCTTCTTCTTCTTCTTCTTATCAGCACCGTCAACTGCGCTGCTAAGGCTCATTGTTTCCATTACAGGAATACATATGATGTAGTAATATACTAATCAATTCCCATGTCAGAGATGATGTAATTATTTTTTTTATTTTATTATATTCCTGCAATTAGATAAATGGTATGTGTTTGGCATCTAATTTGGAGTTAGAAAATTATGATTTTGGATGAAACAAAAAGATAAAAAATTTAGATTAATATAAATAGATAAGAGTAAGAAGATTTATTGGGATATGATAGATTTTTTTATTATTTATATAAGCATGTACTCTATCTTTTGACTAATATAAATAAGTGTCCTTGCATGAATCTAAAACACTGCAAATTAAAAGTACTAATAGTTTCTTCTACTGTTCTTTTCCTCTTTTTCCTATAATTTTATAGAAAATTAACAAGTGTGATATTAGAGCCGGAGTTCGATGGAGATCAATAGGAGTATATCGACTAAAAAAAAAGGGAAGACAAGTAAATCCAATATATATATATATATATATATATATATATATATATATATATATATACATATATATATATACATATATATATATATATGTATATATATACATATATATATATACATGTATATATATACATATATATATATATATATAGATACATATATATATATATACATATATATATATACATATATATATATATATATATATATATATATATATATATATATATATATATATATATATATATATATATATATATATATATATATATATATATATATATATATATATATATATAAGATTATGATCTATATATATATAAGATCTATATATATATAAGATCTATATATTATGATCTATATATATATATATATATAAGATTATATATATATATATATATATATATATATATATATATATATATATATATATATATATATATATATATATATATATATATATATATATATATATATATATATATATATATATATATATATATATATATATATATATATATATATATATATATATATATATATATATATATATATATATATATATATATATATATATATATATATAAGATCATAATATTATTGAAGATAAAAAAAAAAGATCAAATGAACGAGAATATATAGAATTATGCAAGAGCTCTTTGCATGCTACAACAAGCAAGCAATAGATGAGTTCTTATTTTCTCAAATCATGATGGCATCAACATCAATAGAAGCCTGAAAAAAAAAAAAAAAAGCTTAGTGGCATAGACAAGGTAAAAACTTCAAAACTTCATATTCTTTGATGTAAATTTGAAACTCTTATGATGAAAGATTTTAAATCTGTTGTTAGTTTTTTTTTTTTCTTCAAAAGTTTCTTCTATTATGAACCAAATGAGATCTTATAGTAAAAAATCTAAAACATCAAACTATAATTGTACTACTATAAATCAAAAAATTTATAAAGTTTATCTCCAAAGTTTGATATGATTTGTACTACTATAAAAGAGGCTAAAGATATAAGTATATTATTTGTTAATAAATTAATGGGTTTGCTTTTAGTTCATGAACGAAAAGTGAATATATCTTCAAACAAAACTTTAGAAATATGTTTATGAAGAATGAAGCAAAAAATCATTTAGCATCAAAAGAAAATGTCCCTAAAGCCAGCTAAAAAAATTCTTAGATACATCAAGAGAACTTTTAATTATGAGATCCATTAAGAGCAAGTGAAAGATCTTAAGTTATATTCTTATACTAATAGTGATCGGGTTGGTTGTGTAGATTATAGAAAAAGCATTTCAAGATTTTTTGCTCAGCCTTAACTCATCAGGTGTGATTTCATGGATAACGAAAAAACAAGAATGTGTTAGCTCTCTCAAGCTCTAAGGTTAAGTATGTTATGGCTATAAGTGCAACATAATAAACAATTTGGCTTTGAAGAATTCATGTAGATCCTTGAGAAAAATAAGTTTATTATTGCAATGACGAAGAATCCTGTCTTCCACAAATACACCAAACATATTAAAGTTCGACATCATTTCATTCGTGAACTAGTTGATGAAGATGAAATCCAAATGAACTATTGTAGCACTGAAGATTAGCTTACCGATATCCTTAAAAGAGCTTTGAGAAAGAAAATTTTTATTTTTTTCGAAGATAACTTCATGTTATAATTATTTTGAATTGAGAGGGCGTGATAAGATTAATTCAAATAGTTAAGATTAGATGAAACAAATGATAAAAATTTATATTAAGATAAATAGATGAGGGTAAAAAGATTTATCAGGATACGATAGATTTATTTATTATTTAAAAATTTATATTTTATTTTTTGATTAATATAAGTGCAACATATTAAACAATTTGGCTTTGAAGAATTCATGTAGATCCTCGAGAAAAACAAGTTTATTATTGCAATGACGAAGAATCCTGTCTTCCACAAATACACCAAACATATTAAAGTTCGACATCATTTCATTCGTGAACTAGTTGATGAAGATGAAATCCAAATGAACTATTGTAGCACTGAAGATTAGCTTACCGATATCCTTAAAAGAGCTTTGAGAAAGAAAATTTTTATTTTTTTCGAAGATAACTTCATGTTATAATTATTTTGAATTGAGAGGGCATGATAAGATTAATTCAAATAGTTAAGATTAGATGAAACAAATGATAAAAATTTATATTAAGATAAATAGATGAGGGTAAAAAGATTTATCAGGATACGATAGATTTATTTATTATTTAAAAATTTATATTTTATTTTTTGATTAATATAAGTATATTAAACAATTTGGCTTTGAAGAATTCATGTAGATCCTCGAGAAAAACAAGTTTATTATTGCAATGACGAAGAATCCTGTCTTCCACAAATACACCAAACATATTAAAGTTCGACATCATTTCATTCGTGAACTAGTTGATGGAGATGAAATCCAAATGAACTATTGTAACACTGAAGATTAGCTTATCGATATCCTTAAAAGAGCTTTGAGAAAGAAAATTTTTATTTTTTTCGAAGATAACTTCATGTTATAATTATTTTGAATTGAGAGGGCGTGATAAGATTAATTCAAATAGTTAAGATTAGATGAAACAAATGATAAAAATTTATATTAAGATAAATAGATGAGGGTAAAAAGATTTATCAGGATACGATAGATTTATTTATTATTTAAAAATTTATATTTTATTTTTTGATTAATATAAATAGATACTCTTGGATGAATCCAAAACACTATAAATTTACTCTCTCTCTCTCTCTCTCTCTTACTATCTTCTTTCTTATTCTCTTTGAAAATCTATAGAAAGCCGACAACAATCTCTTTTCTATAATTCTTTGTCCTCCTCTACTCTTTTTTATTTTCAGCATAATAATCCTTAAGCATATTGTATGTGCATATGAATGATGTATGGATATATCATACATCTACTAGAATGATTTAATTGATTTATTAATAAAATAAATTTGATTAGTTTAAGAATATTTTGTATATGCAATAAATTATCACGTATCAAATAGAAAAAGAAAAAAAATACAGAAAAAATGAATAGACCAAATTATCGAATGTTACAAATCTTGATTGAATATTTTAAAAAATCATCTCTACAAATATGAAAGTTTATCAAAAAAATAATATTAAAAAAGAAAGATTATTTCTCAAATCGTCATAAATAATATAGTTTCTTCAAATAAAAAAAAATATATACTTCGTATATCTATTTAATTTGATGTGATTATAATTTTTTTTATTTCTGTTTTTTTTATGTTTCTTATACTTATACTTGAGACTAATAGAAAAATTAGAACATTATAATATATTAATGAGAAATGAATCAATAAATTAAAACACGATGTCACATTCATGTTTCCGATGGTATAATTCTATCATCCATATGCAAGCGCATGTGGAGGTGCGATACCTTCATCCCAAGTATTTGTTCGTTGAGCCAGAGCAAGTATGATAATTTTTTTTTATTAGTTTTTAAATATTATCTTTAAGTTATTTTCCTTCTTTCCTCTTTTCGTATTCCTTTGTTTTTTTAAAAAAAATAATCTTATATTAATTCCATAATTATATATATATATATATACCCTCGAGTAGGTCCGATTTGACTCTGATTGGGTTCAAATTGAGATCTAAAAGGATCACAATCAAAACCAAACCAAAGTCGTTCAATGGTTTCATGGTTCCAAATCGAATCGGAATTGATTTGAATCCAAATCAGAAAAAAAAAGAAAAAGAGAAAAATGATCAAATGACCATTACAGTAAGCCAATGATTAACTTTACCATTTGCAATTATCAAATAACCTTACAACAACCAAATCATCTCATATCATCTTTACATGCAATACTAATTCCCTAATTTCATGTGAAAGTTCAATGGCATGGGAGAAAAATTTTGATTGCAAGTCAAATTGTAAGTTATAACCCTTCTTATATATTTTATTTTTTGTTGAAAAATAGAGAGAAATTAAGAAAATTTGTTTCCATTAAACACATCTTGTTTAGTTTTGATTAAAAAACAGTTTTTGTTATTAATTATTATCAAAATACTTAAAATCCTCCTATAAAACATGTTCCTAGGATCACTCTCTCACGTAATATTCACAAACTTTATAAGAAAGAAAAAAAGATTCACAAAATTTATTTCCAATTTTTTATGGACATATCATTATTTGTTACGATATTTGAAGCGATCATTAGGAAATAAATACACTTTTATATGAGACTTGTATATTATTGTCAAATAAATTTTACAAGAAATAAATTGTTAAATAAATTTTAACAACTCTCATATCAATATTAGTTTGGGCTCAGGTTTTAGTGCTGGGGAGATATCCTTGATAAAAATCATTTTAATATGATCTTCAAATTAGCTGAGGACCAAAAAAAGTCAAGAGATCATCCAAAAAGATAATACAGATTCATTTGATATATCAATTTAAGAAACAATTTAGAACATTAGACACTTAATTTATGTGTATAGAATTATATGGGCTTTGATGGAAATTAAAAAATAAATAAATATTGTTGAAAAAAAAATAAAAAAAAATGGCATTTCTACTTCAACTAAACCCTTTTCGTTTCCAATTTTATTTTTTTTCATGGAATCAGAATTATTATTTTCCATCGTTTCCAGAACTACAATCAAATCTACTCTCGAGTACAAACTTTGTTGATCACTTTTATATTTGTTGGAAAAATTAATAAGATTGAGCCAAACAAAGATCGTAATTTTATAAACATTCTCTATCTAAAGGGCATGATCTAATTTATATTATGAACATTGTAGTGTTGAATCTTGGATTTAATGATCAAACTAATTGATTGTGTTTTGTGGTTTAACTGTGTCTTGAGTTATACAGGCTTACTATCGATCATGATTAAACAGTTGACGCTGGAGGAATTGATGTTGTGTCGGATGATTACGTCAGAATATTGGATGTTGAGCCGGAGGTTCGGTCGACAATCGGCAGATAGCTTCGTACGTCAGGTATCGGGCCAAAAAGAGCGGGTTGCGCCAAGAATATCAGGGTTGAGAAGATCAACCGTCGATTGGGCAACAAGCCGCAAGAGAGAATGAAGCACCGATTATTAACGTGCCGGGTAAATGAATGTCAATTCGCATTGTAATAATTGTCGAGATCGAAGTAGAATTTTTGTTTATGTGTGTGTAGGATTAACTACGATAACGATGGAAATGCAAAGCGAGACAAAATATCGGAAGACAAGTGTGATGGATCGTTGGGAGTTCGACAAAAGTCCGAAGATTCGTTGGGAGTGTTGCCGGAACTGACCGAAGGATTTTTGAAAGTTCTCATTGGAACTCGCCAAGATCATCGTGAAGTTCATAAGCTTGTCGGGAGTCTGCAGAATGATTTCCGAGGATTCATCGAAAGATCATCGAAAATTCGTCAAAAACATGCTGGAAGAAATCTTGAGTTGTCAGACTTTATAATAACTTAGAAAATATCTTTAATTTTATAATTAACACATAATTTGATTTAAGATTAGGTGTTAATCCTATAAGCTCAAGGAAAGAATAACTCGATCGGATTTGGAACTAACGAAGTGCAATGCACATTGTCTCTATAAGTCAAGGGTAAATTTAAGTAACCTACAAAAGACCCGAGGTGGAGAGTATTCCTATTTGATTTTTCTGATACTTAAGTCAACAATATTTAAAGTATAAAAAAAAATTATTAAAGATCAATTTTCTCGATTTCGATCCCAGCAACAAAAACAAATTGAAGTCAGCTCATGAAGAATGCCTGCTGCTGACTGTTTAATCCGATGTCCTGTTCTTCACCTTGGATATCAATTGAAATTTAAATACACTACCAGTAATTAAGAGCCATCATCACATAACAAATCTTAAACCGGATTAAAGCTGGTTCCCCGTCGTTGTCGTCGCCTGCAAATATATATATCTTAGCGTCTGCAAAACAAAACAGACGGGGTTGGAAAAAGAAGTGATCTCGTTCGTAATGGCTTTAGCAGCGGGAAATAAATATTTGTTATACAAGCATTAGCGCATTTGCATTGCTCATCATCATCACGTATAAATCTGCCTAAAATTAACGAGAGGTTTACTCTATCCTTCTCTTGCTTGAGGCCATACCGAGAAAAATACTACTCGAGAGAAAAAGGAAGACGATAGGCCTCATGCCCTTTTTTTGTCCTCCTTTGTTGTTGTTGTTCCCTGAAGCTTCCTCCACTTGAGGAAGATCTGCAAGGAGAGACCTGAGAAGACCATTACCACGCTCGCCCACTGCTTCGGCGACAAGGGATTGCCACTTATCACGGAGGACACGACGATGCTGACAAATTTGCGGGTGGTGGTGATGGTTGTGTTAGCAAGAGATCCAAAGCGGCTTATGGTCAAGAAGATGAAGTTCTGTCCGACCGCACCGCAGAGGCAGTACATGAGGATGTCCCATGCTGCCTCCGGGTGCTCCTGGCAGAATCTTACCGCCTCGTAACCGCTTCCATGGGGCCAACCAAACATGTAAATGACATTATATATGCTGCCCCATAGGTTCATTCCCAACATGATGTCCCAAGCACTCGTCTTCGGGTACCTGCAAGAAAAGCAAACAACTCTATTTAAAAACCGTGTGAAAATTTAACTTCATACAATTTTCGGCGCAAAAGTATGATTCTAGTGTATTGCACTGTTTTTGTTTCCGTTTTTTGGTGGAAACCAGGGAGTGAGCACCTTGCTTTGATAGAATCCTGAGTGGCGTTTGTAAAACCATCGAAAGCTAAATTTAGAAAGCACAGCCCATAGCCGAGAGGAGCATTTGGGTGAGCAAGCTTGCTTATGGTCTTCGAGCTAGTCTGTAATTTACCAAAGAAAACATGTTTGTGTTATCACAATAAAATCCAGACATATACAAGCCTAAAATTTATTGACTAACACTATTGTGGTAGTCCACAGGCCTGGGCAAACATTGTTTGGTTGCCCATCACCACGACCTAAAGCGATGCCCAATGCTTTGACAACCGATAGTATTTGAAGTTACGAGCATGTTATTACTCGTAGAAAGAAAAGTCTGCTAGATAGATGCTTGGTAATTATTAAACATCATATCAGCAAGCAAGCCGGCAGGTTATCTATTTCAGTTACTTGAAGATCTTCAAAACTCACTCAGAAAAGAAAAAAGTACGAATAGTCTAACCTTCAAAAGTGCAAATGATGATACCCCTCCAGCAACAAGGAAGGTGCAAATGTACTCCGGGATAGTGTATTTGATCCCATAAACAAGCGTGCCCATCAGCATAACTGTGAGGAGGCAAAAATTACACTTGTTACCAAGGGTAGTCATTAGAAGAAGAAAAAGTATTTAAATTAACCAGCCATTCAAATATGCTGTGTAATAAGTCTTCAGTTACATTGTGCTATGCGATACATAAATGACTAAGACAAGTATTTCTAAGTTGATTACATTAATGTATAGTTTGTCTTTGCTTGGCTCATTGACATAAAACAGTTGAAGCATATCTCACACAACTGGGGGGATATGCTTTCTACTATAAAAATCTGTTTGTCAACATGTTTTCAGCCATCAAAAGGCACACAACGTATAAATCTGTATGTTGATGCAAATGAGGTCAGCCATTGAACTCACGGCATAGAATTTTGGTATATATTCCAATGGGTATTATGCACCAAATATACAAGTTCTTGTCAAGCAGAATCATGTTAGCCTTTTTTATGAAAATAAAACAAAATACTACACTTACCAGGAATCATCTTGGTAGATTTTGCCAAAACCTGTTTTACACAATGAACAAAATTAGTACAATTTAATCAGCTTAAAGAAAACCACCTGGAATCAACAAGTAATTTTCAGAAAACTAGAAGTGTATCACACAGATTATGTAGCCAAAAGGACGATGAAAACTGCATGACAAGAGAAATCTATAGAATACAAAACACGTGAGATGATCATGCATCACATAATACATAAAACCACTAAAAAACAATGTGTTCATGCAATTTATTCTACCTTTGCTGATGCCGCTAAACTACCAAAATCTAACTTGTTATATAGGGATTGTCAAGCTGCCAAGTCTTAGTTGTCATAAACAAGTATGTGTGGAAGAAATTCTTAATCAAATCCATTTAACAGTTGTAGACAACATAACCTGCCGACCTTGTGACTCAAAGGAGAGGGCATGTCACTGTTGTGGAAAATGCTCAAACCCAGAGTAACAATAAAATGCAAGAGGCAGACTCTATCCATAGTCTTGTTTATTGTAATTATGTCTTCAGTTCCAAAGCTCATCAGAACAGTAAGGTAAGATCCTAAAATTTCCGAATGATCAGGCACAATGAGGGAATCTATCATTATAGATAGAACAAAAAACTCTCCTTCTATCTGTTACAGTGACTGCAGCATGACACACTTGGGAAGCAAGGAATTGCCCAATTTGAAGACCACCAACACAAGAGCTCTGAAGTATGGAAGACATTTCATTTAACAACAACTGATCATTGTTCTGTCACAAGTAAGACCGAATTAACAAGTAACATACTATCACAAGGAATATCTTGGTTTACTAGATATTTGCTTTGAAAAGAATTAAGTGTTTAACACACAAACAATTGATCACGATTGAACAATCAACATCTAACAACAATATCCTTAGCTTAATTAGTTGGAATAACATGTCAAAACCAACAAGTCAACTATCTGAAAATGAAAATATATCCAGAGTCAAGCAAAAATAAAAAAAAAAAACTTGCCTGGGCGGGATAACTGATGTACTTCAATGCTTCAATTCCCATGGAAGGACCGATAGTATTAGTGATGCTTGGGCTCCAGTAACTCCACAATGGAGCTCCCCCGGAAGAGCTCCTAGACCACAGCTTTATCACTGCCCGATCAACGACAGCAAAACAACTCGATTCAACTAACCTTTGATACCATCACCTAACAACAACAACAACAACAACAACAAGAAGCCTAACCGACAATTTACTTACTGATCAAGGACCACACGAAGCAAACAACGTTCTGCGCCAGGTTCAAGAAGGAGAGGTGCTCGAACCGCTTCCCGTCTGGCCCGAATAGCTTCGTTGATCTAAGAAACAAGAAAAAGTATCTCCATTACGAAGCCCTAGCACAGAGCACAAGATCCAGATCCAGATCCAGATGCTTGTTCGACTAGGAGAGGACCAATTTGGTGCGGAATTAAGCAACAAAAGAGAAAAGAATATGTCCGGGTAACGAGGGAAATCTGCTTACACGGTTTCCTGAAGGACGCCCTGGTAGATGTAGGCGGACCAGATGCCGGCGACGCATAAGGCCAGCAACACGACGCGCTCGACCCCCGCGGCGGCGCCGTGGCCTTCCATTTCCCCGCGGAGGATCTCGCCGCGCGCCCGATCTCACGGTGGGTGCGCGAGGATGAAGACGAGAAGAGGCGGGCAGTCGAACTCGAGCAGAGACGGGCGAGGGAAAGCTCGACGACGGGGAAAAGGTAGATGGGATCGATCGCGGCCGTAGAGCGGTTCGGTTAAGGCTGTAGAGGCGGGGAAGGGGAGCTACGTCAGATCTTCCACTTGGCGAGTTTTCATTGGCTTCTCAGATGAGGGTGCCATCCCATTGGTACGTGAGACGTGGCCAGTGAAACTTGGCTTGGGACTGCGCTCTCCGGACGGACCGAATCACACGTGAAAAACAGAGGGGTGATGTGGCCACTCAGAGCGGCTCGTACGTTTGGGTCCCTGGTTACGTGGCCTGCAGCGTACAATGTATTCTTGGTAGGGATGAAGACGGGTGCCACATCATGGATGACGTAGCAAGCTGCGTCTATTCTACGTCAGATGGGTTACATCCAAGCATATGCTCCAACAAAGATGACGTGGATCCCTTCAAATTTCGTGACATGGTCGTCTCACGCGAGCAACATTGTTTCGGATAAATATTTAGCACGTGGAGCATAAACTCGATTAATTACTCAATTTTCTTTTTCTCTTATTTTTTCGGACCTCGGAATGGGTTCAAATCCTGTATCCCGCATCATTCGGTGTAGGTGATCCAAATATGCTCAGGGTAGGCGTGTCGCCGTTCCGACCGATGGCCATTCGGCGGCCGTCGTAGCATCCGTTCCCCGGCCCGCTTTTAGGGTCGCTTCTCGATTATAAGGGTGAATCGATGGCGACGTCTCCAACCAACTCAGCAATGGAAGCATTCGTCGCGAGACGATCTCCGGCCTTCCTCCTCTCCTCCCCCTCTTCGCTTCGATCGCCTTCTTCGGTCATCCGACGATGTCGGGTTTCGTTCTCATCATTCCCCTCCCTCTCTCTCCCGCGCTCCAGGAGCCCTTATCCTTTCCATCATCGAACCCGACCCCCTCATCCCTTCTCCTACGGCAACAGAAATCTTTGTATGGCCCTGCAATCCGAGACAAATCCTGTTGCGGGAGCCCCTAGCAAGGTCTCTCTCTCTCTCTCTCTCTCTCTAGAATCATCTCTTTTGTCGCCTAGAGTCACGAGCTATCGGGAACAGACCCATGCTCCAGCTTTCTTTGAGAGCTAAGATTTTGAGCTATTAATCTTTGTTGTCTGTGATAGTAGGCGTTTTCGTGACGGCCGAAGTCCGCAACTTTTTTCTTCCGTAATTTTCTTCTTTATTTGGGTTTGCGTTTGTTCTTTGAGTCCATGATTCTTCAAAGGGTCCTATGTTTTGTAATTATGGATCGATTCAAGAACGTCATTGCGACGGTAACTATATGCACTTACCAGATTGAGTTCAGTTTTGGCAATTAGTTTCGCATCTTCGAACGATGGAATCATGAACACGACTTTGTTGGTTCTCTGCCGAGATGTGGTAGAAATATATTTTATGTCTTATGGCTGTTGTTAAAATATCAAGACCAATCTTGCCTTTTTTATTTCTCATATCATCCCTGGAGTATTTACCTGTGTGGTTACTGGTCATAACCCTTATAAAATTTGGTGTTTTTCCACCGAAACTCTTAGCTAACATTTATTTTTATCATTAAATTGAAAACTTCAGATAATTGAAAAAACTAAATTTTATACCATTTTACGCCACAATTCACAAAGGCTATTAGCTTCATTGTTTGATTAGCTCTTTTGCAATGATAAATCTGCAAATTCTGCCCTTTTTTTTCTTGTTGAAAGTAACAAACTTAAAAAAGTTTGATCTTGTATTTGCTACAGGATGATGAGTTATTCCTTAGGACAATGATCTCAGGCATGGAGAAGGTCTACTTGAGCAGAAATCCTACTGCTAAGGCCATTCTGGAACTTGTTAGGAACAATGATGGGGATCATATCTGCTATGATCATTTTGCTTTTCGAACTTTTGGGGTACATTTGACCATGTGCATTTATTGGCCTGAATTGTTTATCTCATTACCTTAGTGATCAACTGATAACTACTATGACTGTGGATCATGCTTATTTTGCTTGGCTAATGCTCCATGATTTGTTTTCTCTGTACTTAAAGGTAGATGGGTATGGCATCGATTCCATGGCTAAGATATTCCTATACTTTGGTTATAAGCCACGTGAAGAACTGAGATTTCCTGCAAAGAAGCTGAAAGCATTGTGGTTTGCTCCTCCAGATACTGGATACAGTGAAAATGGAACTGGTGTTCATGGGCCTTTGCCAAGGATTTTTATATCAGAGCTTCTTGTGGATCAGCTAAGTTATCAAAGTCAAGTTAGGTTTCTATAATCTTTTGTTGGATGTGTAGCCATTTTCGTTATAACAAAAGTGCTGTTCTTCTCATCTGCTTAACTCTTTAAATATTTTAATCAGTGAAATGAGATAGGCAACATTTATGTTGACGGGCAGTTTTATGAAGATAACAATTATAATGACAATGTTCTAGAAAAAGATTGGAAGGGCCATCAAAGTTTTTTGGGACCTAGGCACACCTAGGCACAAAACATGAGGCGAAGCCCATGCGTCATTGAAGTAAAGCATATTTATAATATCAAAAAAATGAAATTTTGATTCAAACAATAAAATCAACTTCTGAATCAAAACTCCTCTATGGTATCTAGATAACAGTTGTTTTTTCTTTTGGCTTTTTTGCTTAAACAGTAGAACATGTGTTCATTGCAATATGTATGAAAATGAAGAAGAGCTTCATGTCTTTGAAGAAGAAGGTTGCTACAATAGCAATGCAGCACTTAAAACAATGCAAGAATAACGAAGTAGAATGAAATATACAATAATATGGACACAACAAAGCAGCAACGGTAAATAAAATGAAGCTGCAAGAAAGGCAGGTAAACCAATCAAATATAGCTGCAACATAATAGAGAATAGAATTAGAAGGACCAGTAAAGAAAAAAAAGTGTATTACACCGCTAAAATTGGAAGGAGAATTGTTCCTTTCTTTAATTCCTTCTATTTGCAATGATTGAGAATATTTTAATAGAATAAACATTAAAACAAAGGGATATAATTTTTATGAAATAATTTAGTATTATGAGGTCTTCTTTGTGGACCTTTCTTTTTTTAATGAGGTGCACAATAGGCACACATTGGTGAAGCCACTGGGAAACAACATAAAGTTAGAACCTTGGTAGGCTTCATGCCTTTTATAATGTTGAGGGCTATCATGATCTTGGAACCAGTATTTAGTATGGAATTTCATAAAAGTTAACCCCATATGTTCCTAGCTTTCAAGTGACATTTTGGTCAATAGAGTTCCATTGGTAATTCCAAATGCTGTGCTGGAATATTCATGCATACTGATTTTTTGGGTTAATTGTCTTCCTGTGTCGTCATCAATTTGATTTGTTAGTTTACCAATTGTGTTTTCCTTCTGGTTTGGTTTATCTAATTTCAGTTCTTCTAGCTTTTGTAAATCAAACATTTATTTGAAGATTGAAGCTCATATGACTAATTGTTGCTTATATGTTCAGGAAGTAATAAGGAAATACATCAAAGGTCATGGATATGAACATGCTGCTCTTGCAAGTACCTTGGGATGCCTGACGTGGAAAAAGCCTTCATATTCTGACTATCAATTGCTATCTAGGTATTGCTTTTTAGTAATTATGACAAGTTCAACCTCCTATTATTACATAGAACATTTTCTGTTGATTCCTATTCTCTAATGTCATGATAAGATATATGCTACAATCTCATCCTCTTATGCAATTTTTTTTAAAAAAAAGAAAACTATCAACCTTCAATTAAGTAGGCGGGATATCAGAAGTTCCCAAAATTACAAAAATCTCCTCCAAGCTTGGAGGAGAGCAAAAAAGCCTTGCCTGATTGGCAAGGTTGTGAGCAATGACAAAGTATGAATATGTCAAGGCATAAACTGCACAGCTACCACAGTATAGGACTAGTTTTGTTACAAAGTTTCACAGCATCCATGGACTAGTTTTGCTGTCATTCAATTGGACATTTCTTTCTTGAGTTCATTTCATTTAATCTTAATTAAGAACTGAAACCCGAGGAACATGTAATGCAATTGAGTTGACCTTTTTATCGCCTTTTCTTGGTTTTTGTTTTCCAGAGAGAGTGAATATGCTGCATGGACACTTGTCAATGGTTATGCATTGAACCATGTCACTATTTCTACTCACCGGCTGAAGTCACATATCAGAAAAATTGACAGCTTTAACCGATATATTGAAGCTAACGGATTTAAGTTGAACTCTGAAGGAGGAATCTTAAAAGGTTTGCTACTGGCTCTACTTGCCTTCAGTTGAAGAATTGTACGATATAATTAGTTACCTTGACTTGATGGATGCCTAAAATATCAAACTGCTCTTTTTTGTCTAATGGAATTTGAAATAATTACCAGTAAGAACTGTGTTAAAGAAATTAACAGTGTGCTAAACGTGTGCATTCAAGATACTGCTCATCATGTAAACCATGGTATCATTTTAGATAAGTTCGTTGCATATCATGCCTGTAAAGTGTATATATGCTGTATAAAGCAAGCAATTACTTTCAGTTGGAAGCTTGACCTGGATCTCGCATTTTAAAGTGCATGCTCAATTCATTATGCCAATGAAATATGTGTCATCCCTCCTCATAGGAAGTAAATGGCTCCTTAAGGACAGCATTATCTTGATATGAACCTTTTCTTACCAACCAACTAGAAATCCTTCCATTGGAAAAGAAGAGTTGCCTTTACTAATAATTTACTGATGAGAGGGCCCTTCTTGTATACTTGGTTATATGCGTTCTGAATCAAGTATTGAGCTGATATTTGCTTGATCCACGAATCAGTTGATTTCTTAAGAGATCTATTTCTTGCAAACTGAAGCGGACTTTTGCAAAACCTTACCCCCATGGTAGAAATAGCAGACCTGCTAGTAGTTGATTGCTTGTGTCTGACATTTGTGATTTCTTGGTTATGTATGTCTGCGTTTATAAAGACCGTGACACCATTGGAGAAACCAAGGTATTGGGTGTTTATTCTGTTTTCTCTTTTCTTAACAGTGAGCCCTGATGGCCTTCTACTGCAAAGTTCAACCGTTGCTGATACCATCTCCTTCGACTTTGCTGATGGTGTAACCGAGTCTGCCCCTTGTTCATACATCGAGTTTGCAGAACGTCTTTTGCTTCCTGAATACAAAAATATACCTGATGAAGAGGTACGGATCTGTTAGTCTTTATTTTTCGCCAATTTTAAGCATAATTTTGGGGATACTGATGGTTAAACTCAAATTTGTATTTTCATTTTATTAATTATCAATTTATATTAAGATTGCAAGATCACAAAGGAGAAATTATGGATCAATTTCTCTATTTCAAAGATGACAACAGGTTGGCAGACGGTGCAGATTAAAACTTGCTAGCCTAGAAGCTTCCATATACTATTTGTGCTACTGAACACTCATATAAAGCGAAGTTCTAATATTTGAAAGCTTGCTGAGATGGTGTGATTACATCTTTTAGTTTTTCTAATGATTTTTTTACATGTTAGATTATCCTTGAAGTTCCATCATCCTTGCATTGCCACACTTGAGACTTTATCGAATTCCTTTACTCTTAATATTGTGGTAGTCAAACTTTCTCCAAGACAAATTCCAAGTGGAAAAAGAAAGACACTTGTCTTGATACTACGCCCCATCTTTATATGGTTAAAGTTCGACCGACCCAGCGCCATTCGATGTTGTGACTGTTCTGATCATCTTGGTCAGACCTCAAATGATTGATTGTGATCTTCTTGCAACATCCTGTAAGTGCACTAACATTTTGGCCATGATATGCTACTTAGCTTGTGATAATGTTTGGTAAAAGATTTCCAATAAATGACAATTCACAAGAATCCTACCCACTTCTACAGCTTTACAATTAAAGGTATGCGGTTGGTAACCCACTAACATGGTATAATTAGAACTTTTGGATCCTGTTCTGTGTTCATGATACCATATTTGTTGGCATTATTGTGGTTCCATATTAAGTACAACATATGTTTATCTGAACATTCAAGGACTCCCTTGCATATAATATATATCTTCCTTTTTTTCTCAAAGTTTTTATCCTCTTAATTTCTACAACTCTCTGATTAAGGTATGCTTCTGTGTTCATGATACTGTATTTGTTGGCATTATTGAGGTCCCATAATAAATACACCACATCATTTGTCTTAACACTGGAGGATTCCACATAATAAATGCTGTATTTGTTTGTAGGTTAAAGAATTCCATAGGCGTGATGGTTTTGAAGTAGGCAATGCTGACAAGATCTTTGAAAGCACATCAAGAGATCAAGTAACAAGGAAATCTGCTTGACAAATGAAATCTGGTTATCTAATGGAAACGATGCCATGACTACATGGACTATCTAATGTGAGTATCATCTTTGCATATACAGATTCAATGAATTTACAGATGCAATGGTTTAAGCATATTCGATTTCTTTATATCCAACTTGTACCAAAAGATATATTTCATGTTCAACCAAATGAACTATAAACAGATGGGAAGAAAAGTATAATTTGGCTTTCTTGAGATTTTTTATGATGGCTATCTCATGTCCTGTAAGGTACATCAGTATCAACTCAATACTATTAGGATCTTAATGGCGTTAAGAGAAGAGGCGAATTAGTGTAATAATATTTTTAATTGATCTTGAAATTTGATTGATCAAGTTAAAGTTATAAGTAAGGAGAATAAAACTAGATTACAAGTAAAAGGTAAGTAAAAAGAGGCAAACGAATTTATAATGATTCAATTAGGATCTCCTAACCAATGCCCACTCCTGATTCATTTTTTTCGCAAGGTCATCGATTTTTACTATTAATCTTCTTTCTAATGGGCGAAGATCAACTATTCTTGTTATAATTTTTTTTCTTTTTCAGTTAAAGAAATAATCTTCACTCTCTTTTCACGTTAGATCTCTTACCTTCTATAACTTAGAATTATAAACAAACTCAAGAGGATGAGAAGACTCAAACTATGCCTAAAATGAGAGTTTATAATATTTTTTTAGCTCAACAATAGATGCTTCATTAACCAAGTTTAAGTGGGGTATTTATAGGTCTCAAAAGAATGGAGCTAAAATTTCAATTCTTCAAAATTTTAGGGTACGAGTGATATTACCGTCTGGACAATATTATGACCATAACCATGCTTTAAATATGGACTCTAGTGATACTATCGTTGGCTTAGGTTATACTACCACCGAACTAGGTGGTATTACTGCCAGCATAAGTGGTATCATTGTTGGAAAGGTTGATAAAGCACAAACAATGCTTGTCAACTTACTCAGATGGTACTAATGCTTGGGCTTGACAGTACCACCGCATAGACCTAGTTTAGGCCATTCGTTTGGCCTTCTAACATGCCCAATTCAACTTTGGTTCAAACCCATTGACTCTTTTGATAAGTTACATGATTTCGACTTGATACCAACTCAAATTAATTCTATAATGATCTCGATCAACACTTTGACAAATCAATTACACATACAATACATTTATAAAGCTTTCAGCACATCGTATGCTATTATGTTATGCTGCTCAATCTTCTAGCACTTCGTTTGAACCTCCGACACATCACCCTTTCCTTCAATATATTACCCATTACATTGGTACGTCGACTTTCCCACGACATTCAATATTTCAATGTAATATCGGATTCTTTCAGTACGATGCCCGAACCTTTAACACGAAATTCGATTTTTGACACATCGATCAATCCTCTAATTTTTGACACGATAATTTTCCAACATAATGTTCGACTCTCGTGTTTAATAGTTGACTCTTTAGTGATCCGAGTCAAGTATTTCTAGCATCATTAATCTCAAAAGAATATTAATTTAATAAATTCATTAATTAGTTTCATCAAAATTTAGGATTCAACAAATATTACCTTTTGTCTCATCAACATGAGCTAATGCATGGTAACTAATAATGTATGATGATTCGACGAACACTCCCACAAGCCAATAATGATCAATGATTTTGCTTAACTTCCATGCAAATCAATACTCTAAACTCCAACGATTAATCGAACTCCGTTAAAGAAAAAAAAAAGGCTACTACATAAAGACCCACTAAAGTTTAATCATTACAATTTCTTAGGAAAACCCTAGTAACTTAAATATTGGATGACGTTTGTTGGGCTCCACTTGTACATTGTTTTTACAAAAATGCTCTCTGAATCTCCTTATTTTTCTCACACCAAACTTGCAGTAAGTTGTATGAATCTCTAGCATATCACACAAGAAATGTATGCAACATTTATATTAAAATTTAATATTTCAGCTAGACCTCTTTAGTATTTCAGTTTCTAAACTTTAAAATTTATATTAAATTTCATATAGTTATGAGTGTGAAATATTTAACTCTATTTATCGTAATATCATCGAATTTATCGATGAAAAGATATAGCATATGAAATCACATGAGCAAAAAGATAATTTCAATGATGGTGACAGACGATAATACCATGGGTGATTGTTATGGTGGCAAACGATGACACCATGAGTAGTTGTTACGCTAGTGGTCGGTGTGAGGAGGAATAGGAGATAGAGTGGTGAGGCATCTACGTTGGTGTTGGAGGAGAAAGAGGAGCCAGAGCGGTGCTACGTCACTCTACATCTACATCGACGTCGGAAGAGGAAGAGGAGGGAGGTGAGCGTCGCACTACTCTGCCTCCTGTTCCTCTGACACCGCTCTACATCTGTGTCAACGTCGGAGGAGGAAGAGGAGAGAGGTGAGCGCCACACCATGCTGCCTCCTCTTCCTCCCACGATGTCACTTTGCATCTGTATCGGCACCACATCGCGCTCTGCCTCCTCTTTCTCCTCGTGATGTTCGGATCGACATCGACATGTCATTCATATATGATACCATCATACATCATCATCGTTGAAATTATCTTTTCTTAATTATCATTTTCATAGCGTTCATCCATCACCCATCATACCATCATCCTCGTGAAAGCTTTCACGTGTTACATTTTTCTTTGATAACATTGACGATATTATGATAAATGAATAAATCTTATAAATGAGATTAAATATTTTGTCTTCATAATTATAAAAATTTTAATATAATTTTTTAAAAACTAAGAATATAAGTTCCGACTATATAATTAGCCCCCAACTTAACTTACATATTAACATTGAGACGTTGACCTCCGACCATTCTCCCTCGGCGAACAAAAACCAAAAACCACAAATTTCGTGCACCAGCCGGGAATCGAACCCGGGTCTGTACCGTGGCAGGGTACTATTCTACCACTAGACCACTGGTGCTGTTGTTTACATTCGGGATTATAAATTTATATATTATATATTGACCGTGTGTGCTGCTGCTGCTAGAATATGAGCTGCATGGTTCATCGTTTGGGTCCAAACCTGATACTAATGTTTGGGAGAGAACTGCAGATTTGCCTCATCCCATGATTGCAGATCGAATACGTGCCAATGATGGATCTTCAAATCGAAGATGGGAGTCAGATTTGATCTTCCAACATGTATTTTCTTACGTTTGTACGAAGAATTCATTGCCCCCGGCAATCGACCACCGGCCATCCGATGGCCATTTATGATATCGGCATCCGATGCTCGCCTTGCGGTCGCTCCCTCTATAAATGAGCTCACATCTCCACGCCCACACGCACCGAGGCTCCGGAGGACTGCGCCATGGATTGCTGTCCTGAGCTCCGGAAGCGGAGATCCTGCGCGTGCCCACCGCTCCACATCGGCAACTGGTGCAACGGCCGCCGCGGAACGGCCGGCTTCGCCCGGGCGACGGCCGACGAGTGCGACGAAGAGTTCGACTCGCCGCTCAGTTGCCGGCCAACCCAGTCGAGATGGCGCGGGCTGTGGCGGAGGATCGTGAAGGAGAAGCGGCGGACGCTGAGCTCCGCCAACCCCGCCCACCTTCCCTACGATCCGTACACCTACGCGCAGAATTTCGATGAAGGATCGGCGTCGGTGGAACCGGACAATCTATCGCGGTCCTTCTCCGCGAGGTTCGCCGTCCCATCAACGACGACGACGACGGTGCAGAGAGTGGGTTGATCTCCGCGGCTCGGATGTTGTGCCCGCGACGACAACGGAGATGTCTCGAGTCGATTGCTCTGCATATTTCCCGAGATCTGTGAACGATTTCAGGAGTCGATGTGTATCCCTCCGTGTTATGGACGATCGATTGCCGTATATGAGTTAGTGATCTTGAATATGACAAGAATCTACCACTAAGCACGTAGAATACGTAAAGAACAGCAGATTTCGCTTCGCCTCTTCCCTGCACACTTCGATTTCAAAGGGAGAAACCAAAGCTGACGCTGCCGAGCTCTTCAGAGTGGAGGAACCTCGGCCGGCCCTCCGCATTATTCTTCCTTTGACGCGACGGAGACGAAACCTGCGTTTGGATGCATCCACGGAGAGCGTGATTCCGACAAGATGCTGGGGGGACGACGACCTCTGAATCACCGACGTGGTCGGCATTTACGCCGCCGCTTCGAACGCTTCACGCAGGAGAAGAAACAGTCGAAAACCTTCGAGGACGGCGAGTGACGTTTGATGTGGACTTACCGCGGAGGACAAAACGACGAGTGGAAGCCACGTTGCCGAGCCAGTCGAGTTCAGGCGCACATGGATAGATCCCGTGCCCACGTGATCCACGTGGGATTTACCGTCGCCACGTTCGACAGCTCGTATTGTGGAGTTGCCGTACGTCGACGTGCAGGGGAAGGACGTGGCAGGCACGTGAGTGAGATGCTCCTTCTGTGCCTCGACGATGAGAAAATATTTATCCGTTCGACGCTTAATTTATATAATGTTTTCTCTATCAATAATTTAAAGTAAACAACTATGGGCCATGTTAAATGGGGTCGAACGGCCCACTATCCCAATAATGGGCAGATTTGCAGTGCAGAGCCGAGTCAACGTAATCCTAATACGTTATATGCATGTTGACTTCCACATTCTAGAGAGACGCATTGAGACTTCATCAGATTTCTGCTGCTGCAAATGGTAGGGCTGCATCTTCGATTGCATGACAATATATTTCCAGTAATCAAAGCCAACAGCAACATAAACCTACCAAGTTATGCCGTATCCAGCAAGTCTTTGTTTCAAAGCAACTCGAAGCTTCAAGATTCAGTGTTCAAAACTGCACCACTTCCAATGTTATTGGTGTCGAGAGAGAGAGAGAGAGAGAGAGAGAGAGAGAGAGAGAGAGAGAGAGAGAGAGAGAGTTTAACGTGCACCATGGTTCACCGCCGTATGGGCCACTCTATGTTTGACGGCCAGGCCACCTCTTACCAACTTTGTTCCACTACAGCACACTGCGCATGAACAGGTCCGGTCGACAAACATTGACTTCAACGTCGACGTCGTCTTCTTCAACCTGGGCGGTCTGTAAACTACTCAAAGAATCATCACTTGTTATCATCTATAAGTACCGACTTCGTCTTGATCTCTCCCCCACCTTACACTAGACTTACGGCTCTCGGCTTTGGAGGAAAAAGATGAGTTCCATGAGAGCGTGCGCCGCCCTGGGTCTCGCTGCATTCTTCTTGTCAGGCCTCATGCAAATAGCTCATGGGGAAGCAACTGCACCGGCGAGGAAGATCGATGGCAAGGCCATCGACCAAGGCATAGCTTATGCTCTGATGCTTCTGGCTCTCCTCGTTACCTACATCCTTCACTGAGCACAGTCCAAAGCCCAACTTTTTCTTCTGTATCAGTAGACGTGTTTACACTCTACTATGTTGCTGATTCTGTACTGCTATTGTCTGTATTCATAGACTAAAGCCCAACTTTTTCTTCCCTTGCGCACTCTCATATGCACTTCATAATGATTCCACATGAAACATTGGTCTTACTATGAATGGCCTCGTGATTCGGATCGCCGTCGGTCGACGCGAGAAACCGTGAAAGGCTAATGCTGGCAACAGAAAGGCCGGCGCCGGAGAAGCAAAAGGCTAAAGCGACGGTGAGATAGAGAGAGGGGGTTGGATGTTAAAACCTTAGAAATCGGAGCAGGTAGCCGACCGTCGTACGCTATGACAGTCTTCGCCATGGCCCGGTTGTTCTCTCCAGTCATAGTGCAGGTAGCCGAGAGCAAGTCGCGTTGCCGGGTCGCCGTCGGGAGCTTCGGGTAGGCGGGAGGAAGTAAGAGAGTGAGACGAAGGGCAAAAAGCCGGGGAGTTGTTTTCTTTCGCTGAGATTCGTGCGTGTGATGATGCATTCGCACGTCACGGGGCGACTTGTTATTTTTACACGTGCCGGGACGACGGTGGGGCCCGCCCTTTGTTTCCTCGCTTCGGTGTCTGCTTCCGCCACTTGTCGTCTTCTTCCTTTGCTCACTCGATAAAGCATGGCATGACAGCATCGTTCGCCCGAGTAAATGGGATCGTCGGAGTGCGAAGTAAAAGAAGGTGGTGCATGGACAAGCAGACAGGGTATGTGAGCTATCGTTTCTACCTTTGCAGCATGGGGGGTCGGCCTCTCTTCATAGGCTCCGTCTGAGAGGCGGTCTCTCGGATAGAGAGTGTGAGGGGAGGCGGAAGGAGGAGGAAGCCAAAAGGGAAAGCAAAGGTGGGGGGCGTTCCTCCCATCCCTTTTCTATGTGGACTCGCTGTTGTTTCCCACCGTGACCGCGACATTTCTGTAATGCATCATCGGACGGATCGATTGCGTTTGGGCTCACCGGAAAAAAAAAAAGTTGTTTTTATTTTTTTCCCTGTTACGCCGGTTCTTGGAGAGTTCCTGTATCGAGTATTCTTTTGTAGGTTTCCATTTCTTAGGGAAAGGCAGCGAAGGCTGGAGAGATGCTGAGGGCGATGAACAAGATGCTGAAGCATCACAGCGCAGAGCAGCTGGTATCCGATTCGCCCTCGGATTCTTGCTTCTCCTCCAAGGGCCTGATGCAGACGGCCAGGAACGCCTCGCTGTGGTTCTCGAATTCTGATGCGGTCGGGAGCCCCACGTCGCCTCTGGACTGCAAGGCTTTCTCCGGCCAAGGCAACTCCTTTCTTCGTTCTCCGAGATCCGCAAGCCTCGACGGGAAGCCCAGGTGTTGGGACTGCAACCGGGTGGGGCTGAGCCTGGTGGACGCCCTCAAGGACGAGACGGAGCCTCGTGGGAAGTTCTTGGGACTCTCCGAGAGCAGCACCTCAGCCTTTGCTCCGGCTGCGAGGATTAACATCTCGTGCCACAAATCTCACCTCGGCGGCCTGAGAGATGACTCCTTGTGCGCAGCTCCCAAATCTTTACCAAAAGACTGTGCGATCTCTTCACATACTCTCGGTTATAACGATCGCGAGCGTAAAAATCTAAACGATGAAGACGTTTTGGTGATCGTATATCTTCTAAATCATAAATCTTAGTCCATGAGATGAACAAGCTCTCACAAACTCTTCTTTTGTAATAATCCACATAGTGGATGCAGTGATGATGCACTTCCTCGTGTAGTGGGGGGGGGGGGGGGCCTCTCATACTAACATGGTTCACGATAAGAAGAGATAGGGGGAGGTGGAGACAGGAGGCCGATAGCTATAAGGGTCTAGCTTATGATCCTTTGAGTCCTACTCCTATTTATATAGAACCTTCTTTATTAAACCCTAATAGATTATTCTTAGTAGATATTAGATCCCCATTCAATAATAACTAGTTTAGTAGATATTGTATCCCTATCCAATAATCACATAAGCTCTATTGAGTCTCACTCAATGGATCCAATAAAACAGTAGTTAATTAGATATCCCATATCCAATCATTTATTCATCGTGTCATCCTATATTTGGGCAAGTTATGTTCATTTATCATGGTTTTTACCATCTCTTGTATACTCATATTTTTTCTCTCAATAACTCCATTTTATTATAATTTTTTTGGAGTAGAAAAATTATGGTTGTACTCATTTGAATCACAAAATTCTTGAAAATTATGATTTTTAAATTCACCATCATAATCACTACAAATAAAAGAAATCATAAACTTTTTTTCATTTTGAGCTTATTTATAAAATTTTATAAAATATTTAAAAGAATCACTTTTACATGCTATGTCCAAGTATATATACTATAATCATCAATAATTACAAAAATATATTTACTACCTCATAGACTTGTGATGTTAATTAGTCTAAATAAATTCATATGAATTAATTATAATGGTTTAGATGTACTCACTTGATTTTTAGGTTTAAAGCTACTCTATATTTGTTTACCTAGTTGGCATGCATTACAAACTCTATCTTTAATAAATTTAATATTAGACATTCCTCTTACGAGTTCTTTAGTTGTAATTTATGAGATTAATTTCATACTAACATGACCTAATCTCATATGCCAAAGCTAAGTATCATCGTTTAAAATTGAAAATAAGTTTTATCATGAAAATCATCAAGAGTATACATATTGTCTCTCTTTAAGACAATCATAGATTTATTTTTATATGATATCTTTATAATACAAGCATTAGATTTAAATTTAATATTATATTCCTTATCATATAATTGATTAATGCTTAATAAATTATATTTCAAACCATTTACTTACAAAACATCTTCAATAAATAGGTTTGATTTGTTATCTATATTTTCTTTGCTAATAATTTTTCTCTTATTGTTGTCTTTGAAGGTGATATATCTTTCATCTTGGTCAGTGAGTTTAGAGAAATATATTGGATATTCGATCATGTGCCTTGAGTATCAACTATCAAGATATCATCTCTTGCTCCTAGCTTTAAATTATAACTAGTATATCAATACAAATATAAATAATATATATATATATATATATATATATATATATATATATATATATATATATATATATATATATATATATATATAATCCTCAATTAGTGATATGATATGTAATGTCTATATTTAATAAATATAATAAATGATATATTCCTTTTTTTTACTATTAATGTTGAAGTACATATTTTTCAAAATATTATTCTTAGTATTATATGAAATGTTGGCTGAATCAATATTGAAATATATTTATAAGAATCAATATTTACGTTAAGCATATTTTATAATAAAAAATATAAATCACGCAGCACCACAAACTTAAGTATGTTAGCAGATGTGAGTATGAGGTTAAATTATGATAATAATCATGCATATAGTGACTAGAAATAATGGTTGAATTGTAATCAACCTTTAAATAAATCTCAAGGCTTGAATGAGTTTGAACATAATTAAAGTAAAAAAGCTTATATTTTAAGTATCATGTATACGGACGATAATAAGTTACCTAGGTATAGATAAAATAATAAAAAAATTAAATTAAAATATAAATAATAAAGAAGTGTCATATTAAAAATGTTGAGATACATAAATGAGATTATAGGGTGAACTTAGATAAAAAGAAATATTATCTTTATAAAATCAAATTAGATTCAATTGAAGTTGCTGTAACCTTATAATTATATAGTAAAAGAAAACAAATATGAAATAAGGATTAGTGAGATTAAGCCATAGACCTTAAGATAATCTTTTAAGCATCTCTATCTTATTTTGGCTTTATCCTCTTTATCAATCTAATAATCGATGACCCTATTTCTTTTTTTTTAGCCATTTTCTCAATTTTTCTCATGGAAGTTAGGAACCCCAACTCTAAGAAAGGTTGAGATTAAAAAAAATCTAATTCTTCCATTGATATACCTAAGATTTTAGTTTTATATATTATAGACTATTTTTTTAGCTACTTTTGAATAACCTAAACTTCAAAGTAATATTTGATTTTTGAATACGTTTTGTATGAATTTATTATAGTTCTAAGGTCTCTAGTATGACCTTAATCTATGATCAGTGATCAGTGCATATAGTTATGAATGTCATAATTTGAGGTACTCAAAATCTCTTATTTTCTACGAAAAATTTTATTAGAGCTGAATTAACCTCCTTAGGGATATGATTACACTCTACTTTTTAAAATATTCTATTAGAGTTCTGTAAATATTAGAATTAAGTAAATATCAACTCTGTGAACTAAAATATGAAATTTATAAATTCAAATAGTCCCAACCTAGTTTTAGCATAATATAATAGGTATTGGTAGTGAATTAAAAGAGTTGTTTAGCCTCCAAATAATTTTATTTTAAGCTAAAAATTAGTGTATATTTAGTTTTATATGTCTTCTAATTTCTTACAAAATTTCAAAATAGTTTAAGATCATTTGGTTAATTAAAATAGTAAAATAAATTTTTTTTCACAGAATTGTATAATAGTTTGAGTGATACTAACTACTTCATTTGATTATAAGAGTGAATTATTGAAAGATTAATGATAAAATTTTGATAAATTTTTAGGTTGAGTATAATCTATTTTATTAGGAACTTTATCAAAATTTTCTATGAATTATTATAATGAGTTATTATAAATCAATAATTCAAGTGATAAGATTATTAATTAAGACATTTCATGAGTGTACTACTCTACAGCACACTTGATCATCAAGAAATATGGTCTTTCAACTGTTATCTTCATTTAAAGTTAAATTAGATAAGTATAAATTTAATTCATTACAAAATAGTAGTCGTATGAATTATCATATTCATAATATATTTTATAAAGCATGTTTTGAATGATATGATTGTCATGAGGTAGGCCTAATCTAAATATAAATGTATTTATTTTGTAAGTATAAAAATATATAAATTATAATAAAAATATCTTGTATACCTGTATATATGATGACGTACGATGTGGGAGTGTACGTACTTTTTATGACATGTGGTATGAGTGCATGAATATATTACAACGTATAATATACTTATATGTCATAACGTGTAGCGTGGGCAAACACGTATGTATTATAACGTACAATATGAAAGTGCACGTATATGTTTTAATGTGTAGTATGAAAGTACATGTTTATATTATGATGTGTGATATGAGAGTGCATGTATACATTATGACATACGATATGAGAGCATATATATATGTTATAATATTAGGTGTAGAAGTCTATGAATTTATTATGTTTCTTATATGTGTATATAAATATTTTAAATTATTTTAATATAAAATTTTACCTTTTTATTTTATATAAACTATGCTATATGGTTATGCTTGCTAAAAAAGTCACAGGATGAGGGGTTTACTATTAAATATCTTATGTTAATAATTTTAAAATATTATATATATATATATATATAATATAATACATGTTTATATAAAGTTATAAAGGCTTATGTTTATAGAGTGATTACCCACTATAGACCCTATTCTATAAGTAAAGATACTATCCCACATAAGTAATTGGGCTGAGAAGTAAGCACGTACAAGCCTATGCTAATATAGACATGGACAATGATCTATGGACATTTGTATGTATATAATTTTGAGATATGTTGTGTGGGTATATTTTTTTTTAATTAAAGATTATAATTATATACATGTGTCAAAATCACATTATAAAGTGAAACCCAATCATTTTGTTTAGCAAATTAGCATGTTTTACTTTTAAGATTATTTATTTATTTTACTGTACTCCTATTAATAACAGTAAAAGCATTGAAAAATAATATCCTAATTTAATTATGCACATAGGATTTGGATGAGACTAGGAGTATAGTGTTACGTTATATCAAGTAGATGCATGAACCACATAGATTTGAAAAATATTTATACAAGTATATTTTATTTTTTAAAATATTAATTATCTTTATCAAGGATAATTAGTAGAGATATTATTTTTAATGAAAAATATTTGAAGTGGATTGTAGATGTATGAAAATTAGTTTAAGTTGACTTGACATATGCCAATAATAAAGTTGCAATGACCATAAACCCGAGGAGCCAAGTACAAATGCAAGATTTTTCATATCTACATCTCCTCCAAGGTATTGTTGATGTATGAAAATTTGTTTAAATTGACTTGACATATGCCAATGATAAAGATGAATTGAACATAAACCTGAGGAGCCAAGTACATGCATAGGAATTTTTCCTAACTAAATCTTCTCCAAGGGAACCCACTTTAAGTGAATATTGCATGAAAAATTATATTAAAAAAATTGAGCAATCATTTGATTTTATGAAAAAAAAACTTTGAAAAAAAAATCATCTGGATTAAACCAAGCACCTAAAGCTTGATACAGTCACATACATGCATATCTTGAAGCACACAGATTTGAAAAAAAAAAATTATATTTTATTTTTAAACATGGAGAGACAAAAAGGATATTAATTATCTTTATTGAAGATAATTAGTAAAGACATTATTCTTACTGAGAAATGTTTTAAATGCATTGTAGATTCATAAAAATTTGTTCTAGTTGACTGTGACATATGAGGACAATAAAAATGCAGATGAATAATAACCTGAGAAGGAGAAGGAACCCACTTTTAAGTGAATCTTGCATGAAATATTACAAGAAAAAAAGTTTAAATTGAACAATCATTTGAGTTTATGAAAAAAGGCCTTGAAAAAGAATATATGGTTTAAAACTTTGATATAGTCAGGTGGATGCGCATCTCCAGGAACACAGATTTTAAAACATGGACAGACAAAGAGGATATTAATTATATATTTATGTATAAATGACTTAATTTTGCCTAGTATGATGCATGAGTTCTAACTTTTCATGAATAATTCGAAATGATTCATTTCAATTTGTTGAGATATTATCAAGTCAAGTGGAACAACAAGATGCATAAATTTTTCTTTTACAGCAAAAGCATGTGTAGAGTTAGCTTGGTAAGCAGATGCACAAAGAATTCAATAGAAATTTATCTTCAGACAACAAGAATTTTATGTCATTTGAACAGAACTTGGGATTTTGATATATTTTATAGCATGAGATGTTACTTGTGGAAGGAGATTATATATATATATATATCTTCTTAAAAAGATGGAGCAACATAACAATATATGTTGAATTTATGGTCGCATGAACTTGTGTGTCAAAAGGGTATTCATGTGATAAATATTTAGCACTAGATTTATCCATGAATTCACTAAAATTAAGTGTATTCATGTGAGATATCCTCCTCTAAACATCAAATAAATTAGAAAAAAAAAAGGGGATGAGTATTATAGATATAGAGATCATAAAGAACTCGGTGCAAAAAGCTTCAAAGAACCATTGAAGGCGAAAGCATTTGGACATGGATGAACTCGGCTTAGGACCCCAAAGATTTGGAGTAAGAGAGAATGTTCGGAAATAACTGCAAGATTGAATGTGTGTTAGGAAAGCATTCGGTGAGGAGATATTGTAAATAAGACTTTTCCTTTTTCTCCATGCTTGCCGTTCAATTCTTCTCTCTTTCTAAAACCAGGTGCGTTGTTGTAGGCAAAACACAGATAGCATTTTTTGGAGAGTTATTCTATCATATATATATATATATATATATATATAGAGAGAGAGAGAGAGAGAGAGAGAGTCATTCTCGCTCCACTGAACCATCTCAAGCACCAAGCCATGTCGTCTCTCACCGCCCGACCCCTGCACCAGTTCGAGTTGAACACCCTCTCTCATGTCCCGGACGATTATGCATGGTCCGCGCTGAACGACCTTCCTCACGGCGACGACGTCGTGCCCGTGGTCGACCTCGCGAGCCCCGACGCCGTCGGCCACATCGGCCGGGCATGCAAGGAGTGGGGCGCGTTCCAGGTCACCGGGCACGGCATCCCAATCCATCTGCTGGACCGCGTCGAGGCGCAGACGCGCCTCCTCTTCTCGCTCCCCGCCGCCCGGAAGCTCAAGGCTGCTCGCGGCCCCGGCAGCCTCAGCGGCTACGGCCTCGCCAACACCTCCTCCTTCTACTCCAACATCTTCTGGTCCGAGGGCTTCACCATCATCGGATCTCCCCGCGACGACGCCCGCAAGCTCTGGCCCGAAGACCACGACGAGTATTGGTACGTGCATGCATGCAGGCTTTCTAATTCATGCACACGCGGACGGCTGATCACGTCTCGTTTTTCGTGCAGTTGCGTGATGGAAGAATACAACCGGCGGATACGCGATCTCAGCGGGAGGCTGCTGCGGGCGATGATGGTTTCGTTGGGCCTCCACCAGGACGACATGGACTGGGCCGGCCTGCTTGGCGAGGCGGATCCGGTGCTGCAGCTGAACTACTACCCGGTCTGCCCGGAGCCCGACAGGGCCATCGGCATCGCCCACCACACCGACTCCAGCTTCATCACCATCCTCCACCAGAGCGGCGGCGAGAGCGGGCTTCAGCTCGTGCACCGGGAGGACGCGGCCGGCCCCGCTCGGTGGGTGACGGTGCCGCCGCGTCGTGGAGCGCTCGTCGTGAACGTCGGAGACCTGTGTGAGATCGTATTCAACGGCCGGATCCGAAGCGTGATGCACCGGGCCATCGTCAACCGCGCCCAGACTCGCGTGTCGGTGGCGTTCTTTTGTGGGCCTCCGCGCCGGTTCAACGTCGCGCCCATCGAGAAGCTGATCGGCCCCGGCGAGCCCCCGGCATACCGAGCCATGTCGTGGCCGGAGTTCCTGAGCCTGAAGAGGAAACTCTACAACAAGACGCTCGAGTACTTGAGATCGCCGGAGGAGGAAGCGGTGCATCACGAGAACAGCGCCTAGATGACCAATCAGCGGTGATCGAGGACGAAGGGAGAAGCAAAGGTGGCGGCTTCGTCTTGTGAACGAGGGTGTTTTCGTGTCAAGTCCTCGGGTGTTCCCCGGAAAGCCTGCAAATAAAGCTCTCCTTGTCGCCCGAGATAGAAACTATGAAGACGGGTTTGGATCGACGCCAGGTTGAAATGAAAATTAAAGGCAAACATGCCAGTCTTGTGGCCGATACGGTGATGCATGGAAGGACGGCCATGATCGCCGAGTGGGTCGCACGTCGAAGGCGACGGCACTGCCGCGGTCGGTGGCGCGGGGCTCGTTTGTCGTCGAGTCGCGTGACAGTCGCTGCTGCATGCAGCCAATCGAGTCGAATCGGTGTCGCCTTCTTCGCCGGACGTGCAACCAGTGCACCGCTCGTATCCAAGTCTCCCCCATCTCACCTGGCCGCCAGAGGCCGTGTGCGACCGTGAAGCTTCGTCTGCCCGATGGGCGTCGAATAGCCGTTCACTGTCGGGACGACAAGGGTGCCCATGAACCACCAACCAGTCCGCCAACGACCGCCACGGGGCCCCAACCGTCGGTTCGGATCGTGTCGATTAGCCCTACATGACACGGCGATGAGCTTACCGTCCCAGATGTCGTCGTCGCCTCCTCGATCGGGTCCCTTCCTCCGCTGCTGCACCATGTTAAGAGATGCGATGCATCGAATCGACAAGAACATTTCTTGGCCCCTCGTGTTCAGATCACATGCCATACGAGCAGGTGTCGTCGTAGCTCACCGCAGGCTACGGGGAGAAAGATAACAAGGAAAGATGAAATCGAACCAAATCAACTATTTGTTATGCGATCAAAAATTCATTCAAAGAAGATCTGATGATGAGTGTATTATTAATATTTTTAGATTAAATATTTTGATCAATGATTAATAGGTAAAAAAAATAAAATTAATAAACTAATTAACCCATCAAACCGCGTCGCGACATTTGATATCAAAGCTAACCTAACATTCGAGCATAGTGAGGTAGACTCGAGTAGGAAAGAACTACCTCTGGATGAGTTCAAAGAACTCATCACATGCATGAAACCATCACTGAGTTACGTCTTACATGCACCATGCTAAGTTTAATCTTGATCAAGGCTTGACGGGAATATCAAGTCGTTTAAGTAGAAGAGATTACAACACCCCCAGTTAGTTCAATAGTTTTACATCAAAAACAAACAAGACTAAAATTAACTTATATGAGTAAACTACTAACAACTTTGATAGACAAAAAATAAAATTGATAGACTAATTAGCCTATCAGGCCGGGTCGTGACACCAAGCCCTCGAAGGATCTCTCCAAAGAGAGATTAAAATTATAGTCCATCGCATGCCTCCCTCACCACAACCGAAAAGTCCACCTAATTACTGCAATTAGACAATAAATCACATCTTACACCTGAAAAATACATAAATGAACATGACGAAGCATTCAAGAAGGCAACACGAGACAAGATTCTCCATTGTAGTCGTGACGGGTTTCCTTTAGGTGAAAATTAACTGGATGGGGAATATTCGTAATACACGTCGGTCAACCGGATGATGCCTCGGGCAATCTACAACTTAATCATGCGACAGGACCACAAAACTCACTCTTATGCTCTCCAAAAACACATCAAACGATACTATTGATTGATTGCCAGTTGGTCTGCTTGGAAAACAAATTGCACCTACCTGCAATCTGTTCGGAGGACACCAGAAACTTTCCTTTGAACAAACCCCAGACAGATTCTGAGACTAGTGCAGTTCCATCTTTATCACATGCAGTCAGAAACATATCCTGGCCCCGATTAAACAATTTCTGCAAATCTACATGTCGGAAACAGAGAAATCACCTTGATTAGACCGTGGGCATGAAGCATTAGATACTGCAGTGCAGAAAGAATGGAGGAAAAAGAAGAATCTAATTGAAAAAGGTACCAGAGGGATGCACTTGATGACATGCGATTTTGAACCAACTGGCTGAGCCTTTCATTTTTTGTGCACTCATCCTGTGACACCACATATTTAAGGAAATCTTTATGGTCAGAAACATGGAATCCTGTCCGTTTGCAAGTCTAGGATACAAGAAGGCCGCACCAGGCAGAGGAACAACATACCGGAAAGAATTTGCAAGGTTATTACTGAATGTGGTGCTTACCTGGAAAGCCTTTAGAAGCGACGAAAAATGCCGCTGGTCTGCTATAGCTGCTGTGTACTTCTCCCTGAGAGAGTCAGAATGTTTCTTTTCAGCCAGTAGGCTAAGCTGTACCTTTTCCAGTTTCTGAAAGAAAAAAATTAGTAAAAATGTGTAATTGTGTATGACCTAAAGACTCCGGCAAATTCTCCTGACTAAGAACAAGCAAAACTGATTTAAGCAAAACTCGTAAAAAGAGAACACTTGATTAATCGGATAATAAAGTGATGTTTCTAAGGCATTATGCTGTATGACAACTCAACGGAGCTCTACCATTCCAAGAATCCAACCGGCTGAAAAAGCCACTTGAAAATAAGCATCTCTTGCCAACTTATGAGTTTTGTAATGACAACCCTTATGCTGAAAATAACATACCATGTATAGGTTTTCAGTTTCATGGCTCAAGGTGTGATGGTCATCTGTCTGCATGTATCAGGATCAACACTAGGGTAAATAGTACATCAGCTTACCCCTAGCATTGCATGGACCCACTTGTCAGGAGTGGCATAGCTGGCATGTACAGGCCGTGATATTAAGAGAGATAAAACAGGTACCATCATTCTGCTCTCACCTACAACAAAAATTGCAGTGATTTAGATCACCCCAAGTAAGAGACACTAGCGCTCTTGATCCTGTGGTATCCTTTTTTATTCTCCAATGCAGCACATGATATTGATGACTTTTTTCCTTAGAAAAACTACCTCTAGATGATTTAGTGTAGTTTGAACTATTTGAAAAAAAAAAAGTTTTGCCCTTTTGTCCATCCACATCTCCCATCAAACTCAAACTCTAAGCACCAAATGCCCCCACCTTTTCACTCTCTTCTTGGACAGTAGATCTTTGACCAAAAGTCTTCTCCACCAATGGAGACTGTATGAAAGTAAGGTCCACTCACAATCGACTTCAACAACAACCAAACCATAAAGCAAGGTTTGCCATACCGACCTGTACCGCTTGGTACGGGCGGTATGTACCGGTCCGATTGGGGTGGGGAGGATGCGGAGCACCCTCTACCAGGCGATACCATAACATGATCCTGTATCGGGCGATATGGGGTTTGTATCAAACGGTGACGGTTGAAATCCAACTGTTAGCAACCTGTACCGGGAGATAATGGTCAGATTTCGACCGTTACCGATCAGGAGCTTAGATCAACCTATTTCAAATAGTCAAATTGATCGTTTGAACCAGAGGAAAAGGCTTTAAACCCTTTTTTCTCCCTCTTTCAACTCTATTTTACATCAGCTACATAAATCTCTTGGCACCATTGATCTATGTAAAAAGGCATATCCATTAGTTAGAGTATCAAAGTTAAGAGTATCACTTAAAATTATGGTAGATATTCCTTTAATATTTGATCTCATGTCACCCTTTGGTCATTCTGACCACACCTTCCTAGTAGTTGTTTTCTCCAACAGGATGAACCACCTCAAATAAAAACTTGATTGGTTATCATAAAAGAATAACCTTGAACTTTGTTGTGTGTTTATTTATATTCTTCTCATCAAATTCCTACAATGTAGTTTCTATAGACAAGGAGAATGATACGAAATCGACTCTGAATATTGAAAGTTGGTAGTTATTAGCAAAACTTCTTTTGGAACTGGTACTGCAGTGGGACATCAGTTGGATTCCTTGCTAAGTTTAATATCATTCCATATTGGTGGCCTTTAATTTTCTTTTGCATCTAGACCATTTTTCTCCTTGATCATGATGGAATATTTGTTTAAAGTTAAAATGATCTCAGAACCATTTTTATGCTAGCTTGAGGTTCTGGATTGTGTGTAAAAGAATCAATATATGCAATTATTTACACCCAAAAAGTAGGTGAACATAGCATAGACAGCACATATATATGTCTATGACCCATGGCCTAATGACTCCAAAATAATGGAGGACTTGAATCAACAGTCGAGTGAAGATCTGAGCTCTCCAGCTCCAGATTTGGTGTGAAGTCTATGGGCGCATCACAAGGCCCTTAAGCAAAAGTTTGTTTCATTAAATATCTAGCTATTCTACTAAATGACTTCAAAATGCTACCATGTTTTTCTCTTATTATTCTTTCACATACCTTTTCCTCAGTGTTAAATACTTTAGCATCACTGAAAGAGCTCCTTTTTTTTCATTTCCTCCTAACTAGAACAATTATTAATATCTTGCTATTCTATAATAATGACTTCCAAATGCTGTCATATTTCATCCTTCCACATAACTTTATTTCTTGTCAAATGTTCTTTAGCATCATTGAAAGAAAATCTATTTTTTCTTGACTTTATTTTGCTAAGCATGGTTCTATTTATTTCTCTACTTTATTTTGTAAGCATGGTTTTTATTTATTTCTAAATTGGTGGAAGTCGAGCAACCCTTACAATATATATGTGAAACATAAGCTTCATCTTAATTCCTATTGGTACTGACCAAAGAAGAAATCATGTATGATTGTTGAGGTAAACGGCCTCAGTAGATGAGAAGCAGCATATTTTGTCTCTCATTTTCCTGCCATGGTAAATTATGAGAGAAGATAATTTTCAATGTAAATCAGCAGTGTCCAAGTTAACTTCAGGAATCTTAAAGTCATCAGTTTCCACTCAAATGATAAGTTTAGTGGGGCCATCAAAACTTCATAAATGTTGTTACCACCTGCTTATAGAACATGTATATTATGTCGTCTACGAAGAGAGAGGTAATAATGCTTACTTGTTGAGCTCCCTTCACTATAACCTCCATGGAGTCCACAAGTTTAGAAGAACCAATGCTGCTAGTCAAGGCATCTTGAAGCTAATGAAGTGA
Organism: Musa troglodytarum; assembly: GCA_023547065.1. Lineage (NCBI taxonomy): Eukaryota > Viridiplantae > Streptophyta > Magnoliopsida > Zingiberales > Musaceae > Musa > Musa troglodytarum. The sequence goes on from CP097511.1 coordinate 54,707,535, forward strand.
AATAAAAAAGTTGAAGATTATTGTAATAGATCAAAAACAATACTAATACTATACAGAAATGTATCATAGAACTCCACAATATATGAACCCACGCAGATATGGTAACATTTTAAAAGCAAAAAAAGAAGGAAAAAAAAAAACATAAGAGTAATATGGCTAACTGGAAATCAACAAAATAAATCAAGGCTATCTAAACTCTAATGCAGCATCTTACACTAACTCCATTACTCATCATCATTTAACATCTTATATACATGTGTGTGTGTGTGTGTATATATATGCAAAATCTTTCTTTTTATGTCATTTTACTGTTCACAAGGCATAATAAAATTGGGTATAATGGGCAAAACACATCATTAACCACCTCAAAGAGTCTAGACTATTGATTGTGCTACTTATCCTATATGAGAACTAATAATTTGGTTCAAGAATAACTTTTTCAATAGACAAAGTTATCTGCATGATCAATTGATGCATTTGTGTATATGCACCAAAAGTTTATTGTACAATTTATGTCTAAACTTTTGATATTTCAATCACTTTTCTTGGTATGAACAACAAATTTACTTGTTCTATGATCAATGTTTTGACCTGCGAAATAACATTTTAAGGCTAAATTGTAAAATTAGATTTTAAGCCCGCATATACAAACCTACAAAAATACCTGTCTGTATTCATCTACATAAAAAGATTGGTCCCTTGTAATCAAATAAAAATTTTGCCGAGAAACTAGTTTGACAAATCAATTCTATAAGAATTTATAGCACAAATAAATTTAATGTAAACCAATTAGTAATTTGACAGATATCCAAAAGACTGGCTGATAAAAGCATGATTTTAAACAGACCTGAGAATTTATTGAGTTCAACAGGGATGTTTCTTTTAGCATCAGTTCCTTTATCTCCAATAGTGCATTATAAGTATCATAGTACTTAGAAGTTTGCCTATGCTTTTCCTGCAAACAATCAATCCAAGTCACATTCAGACCATTTAAAGTATCTCATCCAAAAACTTCACATTTCACAACTCACTGCGAATAATTTCATACCTGAATCTGGGAATAAAGTTCTGAAAACCGCCGTTCATATCTAATGAATTCAAAATAAACTGAGTCTTTTAATAGCACTCTTAGACACAATTAACAATATTGAAGAAAAAGCAAATTTCTCCATTTACAACGTACATAATCTTGGTGTATCTACCAAAAAACATACAATATTTGTAAAAGCAAAAGAATGTGCAACCTAGTCTATGTCAAATTTACACTAATTGTTTCAATAACATTTTCAAAATCATGTCTTCAAGTCAAATTAGATGATCTGATCTGGTTAGAGCATTTCTGTTTCTTTCTCATTCTCCTTTGTTTCCCATTCCACCCTACAAAAACTAAGTAATTATTCCATCCTCAATTCCATGAACAAAATGTTTCCAGAAAATTGCTAAAAACCTCAAAAAATATGCTTGTGCCCCTATCTTATATGCAACTTACGCAGATGCTTGTCAGACATTTCTTGGACAGATACTGGATACTTTAAAATATCCTTCTCCTAATCAATTGAATAATGAAATTTCACGTGTAAGCAAACCTAAGGTCTTTTTTCATGATAACTGTTAACTTAATAAGAAGGAGAAGGTAGAAATCAAGCTAAGAATCATGATCTCATATCATCTTATGAGCATCATAGACAATAAATCAACTTAAAAAATGCTTTCTTTGCAGACTCCAATTTCATTTATAAATGCTTACATACTTTCTTGTATAGTATGCTTCCTTTATAGAATGATTCAGTTATGCTTGTCTTCCATGTTGACTGATCACAGTAAAGACACCCTAAAAGTAAAACAAAATACTATTTGCCACCGTATATAAATGTGTATATTACAATATTTTTACCACTGTTTCGTAGCTGTATCATACTTTTTCTGTAAATATCTGATGTACTATTAGTAGCAAAGTTTTGTGGCGGCTGCAATCACCTAGTCTCAAATTATCCATGGAAAACAATTGCAGAAATTAGGATCAAAGTTTCTGATTGCACACTTAAGATCCTTAGTTCACTTTTCTATTTGGCTAAAGGTTTTGAGACACATACTTGGAACAGCTGCCCATATCCGTGTCATATATCTGTCAGTATAATACTTGTGGGCCACTTCTTTGAAACATGTATCCTTCTCAGCAGAAACTTTTATCCTTGAATGTTAGTTTTTCTTTCTTTTCATTTTAAACAGGACAGAAATGTAATAAGATAAATTGTTTTATGTTGTTTGTATCAAACAATAAATTTTAGTAAATGAAACTAAAACTTATTATCTTACCTTAGAAATGAAAAATTCATGCAATCGTACCTACAGCCTTAATGTAACATTAAAACAACCTTCATGATGAACAAGTAGAAGCTAGCTGATGCTAGCTAAGTACTTTATTATTATTTATCAAAATATGTGATGACATATTCATTATTGTAATTAGAATTAATTTTTGTTGTGTGTGTGTGTGTGTATACATACATACATACATACATACATATATATATAATTAGTTACATAATTACTACCATATATTATCCTAACTTTTTGTTTAAGGTTTCATGTATCAATAATATAGATATCCTGTATCAGTATCCTTTAGCCAATAAAAGTGAAGTGCCAAATCAAGCTTGGACCCAATAGGAGTGTTAATTTCCCTTTAGATATCTATCAAAGTAATACTTCAGGATAGCTAACAAGAACATCACATTATATCTGTCACCAATTTAATAACATTACTACTGTCATTTGAAGTTGACAGGAAAGAAGACTAGATAATTATGAAACAACATATAGTAGTAGTCTACAGAATGAAGAAACATACTGAATCAGCTCGACTTGTGTGGGCACATCACCAATCTTTCGTTTTACTGACAAAATTGCCCTTAATTTAGCAGCAAGTTCCTAAACATGTCACATACAAAGAGTATCAATGTTCTTCTCGACAAAACCAAGTATAACATATAAAGTAGAGATCCACCAAAATAAAAGTAGTTTTATCTTTTATGGAACATGGAAAAAAAGATTTCAACATCTTTTTAATGTCTCTAGGCTGTCTTCAGCTTTTGAACTATGCTGATACCAACTATAAACTCAAGAAAGTATGTGAGGTACAATAAGTGCTAAATAAGTTAAAGGTATGACTCAAATTATTGCATGGATAACTTGATCAAATATTCCATTTGAAGAAAGAACAACATTGATAAATTGAGCATACCCTTTTAGCTGAAGTAAGTTATTAAAAACTGCAGTTTCACCATTGATTGGTTCAGTGCTTGATCAAATTCAGCAAACTCCACTTGTCCTCCATGGGTAAATGATTCTTCCACATCCGCATGTATTAGTTTACATGAAGACAACAGATCAGATTCTTTCCTTTCAAGATCCTACAGAGTTCATTCACTTTAAAATCAAATTCGACTTCTCTGTTGTATGTTATGAAACCTTCTATGGATCTAAGTCTAGTGGTAACAAATAAATCAATTAACATAAAAATTTACATAAACTCAAAATACACAGGAAATAAATATACACGGATCATACATTCTAAATTAAGTTATTAAAAACTGCAGAATCTTATCGATGATGTTTTTATGCCATTCTCCCAGGAGTCAGCATAGGAAGTTGGCTTGATTTCTTCCAATTTAGTACTACTAATACAGAAAATATGATATTCAAGAGAGTGCAAATTTGTCCATCCAAGGATTGTTTACTGTGTTTAACATAACCACCTAGAGACTAGTATTCACAAGTGTGATGACTCACTCGGGGATGGAACTGATAGGATGGGTTTTTTGTTCCATGATTATTTTAGTCTCCCTAATTATCAGTTGCAAGGGGTCTGAATCTGAACTAATGACTCTCCTATGCAAGCTGCAAGTAAAGCTAAGAAGCCTAATTAAAGTGAAGAATAGAGGAAACATGAACATATTATTTGATATAATTTTAAATTCGCCACAGGCTACAAATAGAAGTGCATAAGCCCATTCATTACCTTGCTGATTTTTACTAGCTGAAGTTAAACAAATTGACTCAAAATAACTGAATTTCAGATTTGCAATCATAACAGAGGCACTTATTCATACATGCAATGATCATTTAAGTATGTCTTACTACAATTGATCTTCCACACGGGTTGGTACATGTAGATGATGATGAAAAAGAACATATTAGATATAGAAAGTAACTATGTAGTTTTATTAAAGAGCTTGCCATGAGTTATGAGAATATTATCTGTGTTCCAACTTTCCAATATTCTATTCGATGCTTGCTCAAGCTATTACCAATTTCTGCTTTTCCTGACGAGATCCTTTGTCCCCTCAATCACTGCTCTATCTAGATAGAAACTTCCCTCGAGAAGGGTTTTCTTTAGTTCAGTTAGGACTACTGGTTTCCTTGATGCACCCTGAACATATTTCAATGAAATGTAAGACAATAATGAACATTCATTCTTATCAATTTATAGATGGCATACTACTGTAACCATGTCAAGATAAAATTACCAAAAGATGGAGCTATCTTCCTAAGATTATCCTGAAAAATCATATACCTTAACTAATTTCAACATTCTGATCATATCCTGGACAGCATCACCCCAGTTTCTTTCATCAATCCTCTGATGCAGCAGTTTTATTTCATTTAGAACATCTGTCTTTCTCTTGTCCTGGAGAAGTGACATGAAAACAGTAAGAAACCACATATTCAAGCAAGGCACAAAGAACAGCAAAACATAAATCCATAACGAAGCAAGGCAAACAAAAACTAACTCAAAATTACTAGGACTTTGGGCATTATATATAATGGTTATTAGTAAGCATATCAGAGATTTACTAACCAAGTCACTCATTTGACAGGACAGCATCTTAATAGAATTTTCCACCTTGTCATGTTCAGTCTGAAGCTGTTGAACATTATTCTTAGACTCTTTAGTCTCAAGAAGAAGATAAGCAACCTATTCAGGATGTCAATTTAAGAGAAACATAAATCAGGAAAGTGAGCACAGACATATATGCATGCAATAATCAAGTGATGTTTCCATTAATATATCGGACCATTTTTGTGAAAGTAACATTACAAGCATAGAGAATGTTAATCAATATAAATACAAAAAATTCTGCCACAACTTTCTCGAGAATCAAAACACAAAACAGTTCAACTGACACCAAGAAAGAATTCCAGAACATATGGTGTGATGCTATTTCAAAATGAGAATTAAGATTAAGGGTCACTTACAAAGATAGAAAAAAAGATGTTTGCATCCATAAACAAATAGGAGCAGTATCAGATTCAGAATAAAATAATGAGAAGTTTAAGATTGTTCAGATCAAGGTTTGTCATATCGCAGCATACTGCCGGTATGGGCGGTATGTACTGGTTCAACAGGGGACTAGTATGGGTGGTACATACCGGTGCATCGGTATGTTCCACCATACCATGTGTTGGTATGTCAGTACATCGGTACGGATTTATACATACTATACTGATGGCTGGTTGGTTCACCAGTACGGACTGGTAAGGCGGATCATAGTTTAGATACCTCTAAAAGCAACATATAAATACAGTGGTCAGATATGTTAATTTAATTTAGACTAATGGTCAGACGAAAGATAAAGCACAAGTTAAAGGATGTTGCCAGGAAAATTAAAAGTACTTTGATGTTCCTTAAGATGAACACTGATATTGTCCTCAACACAGTCCAGGTCTGCAAAGTTACCATGTAACTAATCCAAAATGGTATAAAACTACAAGTTGTCAATGTTGTATTTGAAATTCATATAGGAACTAGCTTGTCTTTCTTTACAACCCTGAGATAAAAGAAAAACATGAGTCAACCAATAAACATAAACTGCCTCCAACAGCTGTTGCTAGTGCATAATATTCCATGTGATTGGACCTGAGATAAAAGAAATAACAGATGAATCAACAAACAAATATCAACTGCCTACAACAGCTGATGCTAGCACATCATCGTCTGTGTGATTGGACTCAAAACTATTCTAGACAAAGAAGGGCCTAATGTAGTCTGAAAAATGAACTTTTAGAATTCATCATCTGGTTCTTATCTAAGAGACACTGTGCCCTCTTTTGTTCTTGATACTTATAGTCAAAATGACTCAGTTTGAAACTTCAGACCACTCTGATCTATGAACAAAGGACTAAGATTTCTTATCAAGGAATTGTTTGAAACTTCAGATGTACCACTCTGATCTATAAGGCTACAATTTCTTATGGAGGAATTGTTTCTCATTAAATAGGTTGGAGATTGATCTCCACTCGTAATGTTTCTGGATTTGCAATAGTTGCAAAGATGCAGTCCAGATAAATGTTTTTCTTTGATAAAAGGGTGAATCTAGTGCATGAGACTCCCAATAGTGCAGGGTTTAGAGAGGGTCAATGTATTCAGCCTTACCTCTCTATTTAAAGAACTGTTTTTGAAACACGAACCTTAATCTCTCATGTTATTAAGAAGAAACCTCATCATTTTACCGATGTCCACCCACTGCTTTCTTCGATCCTCAAATATAGCAACGTAAAAGAAAAACAGGATATTTAGTTTATGACTAGGTCTATTTGCATTGGTAATACCTTATTGAACAGTTTGCATGCCAGCAATATAAGCCCCTTAACTTGAGAAAAAATATATAGTTTTGCTTTTAATCCCCAAGGCGGAACATTTTAATAAATCAACTTTAACTCGTCTCAGCATTACTATATTACTTAACTAGCCATCAGAAATACACCCTTGGTTTTATGATAACTATAGGCAAGAAGTAGATGATTTTTTGATACCACCACCAGAAACAGTATGATGTCATAAAATTGCAAGATGTTAAAAGTTAAAATGCTCGAGTGATGATTATAAAACACCAAGGCAATCAAAATTGCAGCATTCATACATCTGTAAATGAAAACAGATAGTTATATAATATAGTATTTAGTTCAATAAAAAAATCAAACACTAATGTATTCTAGGAAGAAAAATGCAAATATCTTAGATGAGCACCTTGTTTTGCAACTGATTTTCTTCCTCGAGATTTAGAAGAAGAAGCTTATCAGCTAATTCAGATGCTGATTCAACAACCAATTTGTCCATATGCTTTGTCACTGTCTATCCAATTCCAGAAACCTAAGAGGGAAAAAAGGTACAGCAGGAAAATAATACATGAAAATTGACTACATTATAAATAACTGAAGAGAGTGTAAACTTCTTAAATATAACTAAAAGCTTATGGAACTTGAAAAAAATAACAGACGAAAAAAAAAGACAACTCCATTCTCAATGTCTAGAAGCACTTCAACAATCTTGCTTGAACTTCTGATGACATCAAGAATGGTTTACCGGTCAAATGTTACGACGATATGTCATCAAGAATGGGCAACCTACAACCAGTTTCCATATTATGGGTCCTCACCATGCATCTTTGTTCATCCTGTCTAATCTTTGTTCAAGAAGTTTAACCAATTATAGGGATGCCATCTCTATAAATTATAACCTACAAGAACCAACTCAAAACAGGCATGGTGTAGTGGTCAGTGCAAGAAGGCAACTGTCACCAAAAGCCAGAGGCTTCATTCAAAATCACGCCATTACATCACCCAAATGATACATAGAGATTTAACAATTTCGTTAGACATAAAAGAGGACAGCTTTCGTTGCTTTGAACACACCAGATCTTCAAGAGTCAAATCAAGCTCACAACCAACGCATGCAAAGCAAGGCACCTGAATCGAAGTCTAAGCGTCGCAGGGCGTTAATTTGAATAAATTGAAACACTGGATGATCATAATACATACCAAAGACCGAAGTCCCTGATAAATGGAGGAACGGGTATCATATCTTCTGTGGCCATTACTGGATTTGCCTATTGCAAGATGTTGAGACAATAAGTTCATACTTTGGAATCTGTTCATCAGAAACCCTAAACTGGAGTATAAAATAAGAATCGAAAGCCAGATTCCTCTGACGAACTACTCGATCGGTGTTCTAAAGGATATATAAGCATCGATCGATTGGTAATGACCTACTTGCATCATTCGATTCTGCGGTCTAAGTGAAATTTGCTAAAGAAAGATGGCTACAATCGACGAAAAGAACAGGCAGCAGCAGCAGCAGCAGCAGAGAAGACGAGGGAGGGAGAGACGCCAAGAAATTTACCGAAACGGCGACGATTTAGGAGAAACGCATGCCGTAAGCATTGGCCTGAGATGACACCGCCATGGGCGAGGGATTCCGTTGGGACGACGACTTATATAGGCATACACTTATATAGGCATTAAAATAAACAACAAAAGATAAAATATATAGAAATAATTAGTATATTATAATTGATAAAATATATGGGTTGATTGCAACCATAAATAAACACATATTAATGTGTGAATGGTCCATGATAATATCAGAAAACATTTATTTACATGATTTAACTTGATCAAACATCTTTTAAATCATGTATTTTATGTAACATGGCCATACACTTATACAGGCATTAAAATAAACAATAAAAGATAAAATATATAGAAATAACAGTATATTGTAATTGATAAAATATATGGGTTGATTACAACCATAAATAATCACATATTAATGCGTGAATGGTCCATGATAATATCAGAAAACATTTATTTACATGATTTCACTTGATCAAACATCTTTTTAATCTCTAACCAATATTTGGTTATTTAAAGGTATATATTGTTCTTCAGCAACTGCGAGGCTCTGGAATCCGAGTATTGGACGGTCGATGATCGCACGAGCACCGATCTGCGCTCACTCCAATCATGAGATCAACGGATGTGATGCATTTAAGTTGGAAAGTTGTGCAGACAACAGAGATTACAAGACATCAATCTCGCGTCGAGGCCACGACGATGCCATCCTCAAGACAAGGAGTTGCGCCACTTGGCCGGCGCCGACCTCCCCTTCTTGGTGTGCACGGGCGTCGGCCGCTCGGCGCCCAGCTCGTAGTCCTCCACCACCTTCTCCACGACGTCAGAAGTAGTCCTAAACAAGAAGAAAGAAGTCCACCGGAAGAACCCCCCCCTCTTTTTCTTCACACAAGTGAGCTTATCGATTTGAGCTTGCAAGGCGTGGCAGTGCACTTGGAGCCTGGCAACGTCATCTCGAAGCCGACGCATCTCCTGCTGCTGGGCCAAGACCTCCCTCTTGGACGGGCACCGCCCCGGCGGCTCGAGCGCCGCGGGGTTGGGGCTCCTGGGTCCGCTGAAAGACCCGCTCCAGTCGGCCAAGCGATTGAGCTTGGTGTGCTCGGAGAAGAGGACTTGAATCACCGACCGGACGGGCAGGCGCTCGTTCTGTGCGGCATGGAGGGAGGCCTCCGCTGTTAGCTTCCGAGCGTCGATGAGCCTGCACAGCGTCTTCCTCTCCTGCTTGCTGGTGCTCGGATGGGCCTGGGTGTGCAAATGTAGCCGTTGGAACCAACATATGTGATTAGCCTCTTCTCACCAAATGTTTGAAATCTGAATATATATATATATATATATATATATATATATATATATATATATATATATATATATATATATATATATATATGACCAAGTGAAATGTAAAAACACACATCGATTAGTTTTATTCGATATATATTTATACTTGTTTGGAGATGAGAGGATTTTCCTCAACTAAGCAACGAGATTTTCCTGTAAAATTGAAAAAAATTGAGCTTCTGTCAAGGATATCGATCTTACGAGGGCATAATAGCAGATGAGATTTCTCCAATTGTTTGAGGAAATCTCATTTTTCAGTTGAGAAAAATCCTCTCATCTAAACATGTATAAATGGACATTGGATGAAACCACTCAATGCATGCTTCTGCTTAACGCAATGGCTCTGATACCAAGATAAAATGAAGTGTAAAAGCAAAAGCATACATCGATTAGTTTTATCCAATGTTCATTTATACATGTTTAGATGAGAGAATTTTTCTCAACCGAACAGCGAGATTTTTTCGTACAGTTGGAGAAATCTCATATGCTATCATGTCTTTGTAAGATTGAGCTTTTGTCAAAGATGTCGATCTTGTAAAGGCATGTTAGCAGACGAGATTTTTCCAATTGTATAAGGAAATCTTGCTGCTCAGTTGAGAAAAATCCTCTCATCTAAATATGTATAAATGAACATTGAATGAAACTACTCGATGCGTGCTTTTGCTTAACGCAATGACTCTGATACCATAATAGAGTAAAATATAAAAGCAAAATCACACATCAATTAGTTTCATCCAATGTCCATTTATACATGTTAAGAAAGAAATTTTCTCGTATAGTTGAGGAAATCTCATCTGCTATCATGCCTCCGCAAGATTGAGCTTCTATCAAGGATGTCAATCTTGCGAGGGCATGATAGCAGACGAGATTTCTCTAATTGTACGAGAAAATCCCACTATTAAGTTGAAAAAAATCCTCTCATTGGATGAAACAGCGAGATTTCTTCGTACAGTTGGAGAAATCTCATCTACTATCATACTCCTATAAGATTGAACTTCTGTCAAGAATACCGATCTTGCGGGAATACGATAATAGTTGAGAAAAATTCTCTCATCTAAACATGTATAAATTGACATAGAATGTAACTACTCGATGCGTGCTTTTGCTTAACATAGTGATTCTGATCCAATGATAGAGTGAAGTGTAAAAGCAAAAACACACGTCGATTAGTTTCATTCAATATTTATTTATGAATATTTAGATGAAAAGATTTTTCAACTGTGCTACGAGATTTCATCGTACGAAAACTCATCTGCTATCAATAGATGCATAGCTTTGATTTGATGGGATTGTAGTGTGGTCCGCTGTCAAATGATGCAGTCGTCCGTTGAGGTTGTAGTGTGGTCGGCTATTAAATGAAGTCATCCGTGTGCAAGCTCGCTGGTCCCTTCCCTCGCCAGTTTTCACCTCTACCTGCTCACGAGCTCACAGTAATTGTTAGGTCGAGGCCGTGAGCAGGCTTCCCTGCCCTACACGCCCAACCCGTCTCTACATTCGTGCACTACAATCTCTCCTCGCGCGGTAAAGGACAGAAGATAAACCACACTCGCTCCGGTGGCCGTCACGGAGTGAAACGTTCCGAACACGGACGACCGGTCAAGGGTTATCGCTTCGAGGAGTACGGACGACAGCAGGCGGAGATGGGGAGCGGAGTCCGTCCTCTCCTCTCCATGGTTGACATCACCCTAAACACCACAAAGATGGGCCCAAAAAGGATGAGCTAATGCAAACACGAAAGCTCCACGCGGTGAGAATATCCATGGAGATGAAACCCGGAAGCCTTCTGGCTTCGCTTGTCGGGGGCGTCGTCACGGGAGGGAGGGGGGGACACAGCCGAAGCCTCTCGATCTAGCGCAGGTTGGTGGGTGGGAATGTAGAGAAAAGGATGGCTCTGTACATGCCTCTTGTCATGGTTCTGCAGAATTAATGGCTACCTCAACACGTAAACATCGTCCTAATGCAAGATGTTAGCACCACCGCCGGAGATGAGAGATGAGACCAAGCACCCGACCCAAGGAAGATGCCGGCTGCAAAGAGAGCCTGATCCGTTAAATTGCTCCGCTGTGCAAAGCAGGAACACATCACATGCGCCGGTGGCCCGCCTCTGCCTAAAAGCCGAAATAGAAAGGTCAACAGAGGAGTACCTCCTCTGCCACTGCATGCATGAGCATGGCGAAGAGGGAGGTACCAACCGAGGCGATGGTTTCGGAGTGACAACAGTTGGGAAGCTCACAGCATTTCTTGACTCCATCCTTTTGGACTTGCAAGAATTTTCTTGCTAATTTTGAGAGAACAAATCATATGGAAGACAGGATGATCCAGAGAACCCGACCAGCTTTTTCCGATGAGGGTACGGCAAACATATGGCCCGGCCGCTACGGGTGGGAACAGAGACGCACACCAAGCCGTGTGGTCGACCAAGCTACTCGCATTTCGATCGTCAGGTCGGTGAGATGAGGGACGAAGGTGAAGACGCAGGTTTGGTGTGGTGTGGTTGGATGATTTATCCTAAAGTGGCGTCGACGGCTTAGCTCGTCGTCGCTAGCATGCGAAGTTGGAGGGGAGGCACTGACCTTAATGTATGTGTCGATGGCGCGATAGAGCCCATCGTCCATGGCGCGCGCGTGGGCTGGCAGCGAGCTTGCGAGCTCCTCGAACTCGGCGACGGTGAGGCCGGCGTCGAGCGCGACCTCTGCGAGGTACGAGTCCACCAGCTTCGCCACCCTCGCAAGGGCGGCGCCACTCTTCGCCGCGGCCGCACCGCCGTCGTCGGTCCCCGCGAACCTCTGCACCAGTCTCAGCACCAGGCCGACGTCCAGAAGCGTACCGCAGGTGTGGCTGAAGGCGGGAATCATCAGCTCCTTGAGCGAGGCCTCGTCCAGCTGAGCGGCGGCGCGCGCCTCGAGCTCCCGCGCGCACGACGGCTCCGCGCCGACCATGCTCGCCGTGCGCAGCAGCTTCAGCAAAAAATCGCACGGGATGGAGCCCTTCTCGGCCGGGAGGACGGAGGCCAGGGTCTCGATGAAGAAGCGCTTCTTCAGCCAGGCGGCGGTGGGGCTCTCCGGCGTGGGGCCGGCGGATGCGCGGCCAAAGAGCTCCGGGAGCCAGCGGGAGGCGTAGTGGGAGAGAATGGAGCCGAGAAGCTCGGGGCGGACGCCTTTGGCTTTGATGCCGGTGAGGGTCCTGGCGAAGTGGTCCAGGTCTTGGACGCAGGCGTTGTCGAGCCAGCTCAGTTCGTGAGACGGCGGCGGAGGCAGGGGCGACGGAAGCTTCTCCTTCCTGCTGCTGCAGTTGGGAGACGCAGAAGCCATTGTTGTCGTTTTGGTTTGGAGGGGGAGAAGGGGGCGGTGCTGGTGGTGGAACTGGAACGCTACCAGCTTCTTGTAGGGTGGACTCCGAGGACTCCTCTCGAAGAAGGTGGAGAGGAGTGCGACCTTCGATGCTTCGCCTGGCTAAATGATAAGCTGGTTCTGTAAAGGTGAAAGACTACCTTCACAGTTCGTGATTTCTCGACATCTTTGGCTGCTGTGTGTTTTTGTTTTGTTTCTGCTCGTTACCATTTCCAAAACCTTACTTTATCTTCATCCGATGGCCCCTCCCCCGCTCGTACACGTAGCTAAGCAACGGTACTGCTCGAGATGAATTCATAGGCTAACTGTATGCCTTTGTGTTCTAACCGGAAGGTAAGAAATCCATCGGCCAACGACAGACTCGGCCTGATTGGAATTTGTTATTTGGACTTTAAAATGATTAAGCTTAAGTTGTTAGTAATACAATTATCAAACCTATATAAACGATTTGACGTTGACCCATCATGACTCAGATCAGATCCTAATATGACGTAACCCAGTGGTGGCTCCACGTCGTGATGAGTTCTTTAATTTCATCCACGGGTAACTCTTTTTTACTCGAGTTTGTCTCAAGTCGACTCTGATACCAAATGTCACAACTTGACTTGATGAGCTAACTAACTTATCAACTTCGTTATTAATAGTACACTTATCAAACTTATATAAACAACTTGATGTCCTTGTCAAGACCCATCACCCAGATCATACCCTAACATGGCGTAACCTAGTGGTGGCTCCACGTCGAAGTCGACTCTGATACCAAATGTCATAACTCGACTTATAGGCTAACGAGTCCGTGATCATGGTAGACTCGGTCTAATAGGCTAACTAGCATATTTATTTAGACTCCAAAATGCTTAAGCCGAAGTTGTCAGTAGTTCACTTATCAGACTTATATAAATGACTTGACGTCCCTATCAAGACCCGTCACCCAGATCAGGCCCTAACATGACATAACTCAATAGTGGCTCCATATTATGATGAGTTCTTTGACTTCATCCACGGGTAGCCCTTTCCTAATCCCCGAATAGTAAGTCGACTATGATACCAAATGTCACAACCCGATTTGATGGGCTAACTAGCCTATCAACTTCGTTATTTGGACTACAAAATGCTTAAGCTGAAGTTATTTGTAATACACTTAACAAACCTATATAAACGACTTGACGTCTCTCCTATCAAGACTCATCACTCAAATCAGACCCTAGAATGACGTAACCCAGTGATGGCTCCACATCAAAATCGATTCTGATACAAAATGTCAAAACCTGATTTATAGGCTAATGAGTCTATCAATTTCATTATTTGACCTCAACCATTAGTCAAAATATTTAAGTTGAAATTATTAATAATATATTCATCATACTCATATAAGTCAATCTTAATAGTTTCGCTCACTTACGATATGAGACTATTGTATTAACTAGGGGTGTTACAATTTTTCGATGGAGCATGAGAAACAGAATACTTTTCTTACGGTACAGCTTGGAGCTTGGAATCTTAAAAATGGCTCACAAAGTCCATGACCAAAACGAGACTTGCAGAGTCTCCACAAGCCAACCGATTCTTTTCTACTGTAGGAAATATAACATGCAAATAAAGATCAGCATACCAACCGATGGCCCCTCCCCCGGTCGAGATGAATTCATAGGCTAATTGTGTTCTAACTGGAAGCTAAGAAATCCATCGGGGAAGGCAGAAGTCAAAGCTGTCGACTATTTTGGCACGGATCCAACAGGAACAAGCTGATGGTAGTTTGGCAGATAACGCTTACAATTCATGTGCCAAGCAGTGGCTCTCCCAGCAAGAATATTTTTGTCACGGTACAGCTTGGAGCTTCTCCCATCTGTGCCGATGAGGAATCTTAAAAATGGCTCACCAATTCCATGGCCGATACGTGAGTTGCAGAGTCTACTGATTCTTTTATGCCGTTGGAAATATAACATGCAAATAGAGATCAGCATACGAACAGACGGGGACCGAGAAGGTTTGTCTGCAGGTGGGACGAGATGATCGAAGAAGAAGACAAACGAGGACCAATTTATGCAGTGTTACCTTTTACAAGGTTAACAATGGCCACTCTCCTCATCACTCGTTCAAGGGGCGTCTTCTATTATTTCTCGCCTTCAAGTGGACGTACAAGGGCACCGGTAACTCTCCAAACCAAGCAAAGGATTGTTAGCCGGATCATTATTTCTCTAGGTTAACCCGATGTCTCAAAAATGCCGTCATGCCAAGCATTAGAATGGGTAGGTATGATGAATTCTCAAGAATATTACATTGATCATCCTAGAGGAGGTATCACACCGAGTGCCCCAAGAGGGGATAGACAAGGTGTATTTAGTCCCACATTGGTAAAGAAAGAGAAGGTCTTGAGCCTTATAAGTGTTGACGTTACACACCTCAATAAATCAATTTATTGCGGGGAGAGGATAATGACCACATGACAAGTGGTATCAGAACAACCCATCGTCTTCATCGATCACCTCAGGGAGGGTGTTCACGCTAAGCACCCTAGAGGGGTAGGTAAGGCGGCCAGTCAGTGACGAGGGCATCAGATGATTGGGTGGGAGAGAATGTCACGCTAAAAGCCCTAGAATGGGTAGGTAAGGTGATTTCTCAAGGATGTCACGTTGATCACCCCAGAAGGGGTATCACATCGAGCGCCCCAAGAAGGGATAGGCAAGGTGCATTTGGTCTTACGTTGATCACCCCAACGCTGCACACCCCAATATGACAGGGGTGCCGCGAGCCCCATGCGGGGTGATACATGCAGGTGATCACATCAATGGGCGGGAGAGAATGCAACGCGATATAAGAGTGTTGGCGTCAGATCTATCAGTTAGAGGTAGTCATGTTGATCACCCGTTGTCATGTTGATCACCCCAAGTCGAGAAGATAGACAAAGTGCATTTAGTCCTATATTGATAAGGAAAAAGAGAAGAACTGGAGCCTTATAAGCATTGATACTGTACCTATAGAAGGCATGTTAGTTGATTCCCTTCGTAATTAGATAAAGAAGACCAAACAGCGAGTGAAATTTTGGAAATCGTTGACCTCATCATGCATCATGAAATGCCGATGTCTCTGCGAGACCGAGTAGACTCAATGTATCAGCTTACAGTGGCACATCCTCTATATTTACCTGCAGAAGAAGAAGATAGGCTATGAAAGAAAAATCTATTTGCATGCATGCTTGTTCCAGCACCACATCAAAATATGCTTTCGCAATATATGTGCTTTCAAGGACCACACAAACCCCGAGAAGCCCCACAATCATTTTGAAAAGGAAGGGAAAAGTCATGCTCACCTAAACGAACATATTGTTTGTATGCCAAAGACATATAAACTGTGAAAA
Organism: Musa troglodytarum; assembly: GCA_023547065.1. NCBI lineage: Eukaryota > Viridiplantae > Streptophyta > Magnoliopsida > Zingiberales > Musaceae > Musa > Musa troglodytarum. The sequence goes on from CP097511.1 coordinate 54,723,774, forward strand.
AAATACTACCAGTTCTAACGAATGGAGTTCACGCTTGTTACAAGTTCTCCTCCTTGACGTTAATCTAATACTAGAAGATAAAGGAAACTAGATCTTGTCAGAGAACTGGACTGATGAATGTAAGCTTTGTAACAACTTTCCTGAACTAATGAAAGCATATGCATGAAAGGACAACAAAATGGTTTGGAATTAACCTAGTTTTATCATGGCGTCCAATAAAGTTTTCAATGTTGGCCGGCATCCAACACCCAGCTGCATAATCCACTTGCAGGAAGATTATTATGTAGAACAACTGAACAAGTCGCTGTGGCTTGTTCTCCATTTAATAGTTCAACAGGTACCTACAGCACGTCCGATCTGATCTCATCCGTCACCAAACTGAGCTGATAGTATTATCTTCAAAAATGACAAGGCCAAAGTTTGCTTCCTTGATTACCTGGTTGTCAGGGACTTAGTTCTTTGACAGCCTCCTGAAATGAGCAAGAAATACCACAGATGCCTTTCCATAGGAATATTCGATCAGGAGTCCGCAAAATGGTTGGGAATTAACCTAGTTTTACCATGGCGCAGATAAAGCGTCCAATAAAGTTTTCAATGTTGGCCAGCATCCAACACCCAGCTGCATAATCCACTTGCAGGAAGATTATTATGTAGAACAACTGAACAAGTCGCTGTGGCTTGTTCTCCATTTAATAGTTCAACAGGTACCTACAGCACATCCGATCTGATCTCATCCGTCACCAAACTGAGCTGATAGTATTATCTTCAAAAATGACAAGGCCAAAGTTTGCTTCCTTGATTACCTGGTTGTCAGGGACTTAGTTCTTTGACAGCCTCCCTGAAATGAGCAAGAAATACCACAGATGCCTTTCCATAGGAATATTCGATCAGGAGTCCGCAAAATGGTTGGGAATTAACCTAGTTTTATCATGGCGCAGATAAAGCGTCCAATAAAGTTTTCAATGTTGGCCAGCATCCAACACCCAGCTGCATAATCCACTTGCAGGAAGATTATTATGTAGAACAACTGAACAAGTCGCTGTGGCTTGTTCTCCATTTAATAGTTCAACAGGTACCTACAGCACATCCGATCTGATCTCATCCGTCACCAAACTAAGCTGATAATATTATCTTCAAAATTGACAAGGCCAAAGTTTGCTTCCATGGTTACTTGGTTGTCAGGGACTCGGTTCTTTGACAGCCTCCCTGAAATGAGCAAGAAATACCACAGATGCCTTTCCATAGGAATATTCGATCAGGAGTCCACTAACTTTCTCATCGTTCCTATGAAATGCATCCATCAAATGGTAAATCATGAGTTACGTAGGACAATCAGCATATGAGATCAAGTTATCTATCTCAACTTTTTTTTCCAGATCCATCGATCTGCTTATACTGTGCAATGCCAAGTAAATCTCCCCAGTTTCAGGGAGCGAAGAATCACCAACAAGAAACCCATGTATAGCACCATTCACCTCAACTGAGCTGCACCCTGGTGTCTTCTTGATGCCCCAATCCTTCATCTTCCTTCTTATCTTTTTCACATCCTCCCACCTTCCTGCAGCCGCATATATATTCGCAATTAATGCATGTACACCAGAGTTGCCAGATTCCAGTTCAAGCATCTGTTTGGCTAGCCGATCTCCCATCTCAGCATTGCCATGGATTCTACAAGCCCCTAGCAAAGAACCCCACAAGGGCAGGACATCTTTAACAGTGCCTTTAGGTATATTTCTTATTAAGGCCTCTGCTTCATCCAACAAACCAGCTCGACCAAGAAGGTCAATAAAACAACCATAGTGTTCCAAGTTAGGTTCCATTCGATACATCTCTTTCATGGCATGGAAGAATCGACGACCCTCGTTCACCAATCCTCCATGACTGCAAGCGCTCAAAACACCAATGAATGTGATGTCATCTGGTTTTGCTCCAGCACTCCTCATCTCCGAGAATAACTCGAGTGCTTTGCCACTTTCACCATTCATAGCTAAACCGTAGATAATCGAAGTCCATATTGTCGTGTCTCGTCTTTCCACAATGCTAAATACTTCCAAGGACTTATCTATGCATCCGCATTTCGCATACATGTCGATCAGCGCTGTGCCAACCACCGCATCCAGTTGTATCCTTGTATCTTGAATATACCCATGGATCCATCTCCCTTGCTCCAATGCTCCCAATCTAGCACAGGCAGTCAGAAGAGACACAACCGTGAACTTATCAGGCTTGATTCCTTTCGATTGCATCTCTCTGAACATAGCCAGAGCTCCGTCGAAACGATTACACTGCACATATCCATTAATCAAAGCAGTCCAGAGAATCACATCCCTCCCAGGGCTTCGATCAAACAGCTGCCGAGCTTTATCCAATTCACCACATTTCACGTAGCCTGAGACCATGCTAGTCCAAGAAACCACATTCTTAGTGGGCATGCTGTCGAAGAACCTCCGAGCCACGTCTACAGGTCCACATTTGGTGTACATGTCCAGCAAAGCATTCCCAAGAGTAACGCTGAACCAAAGTTCCTTGTGCATGCGAACGTGAAGCTTCGTCCCCAACTCCAAATTCCCCAATGCGCTGCAAGCAGAAACAGTGCTCACGAGGGTAGCTTCGTCGGGCTTGACGCCCTCCCGCACCATTCTCTGGTAAACGGAAATGGCATCTTCAAACTTGCGGCACTTGACATACGCACCGATCATAACATTCCAAGAAATCACGTCCATCTCTGGCATTTCGTCGAACAAAGTCCGTGACATCTCGACGTGGCCCATCTCGGAGTACACGTCCATGAGGGAACTTCTCGTGAAAGGATCAAGCTCGAATCCGGATTTGACGATGAGCACGTGAGTCTTTCGCACATCAGAGGCCATGCCCAGGCCAGCCATGGACTTGAGAACGAGCGGGTAGGTGAAGTTGTCCGGGGACACGTCTTGGCTCCGCATTCTGTAGAACAACATTAGGGCATAATCGAAACGGTTCTTCTTGGTAGATGCCTTGATCATCAGGTTGTATAGGAAAAGAGACGGGTCGTCCTCGAGGGTTTCGAAGACCGTCGCGGCGTAGCTGAGGTCGCCGGAATCCGGGTGGGTGCAAAAGACGAGAAGGTCCTCCACGACGTCTCTGCTTCGGTGGAGGGATGCGGCCAGCATTTGGCAGTGAATTTGTTTCAGCTGTTTCATGGACCTGCAGCGTTGGAGGAGAGAGATGCATGATATCTTGGTCAGTCTTCTCGCATGAGTCGAGGCGGAGGTCAAGGAACGGCCGGCGAGCTTTGAGAGGACGAGAGTAGCCACCATCCGTTCCGAGTCTTGGGCAGCATTCCTGTGGTGGTAGGCGGGAGCATAGCGGGGCTCTCGTGCGCTCACGCCCTCATCTCTGCCGGCTGGAGAGCCACCGTCATCGAGAAGACCGCTGGTCCGCCATCCGGGAGCCCCACCGGCGCTGGCCTCGGCCTCGATCCGCAGTCCCTTCGCCTCGTCTGCCGCTGGACCTCCGATCCCAACTTCCTCCACGCCGCCACCGTCCCCCTGTCCATCGATATCGTATGCACACTCCTCTCTTCCTTTCCTCTCACACCCTCCTTCCCGTCCTCTCTCTAATTTACTTTGTTCGATGCAGAATCGCGTGACGGATAGCAAGAGGAAGGTCAGCCGGACGCTGACGAGGGACGAGGGTTTCAACTTCCGAGCAGCCCATTGGGCGGATCTCCACTGCATTTTACTCCGGGCGTTGCCGCCGGGGACCGTCGTCTGGGGTCACCAATTCCTGTCCTTCGATGTGTCAAACGACAAATCGTTTGTCGTTACCAAATCCAGAGTGCTTCTGACGGATGAGGTCGTCGAGATTGCCGGCGATCTGCTTGTCGCCGCCGATGGATGCTTGTCCTCAATCCGTCGCCATTTCCTTCCCAACTTCAAATTAAGGTATGTGAACCAAAATTTGATTTGGTATTTGCTTCTACCTACGAGTTGCAATTACCCGTTAGCAATTAAATGACTGCTTGATGGATCAAATCTTTCTGTTATATGAAGTGGTTTTGCAGTTCTTGAATGCATGATACAAAATGAACTTGTAGTAACAAAGTGAGAGGGGAAATATGACATTGCCAACATATCATGCCTATGTACCGAAACCAAGCCCACACACCATCTCTGCTTAGCCGACCCATTCGGCTGACACATCACGTAGGGCCTGATTCTATGAGTCAGATAGAGTGATGCCAGTAAGGATTTTTGCTCGGCTCCACGTGGTCGGCCACATAGATCAACGGAAAGATGAGTTGTGCAGCCATTATTCTATATCCTTAAGTTCGACACAACCCAACTCCATGACCCCATTTAGGGCTGGACGGTGTGCATAACCACGGTCTCGGCGTGAACCACCGCCTCAACCTAACCGTCGCATGTCACACTATAAGAAGACCCCAGATAAATTGACAGCATCTCTGGCTTTCTCCGTCTCCTTCGAACTAACTGACTCATAGACATCGCAAGTTGTGACGGATTCGAAATCCATGATCGATTCTATCACTGAGGCATATGGTATCCTATCCATGTGTGTCCTTTCTTTAAGAGTCTTTGGGGACATACTTCTAGAAAGTGGTATTCCATGTTTTATTGGTATGAGATCTCTCTTGGAATTTTTCATGCCAAACCTTTTGATAATGATGTCTATTTATCTTGACTGGGATAAGCCTAGCATCCTCTTAGATCTATCTCTATAGATCCGTATCCCCAATATGCAGGATGCTTCCCCCAGGTCTTTCATGAAGAAGTGCTTAGATAGCCAAGCTTTTATTGTGGAGAGCATTCCTACATCACTCCCAATGATCAGGATGTCATCCACATATAATACCAAAAAGGTAATAGTGCTCCCACTTATCTTCCTGTACACACAAGGCTCATCTTCGTTCTTAACGAAGTCATAAGATCTGATCGTATCGTCAAATCTTATGTTTCAACTTCGGAAAATTTGCTTCAGCTCATAGATGGACCTAAGTAACCTGCACACATTATCTTGGTTATCCCTGGACACGAATCCCTTAGGCTGTATCATATACACCTCTTCCTCAAGGTTACCATTGAGGAATACAGTTTTAACGTCCATCTGCCAGATATCATAATCATAGTATGTTGTAATAGACAATAGAATTCGAATGGATTTTAGCATGGCTATGGGTGAGAAAGTTTCGTCATAGTCAATACCTTGCCTTTGACGATACCCCTTAGCCACTAGTCTTGTTTTATAGGTCTCTACCTTTTCATCTACTCCAATATTCTTTTTGAAGATTCACTTGCAGTCAATAGGTACAATACCCTTAGTGCAACAACCAGGTTCCAAACAGAACTATGAACAAGGGCCCTTGACTTGTTTGCAAGTCTAAGTATGAAAATAAAAATCATGGAGTAACATCTTACTGCGAGAGTGTCAATTTGTTTCTATGGTTTCAATCAAATATAAGCTAGCTGGGTATATCATTTCTTAAAAACAGTAGCCTGAGTTTTTTTTAATATTAAAAGATGCAAAATTGCAAATTGGTTTGCATACAAACATTTTGAAAGATGAGCACAAAATTTCTTACCTGCTAAAGATTATTGGAATATTCTTATGATTTTTTCCCCATAATTTGAATTCCTGCTTTCTCTTACATGTTGTGTCTCAACATGCTGTGTCCAAATTTGTTGTCAAGCTATTCCTTCTCTTTTGATAACAGACCGAACATTACAAATAACTGGCAGAACTACTAGAGTTTAGGCTTTTGGAAGGTTGAAATTTTAGATTCCTACATCTCTTGTTTTCACTGAACAATCCATTCGGATTGGATTTCTTATTTTCATTCTGCGATAAGCTGTAGGAGACGATGCTTAATCTCTTTTGATTTAGCAATCCACATTGAGTTTGCAATTTACTTTCTCTGCTCCATTGGACTATTCATTCTGAACACACACACAATTCTCCGGCACTTCATTGCTTCTATGATCAAAACTAGTTTTGCACAATTTTCTCATGCAATTGCTTCAAACAGACCTATGAACAAGCAGACATCTACCGTACTGTCCGTACTACTTGTCGTGTGTTTTCTTCAAACATGGCAGGTATTCGGGCTACTCCGCATGGAGAGGGATTTTAGATTTTACAGGTAAAGAAAGTTCTGACGCCATCGTTGGTGTTCGTCGTGCGTATCCGGAATTGGGAGATTGTTTGTATTTTGATCTAGCCACCGGAACACATTGCGTTCTTTACGAACTGAAAGGCAAGAGGCTGAACTGGCTTTGGTACGTCAATGGCCCAGAACCCGAACACAAGGTAATGTCGATGTCGATAAATGCAACATAGGCATTTGAATCACCTGATCGAGTATCCTCCACATCGTAACAAGTCATCTGCAGCCCATGCTTCATGCAATTCTGCTAAGCATCAAAGCTTTCTTCTGTTGATCTGCTATATCTTTCATGAAGTGTTTTTTTATCAAGGTCCATATGTTTCCTACACTGACTTGAGATCTTTTCAGGGAAGCTCGGTAACGATTAAAGCTGGCAATGACATGATTCAGAAGATGCATGAAGAAGCAGAGAAGGTTTGGGTTCCTGAACTCTCCAGGATCATGAAAGAAACAGAGGAACCTTTCGTCAATGTAATCTACGACGGTGATCCACTACCATGCCTCTTCTGGGACAACGTTGTATTAATTGGAGATGCAGCCCACCCAACCACTCCTCATGGTTTGAGAAGTACTAACATGTCAATTCAAGACGCAGGAATCCTGGGTTATTGCCTTGAGAAATGGGGGCTGGAGCACTTGAGCATGGCTTTAGAGGAGTTCCAGACCATCCGACTTCCGGTGGTTTCGAAGCAAGTACTGCATTCACGCGAGTTGGGACGACGAAAGCAAGGGTTGGTGGTCAACGACCAGGAGACCTTCGACCCCATGACGGCCACCAGAGAAGACTCTCTACAGCTCCAGCAAAGAAGGATGCCTTACTTTGAGGGTAAGCCCTGCACCATTTGATGATAGTTTTACCGTTGGATTGTTAATTCAATGCATTTGTATTATGCTTCTAATTTTTCTATACTGGAAATAACACTAGTAGGCACCAGAAAGCATGAAAGAAAATAATACTACGTTGTTCATAGTTTACCTTTATGTCGTGGCCGCTAAGTCAGCACGGTTAGGCTCGGGTCCGGATGCGCTTGGGTTGCCTCGGTTGGTGTTCGGACAAGAAGTCCACGTCGGGTTGATAGAAGCGATTCGTCTGCCTGCTCGGGGATGATCGGCCCGTCGTGCGTTTTTCGATTCCTGCACATAGGTCGGGTCGGGTTTCTCGACTCGACCCCTCCGAAGCTTAAGTTAGCGTTGTGAGAGGGAGATGAGTGTTCGAAAAGAAGTCTCCTCGAAAGGCATCGGCTTGGGGCTTTTATGCAGAATGGGATCCGGATCCATAAAATGCTATGGGAGTGTGGTCTCGGTTGTCCGGGGCGGTGCTGTGGAGGCACTGTCCCAGGCTTTCTGGGATGGTGTCATGCCTCGGACGACGCTGGTGCTAGTACGGGTACTAGCTATGAGTTGGAAAGTATGAAATATACTTCTTCGAAAAATTCGACGGTGGTATCACCTAGTGTCAGGCGGTACTATAGCCTAGACTAGTAGTAGTACCACCCGGACAACCTTCTAGGCTGTGCTAGGTGATGGTACTACCCAAGCAGGTGGTGGTATTACTAAAACTCAGTCTCCTAGGTGATGTCAAGCGATAGTATTGTAGTACGTCGAAAACCCAGGGATGAGACTTTTTTGCTTCATTTTTGAAGTCATTTAGGGCCTATAAATATTCCATTCATTTCTGCTTAGTAAAGTGAGAATTGTGAATGAAAAAGTTTATGATTCTAACTTGTAAACTCTTAAAACGTGTTGAGTGTTCTTCTCGTCTTTAAAGTTTAGAGTTCGTTCTAGAGTGTTTGGTGGTGCTACTGAGGTGCCACCCCGGGCTTTCCAGAACAACATTGGCTGTCTTGATCGGTGCCTATTTTGGTATGATCGAGGGTTGTCTAGTTGTGCCAATATGGCTTGCCACCTTGGCTCTAATGTCGGTGGGGCGTCACCTGTATGCGCTCCATCAACAACCACCACAGATGACTGTCTACAACTCCAGCAAAGAAGGATGCCTTACTTTGAGGGTACGCCCTGCGCCATTTGATGATAATTTTAGCGTTAGATTGTTAATTTAATGCATTTGTATTATCCTTCTAACATTACTATATTGTTCATCAGACTAGTAAAATCATCATCGCAGTTTGACATAGTGGCCGGTGAATGGCTCTTTGAATGTTTAGAACAGTCATTCATCCAGGACTGCCAAAAAAACCAACACAAGCAGAGAGAGAGAGAGAGAGAGAGAGAGAGAGAGATGTGCTCACGCCATGGCAGCCTGCGGGATGTTGTTAATACACGCTTGGGGCGTTGGAAGAGACGAGACCCGGCGAGCGGGTTACGATATGCTCCAAACGTAAGCGGATAGCTGGCACTGACGTGGTGTCAGCTAAGGAGTTAATGTGGTGGATCCCCCGGGAATCGACAGCTTGTCATTTGACAGTTGGCAGATCTCCATAATTCAATCCAGGCTGGCAAATTACCTGATCTCGAGACACACGTGGCCACGTTATCCCACGTTGAACCAGCCTCTGCTCGACCACCTTTATCCCATCAGCACATGTTTAACTTTGCGATGGTTGACTAAGCGACAAAACAACCCTTGTGAGCTGTCTCCATTTCCATTTCCTTTTTTTTTTTTTTTTTGCTTCGTTGTATTTCTTTTTGTTTTTCTTCTTAATCCCAACTCGATTGTTTGAAGGAATCTCAATCCGAGATTTTTCCAAAATTGCACTAGGAGGAAATCTTATTGTTCAGTTGATAAAAATTCTCTCTCAATATGTATAAATAGATATTGTATTCATCTGATTAAAGTGTGTTTTTTATTTTCAACCAGGTAAATGTCACGTCAAACACCCCAGAGGACGTAGGCAAGATGATTAGTCATGATGAGGGCGTCACGTGATTGGGTGGGAAAGAATGTCACGCCAAACGCTCTAGAGGGGATAGACAGAGTGAATTCTCAATATCACACTAAGCGTCCTAGAGGGGATATGCAAGGTGATCAATCGTGACAAGTGGTATCAGAGCCATCCTTGGTCTTTATTGACTCGCGCCAAGGAGACGCGGTACTTTCCAAATACCGCACCCGTTGTGGTATTTGGCGTAAGTACATATGAATCAGAGCCATCCTTGGTCCAGTATCATCCTTGTGGTATGGTACTTTCCACCAAGTGGTATGGTACTTTCAATCTATCATAAAAACAGTCAAACGAATCTTGTGATATAAAGGGATCCTCAATCATTATCTCTTTCTTCGTAAATACTTTCCACTTCATCTCTATTAACTTTGGGGCGTAACTTTCCAAATATAGAGCTGGGAACTCATGCATTAAACGCTCGATTTGTGTCCATGAGGCATGCACATGATTCCTCTTTCGCCGTGACGGATATTGCTGCCAAACAAAGGCACAGTCATTGCCAGCTACGTATGTACAGCCACCGGCGTTTCTCGCTGCCTCATGTCTCGCTCGGGCCCAACCATGGAAAGGTTGCGCGGCCGGTGGTCCAAGCCGAGCCTCGTCCTTCTTCCTCTTATCATGGCAAATGGCTGGGTCGATAATGGCATGGCGAACACCTGAAACCAATTCCGGGCGTAGGGTTAAATTCGAGCTCGATGAGGTAAGGGATGACTCAGGCCAGAAGGAGGGCCAAGGTTTGCGTCTGCGTCTTGACTTCCTGAGTCGCGACGTCTCCGGCGAGACCTCGTGAGCTGTTTTGTCGACGTGAGCTAACGTTGCACACGTCGTGCTGGACGATAGCCACTTACTCCGGCTTCGTTCCTTCGTATTCGACAAGGAGACGCGGAGCCGGTTGCATCACAAACTCTGTCTCCGGTTCGGTGGACTCTTTCTTCTCCGACGAGAACGGATTTCAACGTTTTCTACTATTCCTCCGGCTGATGACGACCTTGATGTGACCGAGAAAACCTGATCCTCCTCATGTGCACCCGGACTGGCCGCACCTGCGTCTGCTGCCGGAAGGAGGAGCGAAAGGCGCTCTCTGAAGTGTGGGAATCTGCGCATTGAAAGCCCCCGCTTCACTCCCGACATCCCTCCTTGTCCGATCTGATCGGGAGCGTACTTTTCCTTCCCCTCAGTGGCTCATCGCGTGCCGCAAAGGACGGTACACAAGCGGGTGTGCGGAAAAGAGTTGCAAATTTTGATTCTTGATCATTCAAAAGAGAGAGAGAGAGAGAGCTCCTCTTTCTCGTGTGTCGCTTCTCCTGCTCCTTGGTGCCCACCTCCTGTCTTGCAGAAACCAAGAGTGGGGGGAGCGGTCCGGATTAGGCTTCTTCCGGCTATTCCTCCTTGAGCGGAGTCGGCGGTCGAGGTCAGTTCAGATTTCTTCCCTCTTCCGATCTGGATTATCAAACATGTCTTCTCTGTTTTGCCATGAAATGAACGAAGAAAACCGTGAAAACTTTGGGACTTCCCCTCGTTTTGATCTTTGGTCGGCGCATTCCTGTTGTTCGCGCTTCTCGAGAAGAACTTTTTGCAAGAATTTTTAGAAATTTATGGTCGAGATCCGATTGTTCTCACACGAAGTTTCCGCAACACGCGAAATTTCTGCTAAAGACTCCTCCTTTCGTCGGAAAAATCGAGTTTTCGCGTCGATTTTGAGGTGCGAAGAAGGAACTTTGTTTCCTCGGGGGAGGAACTCTTGAAGTTTGGGTGTTCTTCGTCACTGAATCTTGTGAGATTTGTGTGGCGCATTCGCTTTCGGTCTTTGGATTTCTGGCCTCCTCGTTTTCGTCTTCCTTTCGATTTGTCATGATGTTTCTCCTTTTTTGTTTCGCGCAGGTTGTCCGATCGCCGATCGCCGGAATGCTTGTTGTGTCTGAGGTTTAGGAAAAGGTCGAACCTTGAGAATCCCTGTCCTTCTTCATCCTCCATCCCTTCCGGATCAGAATTTGGGTTGGGTGGTCGGAATATGGCGGAGCAAAGGTCGGATGCCCCATCGCTCCGATCGCCTTCCGGCCGACTCCCTGATTTCAAGCAGTCCGTCAAGCTCAAGTACGTCAAACTTGGCTACCACTACCTCATCACCCATGGGATGTACCTCTTCCTCACGCCCCTCGTCTTCCTCGTCGCCGCCCAGCTGTCCACCTTCTCCCTCGACGACCTCCATGACCTCTGGGACCATCTCCGCTTCAACCTCGTCTCCGTCATCCTCTGCTCCACCCTCCTCGTGTTCCTCTGCACCGTCTACTTCCTCACCCGTCCCCGGCCCGTTTATCTCCTCGACTTCGCCTGCTACAAACCCGAAGACGCCCGGAAATGCACCAGGCAGCTCTTCATGGAGCGTTCCGCGACGACGGGCTCGTTCACGGAGGAGAACCTTGTCTTCCAGCGGAGGATCCTGGAGAGATCCGGGCTCGGCGAAGACACCTACCTCCCGGAGGCCGTCCTCCGCGTCCCCCCCGACCCCTGCATGGCAGAGGCAAGGAGGGAAGCCAGGGATGTCATGTTCGGCGCCATCGACGAGCTGCTAGCCAAGACCGTCGTGAAGCCCAAGGACATCGGGATCTTGATCGTGAACTGTAGCTTGTTCAATCCGACGCCCTCCCTCTCTGCCATGGTCGTGAACCACTACAAGCTCCGGGGAAACGTCGTCAGCTACAATCTCGGCGGGATGGGGTGCAGCGCCGGGCTCATCTCCATGGATCTGGCCAAGAACCTTCTCCAGGTCTACCCCGGTTCCTACGCCCTGGTGATCAGCATGGAGAACATCACCCTGAACTGGTACTTCGGCAACAACCGCTCCATGCTCGTTTCCAACTGCTTGTTCCGCATGGGCGGAGCCGCCATTCTTCTCTCCAACAGGAGGTCCGATCGTGGGCGGTCCAAGTACCAACTGGTGCACGCCGTTCGGACCCACAAAGGCGCCGACGACAAGTGCTTCGGCTGCGTGACCCAAGAGGAGGATGGGAACGGGGAAATCGGCGTCTCTCTCTCGAAAGATCTGATGGGAGTCGCCGGCGATGCGCTGAAGACCAACATAACGACGCTGGGCCCTCTCGTCTTGCCCATGTCCGAGCAATTGATCTTCCTGGCCACCTTGGTGGCGAAGAAGGTTTTCAAGATGAAGATAAAGCCTTACATTCCGGACTTCAAGCTGGCCTTCGAGCATTTCTGTATTCACGCCGGCGGAAGGGCGGTCTTGGATGAGCTGGAGAAGAACCTGCAGCTTTCCGAGTGGCACATGGAGCCTTCGAGGATGACGCTCTACAGGTTCGGCAACACCTCCAGCAGCTCTCTCTGGTACGAGCTAGCATACGCGGAGGCGAAGGGGAGGATCAAGAAGAGGGACCGAGTCTGGCAAATCGCATTTGGTTCCGGGTTCAAGTGCAACAGCGCCGTCTGGAGAGCTTTGAGGACGGTGAATCCTGGCAAGGAGAAGAATCCCTGGATGGATGAGATCGACGCGTTCCCAGTCCCGGTGCCCAAGGTGGCGGCCCTTTGAAGCCGCATCCCAGGTCGACGGTGGTGGACCGGGAAGGCGCTTCTCGTCGGAGAAGATGCCCGCTCGCGTGCGTCGTGATTAGTGTTGTTGGTGTTTGCCATTGTTTTATGTTGATCATGTAGGCTTTTGGTACTCAATCTTGTCAAATCACAAATTGGTCCGGCGAGCACCTCCGGTTAACCAGTTTATTCTCTGTGCTACTGTCTCTTTCACCATGATCCACAATGTGATGTTGATACTTTTCTTCTTTCTTATCAAAATATTATTTTTTATTAAAAATAAATATTAATTAAAGCATTGATAATGTAAAAAAAAATTCACGGGTCATAGTTCGCTTCAAACCTTTACTGTAACTAATAATGATAATAAGTTTACGATATATCATTTCAAAATAACTAAAAAATTATAATAGTGTTCGTAACTCAATAATAACATATTACCATCACCATTGATGAATTTTATTAAAAAAATATCTAAATCTCACCAAGTGATTAGGATTATAAAGCTTATTACAAAGATTCTTTATATAAAATTTGGATTGAAATCGATGAAGTTTAACCGCTTGATCATCTGACAAAAATCTTAACACTCTAGCTTTCTCTCTCCCTTCTCTCTCTATTCTTTTTCTGTGTGACCCAATAATTCTCCCTCTCTAGCTTATACGGTAGGTTATACTAAGCCCGCTCTGCGTCTATATGCGTCAAGCTTCTCCTCAGGTAAAGATTTTATCAACATGTTTGATCTATTCTCATTGGTATGCAACTTTTCTAAGTGTAATTACTTTATCTTAAGCACATCACGAATCCGATGATATCTTATATCAATATGCTTGGATCTAGAATGATACGTTGAATTCTTAGAGAGGTGAATGACACTTTGACTATTATAGTAAATAGTATATTCTTCATATTTCAAGCTCAATTCTTATAAGAACTTTTTCATCCATAAAACTTCCTTGTAGGCTTTAGTAATTACCATATATTCTGCTTCTATTTTTGATAGAGCAACACAATTCTATAACTTAAACTACTAAGAGACTGCTCCCCCTACAAACGTCATCAAAAATCCTGAAATGAACTTTTCTGGAATTAGTATCACATATCATATCTACATCTATTTACCGAATTCATTAGGTTTATTCAGTTATATGTTTGGGTTCAATCTTAGTATCAAAAGAAAGATCCATGAGTTTATTTTCAGATGAGCTAGGTTCTTCCTAAATCAGAGTTCAATGAAAAATATTATGGCTAGAACAATGCAGAAAGATCAAAATCTAAGAAAATTTTAAATTCACTGTTTAATGCCTAAACAATAGATATCGTGTATAAATCTAGAATCTTTCAAAATTTTTAGAATTAAGATAAAATCAAAGATCAAAATTAGAATATTTGCTTTTGAGAATTTTTGATCCCAAATAAAAAGTTTTGAGCAAAAACACCCTAAGCCCTTAATTTTCTCTTCTTCTCTTTTTTTCTTCTTCTTTCTCTTTTCCTCTCATCTCCAATGTAAGCTGCCTTCTCAGGTTCCTTAGGAACTAAGACATCTATGCCTTAGTCCTTGTATTATACTTTAGTCTTTGTATTATTTATTTTTTACAATTATGTCCTTAGATTTTACAAATAGGCCCTCAGATTTTTACAAACAGATCCTCAGATTTTATAAATAGGTTCTCAAGTTTATATTTAGGCTCTTCTATAGAATTTAAAATGGATACTAATATTATAATTAGATTCTTATATGAAAATTTAGAAAGAAATGATGCGATGTATGTTACACTCTCCCCCCTCTCCCCCAAAAGAAAATTTTAGTCATTTAAATTTATCATACCTCTATCGATAAAAAAAATAAGAATATCATAGTTGTGCTTCTTTAATTTATTGAATAAGATCATATTGCACTTGGATAGAAGTCATCAATATCATTGAATCTTGCCCTTTCCTCATAACAATGGTAATCTCATTTGCACGTTCATATGAGAAAAAAATTAGTAAGGAGAATCGTCAAAACAGAAGTAATAACAAACAAATGATCAGCAAGCAACTAGCCTCATCTATTCCAAATTGAAACCCTAACACCCAAAAACTAACCCAAGAAGAGCTCAAGAAAAAATCAACTAAAGATTTGTGCAAGCACTATGATAAAAAGTGGAGCAAGAAGTACTGATGTAAACAATGTCAACTTTTGATAATTAAACCGATTGGAGAGGAACAGGAAACTAACAATGTGAACTTCGATCATGAAAGTAATTTATCATAGATATAATACATGCATTAGTCGATTATTCTAACATACAAACTATAAAAATTGGAGAAATTTTCGAACATCGACCTATTACATTATTGATTAATACTAATAGCATCAATAATTTTATTGATAGTAAAATTAAGCTATGACAAATTTGAAGTAAAGATCGCTGATGGATGGATTTTAACTTGTCTTCTTCTACCATTCTCATCTACCATTCTCACTCGATATCAGCATTACAACCTCTATCTCTTACATGATCAAATATTTTATTTATTATTTATAACTTTCTATAGTTTATGCACAATCCTATGGAGATACTGTTGGTGTTTTAAATCACTTGCAATGATGTTTATAGAATACTTTACATTATGGATTATATATTCGTCCATGCACATTAGAATGGTAACCAAGATGATTTCGCTTCAACTGTAGCCTACATTATATACCTCGGTGGTAATCCTTTTTTTTTTAGGAATATGAGCAATGGTATTCACTATAGTTAAACTTTTATCATATCTCTTTTGTTTGAAATGCACATATTGTAAGAATTTTCACTAGTGGTAATCTATTGTGACAATATGTGACACCAATTTATATGCAAATCTAGTTTTTTATTCTTGTATAGCTATTGACTATCATTTTATTTGAGTCAAGTGGAAATCAATACATGTCTCATATTTCAACACATGATCAATATTGCTATCTTCAGCAAGGTCTGTAATTTCGTATCGTACTGGAGTTTTGATACTTCTTCGATATGATACGATACCGTATACTGAATTGTCACGAACTTAGTTAGTTTTGCCTAAGCCGTGTGGCACCATTGTGTGTTAGTCCGCAAAGGTCAGTCTTCCCAAAATCTCCTACAATCCCTTAGGATCTACAGAAGAGAAGACGAGATAGAGAAAGCGCTTCACACGGGATCCATAAGCAACTTTTTCAGCAAACATTTTATAGCCAATGCAAATTTCAACCATGGATATCACAAGCTCAGAATGATTGCACAACAAAGGTATAAAATTGGTCCACTACAGACCGAATCTGTTACAAGTGTTTACTTGACACATACTTTATGTACAAGCTTACACAGCCACCAAACTCACTCATGTTAAACCTTTGGCCAACTATTTACATACTTGGTAACTTATTAATAACCCGAAAAGACATGGACATGCATAAGTATTACATTTGACAAACTTTCTAAAATTTATCCGTGACAGAACGGTATGTTTAAATGTACCGTTCGATATATATATATAATTATAAATATTATATAATATAATTATATCTATATTCCTTCTTCTCGGGCGACGTCGTCTCGACGACGTCATATATTAAAAAAAGTGATATTGCTTGAGGCGAGGTCGTCGTCGCATATTAAAAAAAGAAGAAAATAGCGACGTCTCCTCGGGAGACGTCGCCCGAGAAGTCACCTCGACGACGTCGCTTGAGACTTGGCGACATCGCATATTAAAAAAATAAAAAAATTAAATTTTTTATTAAAAAAATTAAAAAAATTAAAAAATGATACCGAACGGTAGCGAGCGATCTACGTACCGGTATCCTATCAGATCAGTACGTATTGTCAGTGCCGGATGGTATCATTCAGTATTGCAGACCATTATTTTTAGTATTGCTGAGAATTCATATAAAATCTCTATTAAAATCTCAATTTCTCTTAGATTCAAGATTGCTTATCTTCAATAAGAGTATCATCTTGCGAAGATAGTCCGCTCGTCTCGTGATTTGGTTGCCTCTGAAACTAGCAAATGACTGTTGGTCTTAAAAAAATAAAATAAATATTACAATGAGACGTATGTGAAGTAACAACGACCACGTTGCATGCGAATTCACGGTGATATCGTATATGTGGTGTGGCTGAGTATCATGATCAATCGAGCATCGACGTCATACCAGAATCTATAATCATGTTATTTGTAATGCGAAAAAATTTTCATACTAAAATCTAAAATCAAACAATAATGGATCTAAATAATATTACGATACGTACCTTTCATTACTGTTCGAAAAAATAAACTTTATCTAATCTACAAGCACACCATCTGAAATATCAATATGTAAGGAGAACTAGACTCATCTTCTCCTCTCTTCATATCGTTTCATAGGATCACTTAGATTAATAGTTAGAGAGATTGAGAGAGAAACTATAATCTCTGAACTGCTTCCTCTATTTGAGATACTATTATCTTATCTCTTTTTCTCTCATACATCTCTAGAGATCCTATCTATTTATAGGCGAGAGCAAAGGATTTAGAATAAGTTATTAGGAGAGTTCCTCCAATCAAGGGCATCCCCTAAGGAATTATATTTTAATTGAACTTCCTTTATATTAGCTAAAAACCAAAATCAGAATCCAATCACATCTTTAATATATCTTACCTAATTAAATAAGACTACATAATCTAACATTTTTTCTAATTATTCTTATCGAGCTTATCATCTTATGCCATGGCACTCACTTGGTCACTAGGTAATTCGTGATGGATGACTTTTATCATTGTTTGATTTTGATGGGGAACTTATAATTTGAGGGTTATTATAGAGAGAATCTATGCACAGGGTAGATCGATTTTACGATGAGTATCTTTTAATGTCATCTAAAAAACAAAGGGAAAAGATCTCTGTATGATCTGAGTATATTTTTAGATCTAATGTCGTCGTGATCTACAAGAGGAACTAGACTCATCTTTTCCTATCCTTTCATAGGACCACTTAGATTGATGGCTTAGGAAGGTTAAGAGAGAAACTGTAATCTCTCAACTGATGCCTATGAGATACTTTTTTTAGATGTAACTTTTAGCCCACAAAGGTTGAAAGCAGATAATCTAAAATAAATTATTATGGGAGTTACTTCCATTAATGATATCTCTTAAGAAATATGAATGGCTTATAAGTTACTATGATGGCTTATAGTATGGACTTCTTTTCTATTGATTAATATGAATGCACATATTGATTTTTCTTACCCATCGGAATTGTCACTATAGATTATGAAAACGATGAATCACCATTAACTTAGATAGTTGCCATAGATTTTTCGGAGGAACGTGCTTCAAACGTCCCACTCTAAAGTGTGGAACGTGAAATGCATGTCATTATTTGTGTTTGAAAAGATATATTCGCTAAGTGAAAATGTTTTATAGAAATTAATAAAAAAAGACTTCTCCATCAAGAGCACGTTGATTTTTTTTTTGGGTTCGTTTTATAAAAACTCACTCTAAAAATATTTATGGCCTAAAGTTATAATCCTACGTAAAAACATATTTATTTTTTGACAACTAAAAGGAAGAGAAAAATGTATTGTACGCATACACAGTATAAACTCGAACGAATATATTCCTTCCTCAAACCCCAAAAAGCAGAATGAGAAATTATATCAATATATAAAAATATATATTGGAGTGAGTTGCTTATCTCCTTTTCTTCTCCACTGCATCTCCTTTCCGTTCTTCCGTTCGTCGCCTCCGCCAGTCCCCGTCCGGCGCTGCACCGTCTGTCCGAGTCCAGACTGATTCAACTATCGTACTGACGCCGGGGAGAGGGGGGAGAGCACCGCTGCTATTCGTTACCAACAGGCAATAGGTAGGAGAGAGCCTCGCTTTCCTTCTCTTCCTCTGTGTTCCATCCCCCGATCCGATCTGCCCACCTCGTCTTCCGCTTCTGACGATCGATCGCCAGCTTCTCTTACGGATTACCCTGCCTTTCCGATCCTTGCCGATTCCTGTTGCTTGGCCTTGCCGATTTGTCCTCCTCTCGAATCCTTCTCCGAGCACGAATAGAATTTGGGCGTGCATTCTGATTCGAACGTATGAGCTTCCGTTCATCAATTCGTTAGATGGGCATCCTGTTTTGCAAGTAAAATTGGGGATGTGCATCTGATTCCGACGTGCTTCCGTTCGTTCATCATTTAGTGTTTGTTAGTTAATCGCTTCTCCATCCACCTCCTCCCTCCCCGAATTGAGTTTGGGGATGCGGTCCACCACCCCTCCCCGTATCGACCTCATCTACTGATTCCCCAAACTAGTGGCGGCAGATGTCCGGCGCGGCCAAGGCGGTGGAGCACCGAATTGGCTTCCCCACAAAGATGGAGGCGACAGCGCCAGCGGCCGATGGAGAGCAGCAGCGGCGCCCGGGCGGTTGTAATCCTGTGAAGAAGCCGGGGCCGGTGTCCATGGACCACGTTCTCCTGGCTCTGCGCGAGACCAAGGAGGAGAGAGAAGTCCGGATCCGGAGCCTTTTCAACTTTTTCGATGCTGCCGGCGTTGGCCACCTCGACTACGCTCAGATCGAGGCCGGCCTCTCCGCCCTTCGTATCCCTACCGAGTACAAGTACGCCAGGGATCTCCTTAAGGTGTGCGATGCCAATCGGGACGGCCGTGTCGACTACCAGGAGTTCCGGCGCTACATGGACGACAAGGAGCTCGAGCTCTACCGCATCTTCCAGGCCATTGACGTCGAGCATAACGGTTGCATCTTGCCGGAGGAGCTCTGGGATGCGCTTATCAAGGCAGGTAAAATTAATTATCCACTCTGTTGTTCTGCTACATTCTTTTCATGCCCCCAAATAAGACGGGAGTCTGCAACGCATGTCGAATGAGCATTATGGGAAGCATATTATCTGTGCGGTGCCAAGATTTCTAGATTCTCGGTTAGTTCACACAACACTGGTGTCAAATATTTTCTTCATAAATAGACCAAATTTAGCCACAAGATGTTTGATGACTTTGGCATCCTAAATCTGATCATCATCTTTTCGATATCTGTGGTTCATCATCTTTTTTCTAGACATCATCTTTTTTCATTGTCAACAGTGATAATAACATTTTTTCACTTCCCATTTTCTTTCTGTTCCGATTCTTGAACTGTTGATTTTGACCTCGATTTTTGTTACTTTTCTTTCCCTTGTCCTTTGCATTTTTTTCACATTGAATCAATGTAGAATAAGGACTGAGGTTTAGCAAACAGATTTTATGTGATATGCATGGTTCCTGTGTCTTTTGTTTGACTTCGACAGATTGATATTGCTATACTTGTTTGTGAATCATTGTTCCTAGTGGTTGTCGTTGCACCTGAAGAAATGCTCATTACATTATTATGATCGATGGTTCTTCTAGGGCAATACATGTTGGGATGGAAGATCGTTCAAATTGTGGTGCTATATTTTAGTCTCTGTGCATGCTGGTGAGAGAAGACATAGATGTCTGGCCTAAATATTCAGGGCTCATGGCTTATTTATCTGAAACTTGTTCTCAGCTGGGGATTTTATGATCATATTTGGATTAGATTCGCATTAAACCACTTACATATGTCATTTGCGTGCTATCATGACTTCATTAGCGGTTGTGAGTGGGCTGCATTGCATGTAATTTGTTGTAGGCTTTCTGCATTGAAACAGGTTTGTAAAAAGTGGCAAAACTTTAAAAACCTGTAGAAAGTCGATATAGTTGAATGAAAGCAAGGATATGGAATGAATTGGAGGAAGGGGAGCTTATTGTAGGTTGTCACGCCCTCCCGAATTATCACATTCATGAGGTATGATTCTGTCTTAAATCCATAATATTATAATTTAACAACAATCCAATCCCAGAATCTAAACTAACATTTGAGGACATTGAGAAACATTCAGACATCAAAATTCACATCCATAAAACTTGTGTAGTTTATAATCATACATCACATCACTCAAACATTTATAAAAACCCAAGCTAACTTAACTAAACAATAATCATATCATAAATCCATAAGTGTGGGAATCTATACAATCACAACCTCAACATTTACCATAAGTTCGTATGATTATACAAATTAAACTTAACATTCTAAAATTCCAAACGTAAGAGGTCTTTTTAAAACTTTTACACGATATATCAATTCAAATATATCGATAACATTTCATTACAATGCAAAATACACTTATACAACAATAATATAACAACCCATAAAGACTTACCCATAATCTGAATAGCTTTCCACTGTCTCACCCAAATTCCAACATTTCAGTAAGGGACAAGCTAACTTGAAAAATGATTATATAGCAACAGAGTGAGCATAACAAAGCTCAGCAAGTGACTAACATATCCATAGTGAAAGAGAATAGTTTTTAATAAACTTGGTATCAAAATGCAAAGCAGGATACAAGAAAACATATATATATCATCTTATTAGATATTAAATCGCAAATGTCATCTTATTCAAAACCTATTTAGTTCATAACAAATGGAGTAAAGAGTAATCAGAGCATATCAAATGACATAGGTAGTATTTCGGAGCATATCAAATGACACATAGGACATTTCAGAGCATATCAATGGCGCATAGGATATTTCAGAGCATATCAATGACACATAGGATATTTTGGAGCATATCAATGGTGCATAGGATATTTCGGAGCATATCAATGACATATGAAATGTTTCAGAGCATATCAATGGCATATGAAACATTTCGGAACATATTAATAATGTATGAAATGTTTCGAAGTATGAAATGAAATATTTCGGAATATGTTAATGATGTATGAAATGTTTCGGAGCATATCAAGGGCAAATGAAATATTTCGGAACATATCAATGATGTATGAAATATTTCGGAATATATCAACGATATATGAAATATTTTGAAGCATAACAATGACATATTAGATATCTCATAGTATATTAGTATGACAAATAAGAAATATAAACTCAAATGCCATATTTGACGTTACATTCATTTCATTCTCATCTAAAGCGCACATATAAACACATAAGCAATGCTTTGGATATCATAGCAAAAACACAGAGGGTGCAGTGAGATTTCAAACAGAATCTCCCACGTTTCGGAGCGTCATCCATCCACGTCTTGGTGAAGTCAAAAGAGGGTCAACAGAGCATCGCGGGCTCTAAGCATATACCCTTTACTATTTCTGGCAAAGGTCTAGATAATCCCTTTATCATTTCTGACAAAGGTCCAGACAATCCCACAATCACTAGATTATAAAACGATAGTGTGAACAACAAAATTGGCACATATCGGTAAGCACATGCAAAACAATGGAACAGACATATGCCTAGATAAAATAATACAATATAAATATAAGCTTTACATGATAGGTTCAGATATGCAAATAATTGAAGGACAATAGCATACAGGAATTCAAAGCATTAATGTAAAGCTCAATTGAAGTATGGATTTTAGTTGAAATCAATTTCCAAAAGGATGAATCATGAATAGGTCAAATCGACAAGAACGCAATTCTGGTAGAATTTGAGAGGCATATTATAGGAATTATTTGGATAACCAATTATGCTCTAATTTGCTCAAAATTGGTGTCATTCAAAAGATATAGCAATCTACTTTTAGATAAATTAAGTTTTATATGAATTTGAGATTTTAACAAGGAGTTACAAATAATTTAGTGACAACAGGTCAGAAAACATCATATCTATTTTACCGAATCCATAGGGTTGACTAAAACAGATGTTTCAGTTGGCATCAGTACTCCAAATCTTTAAAATCAGATATACACAAAAAGATCTATGACTCTAGTTTCTAGTAAATAAAGTTTTGCATGAATTAGAGTTTCCAACAGAGTGTTATAAGCAATTCAGTAACAGAAGGTCAGAAGATTAGGTATTTGTTTTACCGAATTCAAAGGGTGTATTTAACTATATGTTTGGGTAGGCAAATTAACTCCAAATCTGTCAATCTTATTATCAAAAGAAAGATCTATGAGTCTATTTTCAGATAAGCTAAGTTTTTCCTAAATCGGAGTTCGGAGCATAATGTTATGGCTAGAACAGTGCAGAAGGGTCAGAATCTAAGAAAATTCTAGATTCATTGTTTGATGCCTAAACGACAGTGATATCATGTATGAAGCCAAAATATTTCAAAACGTTCAAGATTAAGATGAAAGCAAAGATCAAAATTACTGTAGGATGGGGTTAGAACACTTGCCTTTCAAAGATTTTGATCCCAATGAGAAGATTTGCGCAAAAAGACCCTAAGCCCTAAATTTCTCCTCTTCTTTTTTTTTTCTTTTCTTCTTCTTTCTCTCTTCCTCTCTTCCCCAACGCAAGCTGCCTTCTCAAGTTCCTTAGGAACGAAGGCAGAGAGACTTAGGCGGTGGAACTTGTTATTTTGTGCATTTTACAGTTTAGTCCTTGTATTATTTACTTTTACGATTAGATCATCAGACTTTACAAATAGGTCCTCAAAATTTTACAAACAGATCATTAGATTTTATAAGTAGGTTCTCAAGTTTATTTGGGTTCTTTTAGAAAATTTAAAACGGGTAGTAACATTACAATTAAATTCTTATGCGAAAATTTAGAAACGAGGGATGCGAGGGATGTTATATAGGTAAGTATAAGAAGAAATTATTATCATTAGAAGATTTGGTAACCATGCTTGGAATGTATAAATTCATGAAGTTTTAGAGTTATTTGGAGGAGAAAAATCTGAATTGAGATAAATACAGAGTTCAAGAATCAAGAGTACCAAGATGAGAATGAAGGCAGGGTTTAACCATAAGTTTACATGCATTTTTCATTTTCTTTTCTGCAATATCAAAATTTTGCTCTTCTGAAGCAAGACTTATTATTTTGGGTGCATGGCTTGGGGAGGTAAAAGAGATCTGTGTAGCTTGTTTACCCACTCCATGTTCAAGCGAATGAGGTTTCTGTTCATTTTTTTTTAGGGAAGGGGATTGGCAGATTTAATATTGTAAGAGAGAGTGAGGTCAAGATAGTTTGCTCTGATATTCCATTAGCAATGTCAATTCTAAGAGAGAAGTTCAGACAGTTTCCTTTGATTTTCATAAACAGAGTTCATTAGTTATCTGATCATGGCTGTCACAGTTTTTCGAATCAGCTGACATAAGCATTTTGATGATTAGAAGCATATAAGATCATCTAGGCATATTTTTCATCTTTCCATTATACTGTGAATGCTTCTTTTGTAATCACTTTTCTATAATGCGTTCAGCATTTTCTTTTACTATATAAGGCCCGTTCGTTTCTCTTTCTCAGGGATTGAGATTGATGATGAGGAACTTGCCCGTTTTGTGGAGCATGTGGATAAGGATAATAATGGGATTATAACTTTTGAGGAATGGAGAGATTTTCTGCTGCTCTACCCGCATGAAGCAACAATTGAGAACATCTATCAGTACTGGGAAAGAGTTTGTCTTGTGGATATCGGTGAACAAGCTGCTATTCCAGAAGGGATAAGTAAACATGTAAATGCAAGCAAATACTTGATTGCAGGAGGGGTAGCTGGAGCAGCTTCTCGTACGGCTACTGCTCCTCTTGATCGTCTTAAGGTACTTTTGCAAGTACAGACAACACAAGCACGTATTGTGCCTGCGATAAAAGACATATGGAGAGAGGGGCATTTCCTGGGTTTTTTCAGAGGGAATGGTTTAAATGTGATGAAGGTTGCACCTGAAAGTGCAATTAGATTTTATACATTTGAAATGCTAAAAGATTTCATTGTCAAAACCAAAGGTGCAGAGAAGAGTGATATTGGTGCTTCTGGGCGTCTGACTGCTGGTGGTTTAGCAGGTGCGGTAGCACAAACTGCTATTTATCCACTAGATCTTGTGAAAACACGACTGCAGACTTATGCCTGTGAAGGTGGTAAAGTTCCCAATCTTGCTACTTTGACAAAAGATATATGGGTTCATGAAGGGCCTCGAGCTTTCTATAGAGGGCTTGTCCCGTCGCTTCTTGGAATTATTCCATATGCTGGCATAGATCTTACTGCATATGAGACATTGAAAGATATGTCTAGGACATACATTCTGAAGGATAGTGGTAAGCTCTTTTTTAATATTTGGTCTTTTTCGCACTTCTCTATAATTTGTTTTCTTCAATCTGACCTAGTAGTCTCAAATGCTATCTTGTAGAACCTGGCCCGCTTGTGCAACTTGGTTGTGGAACCATCTCAGGGGCTCTTGGAGCAACATGTGTTTACCCTTTGCAGGTTATCAGAACAAGGTAGTTGATGATTACATTGTTTTAGTCTTCTATAGTTAATGCACATCTGTTTATAACTTTAAATAATGTTAAATCTACTGTTTACTTGCAGAATGCAAGCCCAGTGCACCAATTCATCTACCGCTTATAATGGAATGTCTGATGTGTTCTGGAAAACTCTTCGAAAAGAAGGATTTTTGGGATTCTACAAAGGGATTTTTCCGAATCTGCTCAAAGTAGTACCATCTGCTAGTATTACTTATCTAGTTTATGAGACTATGAAAAAGAGTCTAACTCTTGATTAGGCAATTGTTTAGTTTTGCTTAATTTCCGTGATCATTGACATGACTGACTATAAAGTTTATGATGATGATGAAGAGGAGAAGATTACAGATTGAGTAGGTCAAATAATTGTTTCAACTGTGTCATGGTATTTTTTCCTTCACATGGTGAAGATTGTCTGAACAACTCTTTTTAAAATGCTTTTTGGAGTTAATAAGAATGAGCTTCATGAGCTAGCCTGTTCAGGTACAGTCCCTTTCTTTTGTAGCTTACATTATTTTTTTGACAAAAGTTATTATCAGTACATGCCACTCGATCTTACTTACCTGAAGTGTTATCTTATCACTGACTTTTAGATGCAGGCCTCTGACCGTGTAGAGAGATTAAATTTTTGAACCATCTCTTATCAGTAATATGCTTGGACATTCTAAATGTTGCTAGCAGGATGGAAAAGTGACAGATTCTGAGGGAAACTATTGCCTATTTCATGTGCTTACAAGTCATACAAGAATTTTATTGTGTAGTAACCTGACGATAGGTCGTGCAGCAAATAGATTCGAATTGGTGCTTCAATATCTTTGGTATTTCAAAAATTATGACACTAGCCTGTGCTTCTTTCACATATTACAGCATAATGCTCATGTAAAACAGACAACATAGCATTAGAATGTGGATTTCATTTTCCCTAAGTTTATGATGAAAATCTGTAGCTTGACCTTGTTTTCCATTTAATTGCTGCCTTTGATTTTACTAAAGTTTAGAAAGGAAACATATCTTTTATTTTTTGATAAATAGAACTACATGTTTACAGTGAACCCCTTCAGTCTTGATGGATTTAATCTTCAATCTTTCTTCAGCTGGTCAGATCATGATATCAGGATATCTTTTGGTGTCTCAGGGTGTTCTTCAGCTTATATCACTTTGACGGAAAAATAACGAGCTCTGAACTTTGTGTTTGCTCAATCAATTTGCATCTCAGTGTGTCATGTAGTTTTAATTTAACAATCACCATTTTGAAGACCTCATGGAAGATTGCCTTGCTATAATGCAATAGCATCATCTAGTGGTTACATTATTTTGATGGAGTTCAGCTCTCAAGGAACTTGTTGACTGACTTCTGATTGAAATTTCTATGGAAAACTATGGCTGGATCATTGTCTAATAGTTTTAGACAAAAAGTGATAATTTCATAGGAACAGAAAAAAAGGGAGGAGAGAGAAGAAAGGAAGGCTTGTTGCTGAGAAAATATTTTTTACATCAGAAAAATAACCTTATATTCATCTGGTATTCATAAGTCTAATAGCTACTATAGATGACTATAACATAGTCATTCTATATTTTAATCAAGAGCAACTATTAGAATCTTGGATCCCCTTAATTAGGACAAGTGGATAGAATGGAATGTTCATTAAGCATAGCATAGCCATCTGTTTGCTTCCAGTCTTCTGTTTGTGCAGCATATATCATCACTCCAGTGTTTTGTTCCACTGAGAGGCTTATGCATCACTGTGTTTGTCTTTAATGCTTAAAGAAATTTGTTCGATTGATGCTGGTGGTGAAATTTTTACTGTTGAGAGAACTTTTTTTGTTTTTTTTTTGGTACACAATAACCTAAATCCTTGCAACTCCAGTTTCCTTTCTTGTTTATGCCTTTGCTAGTCTCCTCAAGCAACAAGAAGACCAGTTTCAGATGGACTTCCAAAAGGTCTCAATCATGATTCAAGAAAGTTTTTATGGTAATGATGCCATCCAGTGTAGATTCATATACAAAGGAGGCTGGCTGCTACCATGAAGTAAGATGCAATGCTTGCTGACATTTATGATTTAAACCATGGAACCTTTACAATAGTCTTTAAACTCTTTTTTTTTTGTTTTTGCCTAAATGATGCCTATGAAATTATGTATTTTATTTAGTTGTTGGTGATACGGGAGAGCGATACGAAATGAATTTTGAGAGAAAAATCGAGAATATAATGGTACTTGCTGGAATAAGTTCTTTCGGACATAAAAAGAACAATCTCACGAAAAATACTTTAACACAATCATAAAATAGTTCACCACCAAGTTTAAAATCATATAGGAATACAGAAAAATTTACCACCTTAGGGAAATTAAACGAGGATATAGAATAATACAAAAGGATTCACCACTCAAGGAATAATCTAAGAGATACAGAGTTTTGAGAGAACTTCAAGAGCGCTTCTGTCAATATCTTTAGTTTTTAAAATATTTTCTAATCCTAAAACATAAAAATAAATAGTTGTGCATGAAACAACTCTTCATGCATAGAAAATTTTGAGATTAAATGTTTTATAGCTGTTAACTAACTCCATTAGTGTGTTTCTTAGTCATGAAGAAAAGTATATTGAAATAGCTTTAACAGTGTAGAAAATATGCTCATGAGCTATCATATTTAAATGAGCTGAGTTGAAGACTTTAAGACAACATTGTGGGCTGAAAATATACCATAATATTAGCAAGGTCAACATGAGCAGATTATAGCAAATTAGGCACTCCCGTGTTAATTGATCATTTTTTTATATTATTGTAGTGCAGAGTCGCTAGCTGAAAAAGCATATCCAAGAAGGAAACTGGTTGTCCTTGATGTTGTCGAACTGATGCGGCCACCGATCAGCGTGGTAGGTTGGCCTGGTCCGATCGTTGATGCTCCGGAATGTGCTCCTGCTTGATCCACGGTTGACGCAACTCCTCGGGTGTTGGACACCTGCAAGAAGGCCTGAGTCGGGAATGGTTTGATTTTTGTCCCCGGCGTTTGTCCGATGATGGCGATGGCGCGTATGCATGGCATCGTTGGCGATGCGCTGGCCCGTGTGGCGTTCGTCAAACTTTCGGGATGGGCTACTTTTTGGTCCCAGAGACGGGCTACTCTGTGCGGCGTCGTCTCGAGCTTTTGAAGATGGCGTGGCCCTGACGGTCAGTGGCGCATGCCCTCCTCTCTGCGGCGGTTGTTGGTTACCTCCCTTGCTCTGAAGTGGGAATCAAAGGAAGAGAGGGATGCGGAGAGACTGGTTAGGCCCAAGGAATCGATTCCTTTGGTCGGATTGCTTCGGTCGCGATCCCTCTCCTTCTGCCTTGCACTTCTCTCCATCCATCCATCCATCCCTGCTGCTTTTGGTTCCTTGCTTTCTCTTCGACGGCGTATCCTGGTGCGGGCGGCGGCTGGAGGCCAAGAATCTGATCTATGGCGTGCCCCCGGACAAAGCAAGCATCCCATCGTTGCTACACATGGCGTCCTCCTCCCAAACGTCTGCAGTTCTCATCGCCGTCTCCTCCTCGTCCTCGCGCGGCTGCGACGGCCTCCGCTGCCTCTTGCCAAGAAAAGCATGCGGGATCCCCGATCGCCACTCTTCTTCTGGTGCCTCGTCTTCTTCTCCCTTTCTCATCATGGTATGCTTTTGGACCTTTGTCGGTCGATTTCTCATGATCGATTAGGCTTTTCATTTGCTATATTAACTTTTGATGATTTAATTTTTGCGCGACAATCCCAATGCTTCTCTTTTTCTTGCTCCTCCTCCTCTGTATCACTCTCACCATGCTAAAGCTATTTGGTCCTCTCTGCTCATGCTCATTTTGGCTGCCGGATTGCTTTGATCACATTTTAATCTTTGATCATTTTTTGCTTGCTTTTTTCTAAAAGTTCTGTTGACATGAAGGGCCACTGAAGGTTGAGGCATTCACCGGAACCTACGGGATAAACTACGGCAGGATCGCCGACAATCTTCCTCCGCCCGAAAGCGTCGTCACGCTTTTGAAACTAGCAAAGATAAGGAATGTGAGGATCTACGATGCGGATCACAGCGTGCTCAATGCATTCAAGGGATCCGGGCTCGAACTGATCGTCGCAATCGGCAACCAGTATCTAAAAGACATCAGCGTATACGAAGACCATGCCATGAGTTGTATCAAGGAGAATGTGAAGCCATTTCTGCCGGACACCCACATCACGGATGAAGAACTGGCCGGAGCTCTTCTGGGTGCCGTGGAAAATGTGTACAATGCCCTCAACAGGCTTAAACTGGCAAATGACATCGAGGTGTCGACGCCACATTCCGTGGCCGTGTTTGTTAATTCCTTCCCTCCCTCATCCTGCACTTTCAGAGAAGATGTCCTCGTTTACATGAGGCCCATCTTGGATTTCTTTTCGCGGATCGGCAGTCCCTTCTACATCAATGCGTATCCATTTTTGGCTTACAAAAGTGATCCCGACCACATCGACATCAATTACGCTCTTTTCCGGTCGAATGCCGGAATCCATGATGCGAAGGCTGGCTTGCACTATGACAACATGTTTGACGCTCAAATAGACGCAGCTTACGCTGCTCTCGAAGCCGCCGGTTATGGTAAGATGGAAGTCCGGGTTTCGGAGACTGGTTGGGCTTCCGATGGGGATGAGAACGAAGCCGGAGCCACCGTTCAGAACGCAAGGACTTACAATTTTAATCTTCGGAAACGACTCTTCAAGAAAAAAGGGACTCCGCGGCGGCCAAAGATGGTGGTCAAGGCTTATGTGTTTGCTTTGTTTAACGAGGATTTAAAACTGGGACCGAGTTCCTAGAAGCACTACGGGCTGTTCAAGGCCGACGGGAGCATATCCTACAACATCGGCCTTGCTGGCCTGAAGCCTTCCAGTGCATATCCATCTCTCTCGTCACTCACGGTATCAGTTTCTTGGATTCTTGGCAATATGCTTCTGCTTCTGCTAACATTCTACTTTGGGTGGTGCAATCGCAGGGAATTCCTACACAAAGTTGCCTTGTACCATCTATCACGGTTCTCGCTTGTTACCTGATGGTTGTTCTAGCTCTGACAGTTTAGTTTGACAAGAAAAGAAATCCTACGCCGAGATCCGTCGATCGGACCTGGACAGTGTTTGTTGGATCCTCTTACCTCTTCTCCGATCTACCAGGTGTATATCCTCCTGCTCATCAGAATTGTGCAGGTACAACACGCCTCTAAATGATTTAGGACGTGACATTCTAATCCCGTTCATTAATTGG